>CAXAMN010003180.1:0-20040 GCA_963970005.1 Durusdinium trenchii
GGAAGTCCTCTACAAGTCTGCTACAAATCTCTGAACCTATTTTTTTTTCAGCAGACTTCCGACTTCCTCTAACTTCGTGAGGTTGAACCACCCTATGACAGGCAGTCCCGGCCCCAAGGAAATTGGGTCCCGGCCTTCATTGACTCTTCTCAGCTGCCCAGCCCTCGCCCAGGCGAAGCAATCCTCAACCGCGTACCTGGAGGGCGCGCTCACCAGCGCGGACAAAGCCGTGGATGGTGATACTGGCGCCTTGAAGGAAAGACTGACCTTTGTGCGACTCCTTGGGAATGACGGTATGAGGGTGGTTCTTACTTTTTTTCCAAAGAAATCTCTATTGAATGAATTTGACTCATTTCCTACAAGTCACACGAGTTTGAAGACCCATGTTGTATGTGCAGAGTGCAGGGGTTGCTCAGCCTTTAAACTCCTGAAATTGGTGAAATGGTTGTTTCGTGGCCTTTCGCGGCATTTCCGCACTGCCCACCCAGAGTTTCAGTTACGCATGGATGCTTTTGTAAAGGTGAGAGAATTCTGGGTGACTGGTTTCAGCTGAGCAAATGTGAGGATTGGTGAGGGGGAGGATGTAGGCTTATAGACCTTGGAAATGGTTGCCTCATATGAAACGGTCCAAAAGCAGCAGCGTCATTGGAATTCGACGAGCCTGTTGGCCCAAACAAGTCGGAGGAGTCGACTGCAGCTGAGGTGGCCATCTTTACTTCTCTGCCGGCTGTGCCATCACCGAGTGGGAGGTGCCATGGGACCACAGCCGGGTGTAGGAGTGTTAGGGCAGCACATGTGGATTTCCAGTGTAAGGGATGCTATGCAAGCCCTGCAGCAAGTGAGAAGATGGTCAAAATGCAGCGCAGCTTTTTTTTTGTTTGTTGGGGGTCATCACCTTTGAACAACGACAATGCACCAGTCGTCTTCCATTTGACACCCCTAACTTGGATCGTCATTTTAAATGCGTTTGGCCGGTCTTGGTCAATTTTCTTGGTTGCCCACCCAGGCATGTGGTGAAAACCATTGCATTGGTGCTTCTGAACAACCTTCTTGTATCCAAACCGGAGTAGACTTGGAAGAAGTATACCCGCCGACCAGTTACCTCTGGAGCTTTGCTGGCTCAAAAGGTTGCTGATGATTGGGCCTCGTGGTTATTTTTTTCATGGCCAATAGACCAACAGATCTTTGCCAGAGCCCCCATTTCGGGGTGTTTCATCATAGCCCCTTTGGGGGGGCTCTGGTATTGCTTTATCACCCTCAATTCAGCCCAGGATCGCCCAGGAGCCCCTTTTCAGACTTTCCACAAAACCCACAGCCCAAAAGCACTCCTCTTGGCAGATTTCTGGGAGTCGTCTCACACTGGAATCATTGGTGTGTTCCTTCGTGGAACAGCCAAAACTATCCCTTCAAATTCATTCACCTCCCCAGAAACCGCTGGGTGACCTGATTTTTCCCAGCAGAACATTTATCCCCTCCCTTTTGGCGGAGCTGCCCTCTTTCTACCGGGCACCTTCGCCCAACCGGGCACCTCAATGCCCGCCGTCCGCCCAGTGGTGCGACCTGGCATGGTCTTCCTCGCCAGGCGAATCCTTGGTGGCGGGTCGATTTGGGAAGTCTCATCCCCATGGCTGTCGCCGGGAGCCCGAGACGAGTCGCATCCATGCGGCGGGTGCGCCGTGGAGGCAAGAGTGATCACTGAAGAGCGTTCTGAAGGTGCGTTCGGCTTTTGCTGTGTGAGTGTGGAGGGGTTTGGAGGCTGGGGTGTTCAGCAGAGGGAACCGAGTGGAAAAAACCTGGCGAGTTTGCGCAAGAGGTCTAAAGTGGCTGTATTTACAACCAAGGTGGGGATAGCTTGAAGCCTCCCCAGAATCTGGGCCAGGATGGGATGGCAACCCCAAAGAAAAGCAAAGTAGTACTCTTCTCACAATTGGCTGTGGGTCATGGCACAAGGAGACCGACCAGTTGACGTGTGGTTCTTCAACTTCCCTGCCAATCGCTGCCCAAAGTCACTGAAATGCTTCGGATGACTCGAAGGAAGCTGAGATGAAGAAAACGGATGACTCCCCTCACCGCAGGTCCACCACCACGACGACTCGTCCGGCGCGGTCGCGCCGACCGCGACCTTTGGCACCGCAGGTCCGGATCTATCCACGCACCGCGCCGCGGCAGGTTTTGGGACGGGGGGACCGGCCGTGGAGACGGAGCGGGACCGTGGGAGACCCATCAAGGAGGACCGAGCGTTGTTGACGAAGGCATTTGACCGGTCCAAAGGGGTAATGAAAGGAATCCAACGATGAAACGAGCACAAATGGATGCCGGTTTGAAACATGGTTTGCATGAAAGGAACCACGCTCATCAAGAACATAGCTATGGCTCATGTATTTGAATGGGGAGATCTCGAACGTAGATTCCCTTCTTAATTTTCGGGGCTCGTTGTTGGGGGTTTGTCTCCCTATTTGAGCTACGCACCCTTTGCATGCTATCGATGTTGGAGCCCACTTGCGTTTTGACTCCAGCAGACTCCTTCGACTCCGTTTGGTTGGTCATGATCTACTCCGGTTTGGTACAGCTATACCCAATCTAAAGCTTGGCCCAAACTCCGGCTTCCCTTCATTGTTGGGTGGATCACCAACAACTTTGGCTGAAGCAGTTTAAACGCAGAAGATTCCACTGAGAGTGGCCTCCTATCACTCAGAAGGTTGTGGGCACGTGCGCTTCTGCACCCAGCGGCGCAGAAGTCCTGTTTTTTGGAGAATCAAGGAGGAACGATGTTCTTTGTGGATATACAACCATCCTCAGTAGACAGAAACTGACCAAACCAAAAGTATGACCATCTTCTTGTTGGTTTAGATGATTCGGGGATTTCCCCATGTTCTATCTACTCCAGGAGGACTATTAAAACTAAGTAAATGCATATACCAGCTAAGCCTCAAATGCCGGAAAAGGATGGTTTCTCAAAGTTTATTTTGTTTTTGTCGGAAGTGTGGGAATTCCTACACCTCTCAAACCACTCGGGCGTTCTTTCAGAACGCGACGCACCGCAGATGTTTGACGGAGGATCGTTGAGAAGAGACGTCCCCAAACTCCCCAAGAGAGCAAGGAGAAATGCAACATTGGCTCTTGTTTTTTCTTTCTCCCTGAAAAATCGGAGGCCATGTGGAAGGCAAGACGACGCACCTTCCCGAAGACGAGGTTCGGATGACCACGTTCCAATCCACGGGTCCGAACGTCAACCCGCTCGGGGCCGCTGGGGGCGCGGTCCGTGCGGCGGATTCCTCCGCGCCCGGCTCAGCGCATTTCCAAGGACAATCCATCCTTCACCAGGTGCTGGGCTTAGTATATATATATATTATAGTATATATACTTGGACTTTGGGAACATACCATATATTATATATACTTGGACTTTGGGAACAGAGCTGGAGGTATGCCGAAAGTTTCGTTTCAAGTACCCTTGTAAAACAGTAGGCCACGGAGCAACACACTAACCTTGTATAATAACTCTTGTTCACAAAGAACCAGAACAAAGGACCAAACACATTTTCACCGGTTCCTTCGGGGACTCTGGATGAGTGCGGTCTAACAGACCCATCCCAGGACACCCTAAGGGGTGATTATTGATAGCCCCTTAGAGGTTAAGGGGTGTCCACCACCCCTTGTGGGTCCTAGTCTAGATTTCTTTCGTTTGAGAATGTATACAGTATACTGCATAGAGTGAAAGTGAGTCTTTTGGACAGTTTCCATCCGCGAGACCTTCTTGACTAAGACCCCATATCCTTCCCCCGTCCACCCCAAACTACACTCTTGGCAGCCAGCAACATGACCATCAACTCAGATTCACATGATTGTGCTACACTGAGGTGGGAATGGTGGTTTGGGGAGTCAATGAAGCATCTGGGATATGGATCAAAGCTGCGAAACCGACCCAGTCCAGAAAACAGGAGGCATCAGTGCGGCTGCGGCGATGTCGCGGCGATTTAGGACGGGTCTGCAGATGCGAGTGGGCGTGAAAGACAGCTGGGATGAGAACCCGGTCCGGCTGCTAAGACCGGAATCTGTGAAATCCAGAGGCACAGAGTGAGGCGAGCAAGTGGGAGGTCTATGAAACTCAAGTTAAATTGCTATGAGTTGCTATGAGTTGCCTGCTTTTGAACCTTTCCAAGAACTCAAGCGACCGACGAGAATTCCGTTCGTGCTGCCGTGGTTGCCGTTTTCCGTTCGACTGTGCTGCTGGATCCGAGGTCTGTGCCAGTGACATCGCCCTGCAGACGGTGGGCGTCACCGCCGTGAATTGCTTCGCCGGAGGGCGCTTCGTCTTCATAGGCGGGGTGCGTTGCGTGGTGGAAATGGGCGCGGTGGCGGGTGTGAAAACGCGCGCGCGGGCGGTGGTATGGTAGGCGGTGGGTTTGGGCCGCGCACCGCACCTGTGAACGGTGTGGGTCACCTTTTGGAAGAAGGAGACTTGGCAAAGGCTTTGTTCCTTGCCTCCGGTGTAGTCGGGTGGTCAGGTGCTGCTCCGCTTCTGATCACTTTTTGAGGACGAAAAACGTTCGCTCAGTTTACTGGTGTGACTCCCATCCACCTCCCCATTCCCATCCAAGCGCCCATTCTTTTTGACGCTGACTTCTTCGCACCGCACGAACGGATGTCGTTTGGATCGGCAACGCGACAAAAACGCGCCAAACAACGCGGTCTTTGCCGCCTTCAGGAGCCCCCAACACGGACAACGCGAGGCCGCGGGAAGCGTGGACCAAAGCACGGCACGCGGGCAATCCGCTTCCCGTGTGGAATTGGTATAAACCACACTCGAAAACAAGACCTGTTGATCGCTTTTGATTTGATGGTCCTTGATGAGGGATCAGGAGACACCAGAATCCTGAAAAAACAAGATCTTTTGAGGTCAGTCCGGCGCCGAGCTCTAGCTATACCTTAAAAGACCCCCCGTGGGTTGAACACCAGCTCAACCATGCTCAACCAGCCAATCTTTGTTCCCTTGAGTCGCCATTCCTTTGAGAGGGATCGCGAGGCCAAAGCCTGCATGGCTTTCCTCCAAACCGTTTGGACAAACATGACAAACTGCTTCCACCGGATCCGAAATCCCAGGACAGGTCCTCTGAAATCGAGGATTTTGGGGGGCCTCTGACCTCCAAGATCTCGCCAGGCTGTCCATTTGCGAGATTGACGTGGTCATCCGAGGGCCCAAGGAGGGCGGGCTGAACACGCTGTTGACGCCTTCCCGCTCGCGCTCGTGCGCGCGCGCCTGCCGGGCGCGAGGGGTGACGCCGCACGCAAGGAGAAGGGCCGCACTGTGCAGCAAAATGGGTGGCCTTGGAATTGGACTGTCAAGCATGAGCTCTGTAAGATTCTGTAAGTGGGTGTGGATTTGAATAGGGTGACCCCCCTGGGTAAAAAGGGTGATTTGTTCCTTCTTGCGACCGTTGCCTGGGAGGTCTCCCTATTTATACACACCGGTCCATTTCAGATGGTGCAGGACTTCAATTCTTCAACTGTGTAGTTGGAAGAACGACATTGATACGAGGATTCAGAGCTACTCGCAGCTTCGGTTAGGTACCTGAGGGCACCTGATATTTGGAGATCATCATCCTTGGACGTAGATAGAATATGAACCAATCCGAAAGAAGACAGAGTTTCCTGTAGTTGTCTTTGTTATCATCTATTTTTCCATATTGATTGTAATTGGCCAGGATGGGATGTTTGGGCCAATTGTCCTTTACTTCTTATCCCGCGTTCTCGGGATTGTTTGCTGGTCTCGTCTTGGCAGATGGCTCTTCACGGGTTGCTTCACCAACCAATGGACCAAGAACCACAAAAGTTTGGGGGGTGTCAACTGTGGATATGAGGAGAACTGGATCAATGCTTGGTATACCGGTTCTTGATTCTTGATCCGTGTTGCCATTTCCCCTATGAAATGGGAGGGGTCAGGCCTTGTATTAAATAACATATTAAAATGTTTTTTTGGCTTGCCTAAGCCATTTTGTAGAGCCCATTTTGTAGCAAAAAGCGTGCTTCTGGAACCTGGCACCCATTTTGTAGCAAACAAACATGAACTGTCATGGAGCCTGGAACCTCATTCTCTAGTAAAATCTGGTCACTTTTTGGTGGTGTATCTTGCAACCCAGGAACTCATTTTGTAGGGGAGAACGTGGCTTAGTTTACACTTGTCATTTGGCTCAACAAAAAAACACCGAGAACATGGGAGCCCAAAGCTTTTGCCCTCCGGCTTGTTTGGCTTGGTTTCCCTTTGGTTTGCCTTCACACCAAGGGTGGTCACAAAAACGCAAATATATATATATATATATATTTATTTAGCTCTATAATAACCTGGACAGCTTCTACAAAATGGCCACCCAAATGCCACCTAAGCATGGCAATTACACTTCTAGGCCCGTACTCCTTGTAACCACCCTGGCACCTGCAATGCTTTGAGGATCTTCGGGGAAGCTTCATTGTGGGCCCCCCCCCCTTTGGTGATCAACAAACATGTCTAAATATGAAGCTGACTTATTCAGGATATGGGGGAATGACCCTGGGTGAGTAGTTGAGTGAAACATAAAAAGAGACTACAGAAGGCTGCCTGACTCATTTAGCAGAATCCGCGCGATTATTTTGAGAGATTGTGGGAAGGCGGGCGCCCATTTTGTAGCAGAACATTTTTTTGTCTGATGGGGGACGAGCCCCTTGTCAGGAAGCCATTTTGTAAGGCTGCATTCCTTTGCAACACCCTTTTTGTAAGGCTCAGGTCGTTCTGTACTACAAAATTTGTTTCCACGACCCCACCCCTAAATGGTTACCGGGATGGTTCTTGAAGTTCTCGGACCCCGAAAACAAAAAACACCGTTATCCATCATCGGTGCCATTGGACGCTCTGCTTTTCCGTCCTCTTCGCTTGGCTCGGCTCCGTCCCAGGAGGTGAAGCAATACCTCGGTGCCATTGGACGGCCCATGGATATTCGCTGCCCGGCCACGCCAAAAGCGCGCGCTGTCGGCGCCGTCGGCGCCGTCGGCGGGTAGAAACCCCTTCTCTCGCTCCGTTCTCTTCAGAGTGCAGCAATAAGGTTCATGAAGCCCGCGGTGTGTTTTGTTTTTGTGGGAGATCATGGTCGATCGATTGGGTTTCTTGGTTTCTCAGGCCTTCGCCTTCTCGGTGTCGAGGCCGCGTCCATCCCAGGTGTCGAGGGCGTGGGCCTCTTGTCCCAGGAGTCGGTCGAGTCGGGCTCTGGCGGTTCCGCCGGACTGGGGACTGGGGCCATTGGGGCCTTTGAGCTCGGAAGTCCATTCCTGTTTCAGAAAGGATGTTGGTTAGGGATGTGTCCCAACGGGGTGCATAGGAATGTCAGAAAACTGGCTAATTCATTCGGCGGCTAGGACTTGCTCCACCCATGGTTTTTCGGTTTGACTAGGTCTTTTTCTGCGCAAAAAGTGTTCGGGGCTGGTTTGCTAAGCTCGCTAGGGTCCACCATGATGCCACGATGTCGCTAGCCTTGAAGACACCATGAAAGCAAGGTTGTCCTGGCGTTGTAGTCTAAAATCCTCCATGTTCTCGACCTCTTCATCCACGGGTGCTGCGTCAAATCGTGCGAAGCACACAGTGGTGCAGCTAAGCAGAGGGCCCAGCAGCCGGGGAAAGCACTGAAAGAACAATGGACGAACACCAGTATGCCATGAAACAAACTGCAAAAAAGCCGATAAACATCGATAAACCATGTTAGCCAGCACCTTCCTCACATTCACCCCAGGTGAACCACCCCAGGTCCTGAAAACCACGTCGCGCTTCGGATCTGGAAGGACCGGCTCCGTATCGTGAAGCCCTCCGTCTTATGCGGCTCGTCCGGGCACTCGGGGACGAGTCCCTGGCATGACGTCACAAGAAGCGACGGTATGTCCTACATGATGGGGTGTTCATCAAGTCGGCCCGAATTTCGAGGTCTTTTGGGGGGTGGTTCTACCACAAACCTGGTGGGTCCTGCTGGGGAACAGAGGTGAAAAGGATTTTTTCAAGGTCTACGGTCTACTTCAACCAAGATCTTGACAGTGAGGGTTTATGATGAGACCCTGTTGCAGTCGAACGTAATTGAGGGCACCTGTTTGACTCTTTACCATTGATCTGGATCTGGATGTTTCCATGGATCCATTCATTTTCAGTTTCTGACTTCAGCGAACTGCTTGGTTCGAGCTTCCCAATCGACCACCCCCCCAGACTTCATCTTCGCCATGTGACATGGCGCAGAGCGCCCCGGTCGAAACACCCTCGCCCACGGCACCCGCCATGGCACCGGCCACAGTGCCTGCGGTTACGGCCGTGGCGCCCGTGCCGACGGCCACACCCACGCCGACGGCCACCCCCTCGGCACCGCCTGGGACGCCTGCAGCACCGCCCGGGACACCGGTGGCCCCCGCCGGGTCGCCGGACGCCAGCCAGGGACTGCCTACGCCCGTGACGAGCGGGTGCGGCGACGCCTCGACGGCTCAGCCCATGCCCGCCGCGCTGGCCATGGCGGCGAAGGCAGTAGCGCCGTTGGAGCAAGTGCAACGGATCTTCGCGGAGAGGAGTAAGGAGTTGAACACTGCCTTGGGGGAGATGGAGGCGAGAGCGGGAAAACCACTGGAACCTGGCCAAAAATCCGAACAAACCAAGATACATCAAGATACCAAGACCTTTTGTACGCGTTGTAATGTGTCATCCAGCCTGCTAATTGTTAGGGTTTTGCTTCTCTAGGTAGCCACTTTCTCTTTGCTAAACAAAACTGCCAGAAAGGTGGAAAGGAAACATGTGGAAGGAACGCATCTTGTGTCGAAAAAGGCTTGAACCCATTCGCTCTGCTTTTGTTGAACCCATTCGCTGCGATCCAGGTGAAGGTGAACTCGCTGATGCGAACACCTGAGAAGTCTCCACAGCTCAGTTGGGAACACCGCTGTGCTGTCGCCGTGGGCGAGCGCAGCGGTGAGGGAGCTGACTCTGCCAACCTGCGCGTGCCTTGGCGGATCGGCCACACCGAGCCGGTGCCAAGCAAACCATACCGAGAACGCGCAACGGGTTCGGTGTGATCGATGGGTTCGGACCCTTCCGACCCTTCCGACCCAGCTTCAGTTTCTGTGGTTTCTGGAGGTGCCGCGCACATCATCGTGATGCGCATTGCGACCACATGGACGCGGACACAAGTGACATAAGTAGATGATCAACGTCTTTGGGGATTTGGCGATGAGGTTTCGTCCTTCGACTCTGTTTGAATGAAGTGGGCCCCTGAACCACTGTGCTCATAGTAGGGGGCCCAAGAGAAACTTGGTGCCTGATTTTGAGACCAGCCTTGGCCATGGGAGGTTGGTTTCTAGATGGCCAGGGCAACCAACATGTGGAAAAACAAACATGTAGACTCTTGATTGATCAAACTCCCATGTGAAGTGCTTTACAGCCTGCATTGCGGGGGATTTTATTCATCAAGAGTCTACAGACCTGGATCTGGGTGGTAGGGAACAAACGAACAAACAGAAACATCATCATGTTTTCAGGCCTGTTGTGAAAGGCTCTATAGGATAGAAGAATGACCTTTTCGGCCAAAAACAGCGCGGTGGTGGCCGAAACAGCTGATCCGGTCTTTTCTCGCATCTGTCCGGACGAACCGAACCGAGACTTGACCCACATGGGCACATGATATTACACCCAGGAAGACAGGAAGAGACCCACATGGAACCTGAACATGAACCTGCGATCGGAAGACCTTTTTCCTCTACAACCCGAGGAAGTGAACTCAGGTTCCATGTGGGTCTCTGAACCAGGGCGTTTTTGTGTTTCTGGGGCCCCCCTGTGTTCCAGACGTCGTGGGCAGTCAAAGATGATCACGATTCTGGAGATATAAAGTAACCAGTAACCAGTAACCTCATTACTGTACTAGTATCAGTATCCGGTAACCTCATGGCCTTTTACATCCTTTTACCAATGATCATGAAGTTTTATTGTTTCCATGTTTGAACACTTTTGTTGTGTACCCGTCGCTTCTGTGGCTTTTGGTTTTCGTTGGCTTCTGTCGCTCTTGGCTTTTGGCTTCAGTGGCTTCTGTGGCTTCTGTGGCCCTTGGCTTTTGGTGGCTTCTGTGGGCTTTGGGGTGACATCTGGGTTCGGCTTGGTTTGGCTTTTGATGGCTTGCTTTTGGTTCTCGTGGATTTCTTTGGATGGCTAGGTTTTTGATAACATATTTTGTTGGCACTTGGTAGTTTTCTGGTGGATTTTGGGTGGCTTGGCACTTTGGTTTGCCCGTGTGGGAGGCGCTGCGCAACCCCCCTCCAGCTTTTTCGAGCCAACGCAAATTAACCGACGCTACTGAAAAAACTGCGCCTCCTAAAACCCCATAGGGAGCAACCCAGCAAAAGCAAGCAAATTGCTGCTGCTAAAAAATCGATATACATCCAAAACATTCCAAAACTAACATTTGCAGCCTACTGATAGACCCAACCCAGACCTTTATATAAACCAGATGTCCCCACTTGATTGGCAGATCGGAGAACTTTGTCGGGGGTCCATGAGGCGCATGGGGAGCCCCACTCAACTTATTGTGAGAAACAAGGGCCCGCATGTATCCTTTGTGGATAGTTTAACAAAAACACAAACAAACACGAAAACGCACTGGTTTAAAAACAATAACACATTTTGTGGTGTGTTTCACTATAGTGTTTGTTTGTTTTTGTTTGTTGTGGTGTTGTCACTATAGTAAAAACTACCAAAACACATGGAGAACATCTTGCTGGTTGCCCTTGTGGATCCTGACGTCATTTCATTTCATCCAAGGAGCATGCTTGTTGGCTTTGGTCCCGTTTGGGCCTCTCACTGATGTCCCTGGAAGACCGCAATGCCATGCTGGAGGTCTCCTCCGCGTGGCTGGTTGGGGTGTGGAACTGATGAGTGGTTTGAGGTGGTGTTTAATCCCTTGGATTTCAGATACCCTCTGAGAAGGTGATTGGAGACACTGTTATGTAGGTTTGGAGGGTCCAAGTACCTTAATTCTGAGAAGGCAATGTTGACTCTTGATCAGTAATACCCCCCTAGGGAATTAGGTTGGGCAGAGGATTCGACCCTCGAGGTGGTTGAGGTCAGCATTTTTCCCCCATGGCCCGTCTGTGGAGCCCGTGCTTTTTCGAAGGTGAACACAGACGGTCCTGACCCTGTGGAAGGGCCGGACGAGTCGATCCAACGAGTCGATCGACCGTGTTCTTGCCGAGTGAGCTCGGATGTTCTTGCTGACGTGTTTCGTTCCTTTTCATATGAAAAGGTACACACCTGGAGGGTCTCATTCTTTCTGGTTCGGAAAGGTCGGTGTCCTCGTGAGCAACTCGGAAAAAAAATGACGATCCACAAGGATGTCCTCATGATTTTTGTTTGGCGCGTCGTGAGTGATGGTTCTTCTCACCAGGTTGCTCAGTTTGTTGAACTGATCGCAGGGGGCGAATCTGGTGCAGGGCAGACATGTTAGGCTCCAAAGATCCCACTGAAACCTGGATGTGACCCGCATTGACGCCGACATGTCTTCCACCAGAACGCCTGGACCCTGCGGTCGGACCCTCAAAACTCCTTTCAATTGAGGGCCCGGATTCTTAGGGTGGGAATTTGTTCCCCTTTAACACCCACACCACCCGGGACATCGGGAGGCTTCGCCCCTCCCAAACGTCGCGAAGCGTCAGCGACAGCGGACCGGCGAACTGACGTCCCTTCCGTTCGACCACCTCAAAGAAATGGTTCACATAATTGTGTAGCATAGAATCATGCAAAACTTAGTAAAATGTCAACAGCAGTGGAACGATAATACAGTCTGTATATGTACAGTACACTTCATGCGTGTAATGCCAATTGGCTAAAGACTCCCGTTGTGCAGACGAAAAGGGAAGCGCGCCCCTGCAGCGCATGTGGGAGAAAGGGTAGTCAACTTGACTTCACATCAGGCTGATTAATATCCACACGCATAAAGCAATGCATACTAACCAAACGCTTGTTCGGTATGGGGCGCCTCTTACATGAATAGGCCAGGAATCCTAACTCTCAGACCCTTCCCAGACAGGCCAAAAGCTGACCGTTCGGAATTATCGGCCCCGGCACGGAGCGGCGGTGGGTCAGGAGGAGAACAAGCGCTTAGAGCAGGACTTGGAACTTCTGGAACAGCAAATCCGCGAGACGAAGTCGGCCATCAAAGGCCACTCCTCCGCATCCAGCCACACTCCGCATCCCAGGGCCCCGCCTCCATTGGACACAGATGAGGTGGGAGTGTTCGAGCGTTCGTGTTCGAGTGTTCAAAGCAACTACCAACTGAGTTTAAGGCATCAGTTGTACGACGGGTGGTCAAAAGCTATCAATTTAGGCATGAGAGATCCTTCCCCCAACTATTTTGCTGTTTAGTATCCATATATATTTTGTTCAGTTTTCTCCTACACGGTTTCTGCAAAGCTATATTGGCTCACTTTGGACGACTTTGGTGCTCTGGCCAGGTCCTATCTTCACCTATGGAGGCCAGCGCCTTGACCACGCCCACCCAGAGCACCACATCACCTAAGAACGCCACGGCTGCCGCCTCCGCGCACCGGGCACCGGCACCGGCGTCGTCGGCCAACGTGACCACGCCGCCCACGTCCGTGCCCAGCTCCATCTCCGCGCCCGCGCTGGGTGCGCGCACGGTGAGCTGAGCCGAAGCCAAAATGGAGCTGAGCTGGATGTGCGAGACGCTTTTGTTGGGCAGAGTGGCAGAGATTGGGCAAACAAGCAGTGAATGAACATGTATCTACATGACTACAGTTGATGGAGTACATGGTTGTTTCATGTTGTTTCTTTTTTTCTTTAGGTGATGCCTTCGGCCTGTACCCTAAAACTGCCCATGTTGGATGAACCCATCACTTTAAGGCGCTTAGCCTTCAGTGATTCATCACTGATTCGGCCACGTAAGCTTGGAATTTCTTTGGACCTCCCAAGGCCCAACGGGACAGTCATAATTATGCTGGACATGGCTTCTTGATCCTTCCGTTGGCAGGTCAGTTCGGTGACTTGTGATGTTCCATCACCTGAAGAAGGGTTCAGTTCGGTGACGGATGGTCACTAAGGGTTTACCTCATTCTGATGGAAGTCCTTCACACCTTCTGAAGGTGTTTTTCACCATGTTTCACCGGTACTTCACCGAGTGCATCCTTTTGTGCCGTTCGATGTGTCCAGTTGTGCAACCCAGAAGAAGCGATGACACAGAAGGATAAGATTTGGCTTGACGGAACCACATTTTTTTTGTGATCCTCATTCATACAGACAAATTGTCCTCTTGATTCCTCTTGTTGATTGAATTTTACCTATTGTGAACCCCCAAAGCACTTCCTTTAAGATTTCACCCTCCTCACGAGCCTCCAGGCCGGTCACCCGCAGGGGTAAAAGACTCGTGGCTCATTCCCCTGGATCTGAGATTCTCGTCTTCACTGGATCCACAACCCCTTCCCCACAATCTATCGTCATCCTTTGAGGATCGATACAGAACCTTGGGAAATCATCAGGAAACACATAGGAACACTCTTTCTTCTTGTTCTTCTTCACTCCAGGCAGCCCTCGTCTATTCACTCCATGACTCCTTTGGCCGTTAGGGAGGGCGTGAAACCGCCCCTCCCTCCCAGGGCGGCGGCGGATTCCATGGACGATGCGCTGGTGGAACGGACCCGGCCCTACGGTGCTCCCGAGGCGGATCCCGGGAACGGCGAGTTGGTTCTGAGTGCTTGGTGGGCGAAGTGTGTGGATTCTTCAGGTACATATTGATCAACTTAGAACAAAAACACACAGCTCCCCATAGTAAAAGAGGTTTGACAATCCATGTTTGGGTTATTCATCAAGAGTCTTTCAGAAGAACATGACGTCCAGGCAGTCTCCCAACTGGGAGTGACCGAGTAGTGACCGGCCCTCGGTGAGCGGCACTGGCAGTGTACCCCAAATGTTCAAACAGAGGATATGACTCATTCCAGGACCCTCCAACAGGTCACCACCTGCGACTTTTAAGTCTACAAAAGCCTCCAGAAGAGACCTGTAGAGTCGGGTGCTGGTTTATATCATATATTAAGATTTATGAAGATTTATCAATCGTAGCTGGTCTCAGGGCTTTGAGACACTCATCGATCGCTCTTTGGGATGTTTGCGTAGCGTGGATCTATTTGGCCAAAAGCCTGTGAGCTGATCTCGATTCTCGTCATTTGTGTGTTGCAGTGTGTTTAAACGACTGCAATTCGCTGCTTGAAACAGTGGCAACCGATTTGAAGAATGAGCCTCATGTCATGTTTGCTCACTTTCCAAGTTCAGCTTTCTTCACTTTCCAGGCTCTACTTCTTTCCACCATGGGCTACCAAAACTTCTTTGTCCCACATGGAATGCGCTCTCTGCGCCTGATCACTCATCGCAGCTTGGACCGGCCCTTCCGTGTTCTCCACGGGCCTGATGCCCCGTCGTCTCGGTCAGAGCGTGAGAGCGTATCGACGTGTCCACCTGTCCTGCCCAGGTGGAGTCGAACGAGGTGGAGAAGTGGACGGGTCCGGGGGCCGAAGAAGACCGAAGAAACCTGGAAAATCAGAACGGTTTTGGCTGGTCGTGGGTGGATGCTGGCGATAGGTTGGCTAAGTGAGGTTCACCTTTTTCTCGAATTTGCTTGAGCTGCTCTTCGCTGGAATGGTTATATATCGTATTTGTCGTGTTCAATACACTGGACTCTACCCAGGCGATCTTAATTTGTGGTCTCTCCATTGAAATACACCCATGGTCGGCCCCAGGTGTGGAGTTCCTCAAGATGGGCTTCTACAAGGCCGAGGGGTCAACGGACTCGGAAGGGCGAAGAAACTCGTAGCAAGAGGGCTTTGGTGATCCAGAGACGGAGACGGATGTGCAATCCTTGATCCAATCAGCAACGGTGCATACTCTCACCGATCCAAAGATCCACCGATCCACAAGGTCTGGATATGTTTGGATTCTCAGTCAGGATCGATATGAGATCATCCGGATCTGCTCGATCCCCACGTGTTCGCCGCCGTAACGAGCGCGCTGCGCCGCCTTACTTGCTGGATCACCCATGGACCCCCAATGACCCTCATCGCCACTGGGTTGGTCTGCGGAAACGGGTCGAAACCACGGGTCCATTCTCAGGGTTCCTTAGTTCGTTTGGAGGAGGATAATGCAAGAGGTGTTCGCGCATACAAAGGGGGGACTTATGAATCAAGAGTCTTAACTCCTGAAAGTTCTACCAAGATCCACCCAGATGGATCTTGCTCAGGCGTTCTTCTAAGGGTGACCGAACCGGATCTTAGCGCATGGTTTCGCCTCTAGTCCAGCGAGGAGCTCGTCCCTGTCTGGCTACCCGGTCCTGTGTTTTCGTTCTGTTGAATCCAGCATAGATGTACCTCTAGATCTTCTACAATTGCCTTTTCATCAATGTTCATCTATAAAAGCCAGCCCAGTTCGGCCGAGATGTTGCATAGTTGTAAGATCTAGGTCCACGATGTTCACACGTGGCGTGGTCACCACGTGTTCACTCTTTTGACCAACACCCGACTAGTCGGGTGCTTTGTTCGAACCTTCCGACCAAACCGACCCCTGCGGCTGTCGGCCTGGATACGCCGATTCACGCCAGATGTGCTGGTGCAGTGGCATGTTCAGCTGCGTGAGTGGAGCTGTTGGGAGCCCCACCGGGTGGCGATCGGGGGTGGGGGGGGAGTTGTTGAAGTTGGCCATAGGGCAGGAAGAGTGGCATGTTCAGCTCGTTGGCGTGGCCAGGCACACCCGGTGTGAAGGACTTCCCTGGCCCAATGGGTAGACTGGTCTAGTTCCCTTCCGCCCTGGGCTCGCGGGGGTGGGAGGGACTCCAATCAGTGTGCCGGGTCTAGTTTCCTTCTTCCAAAGGCTCGAACTGGGAGGTCTTCCTGTTTCAATACACCAATGAACACGATCACCAGATTTGGTTTTGCGCGTTTGAAAGCGCGGGACACTGGGTTTCAGCAGCGGTGACACTGGAGCACGCAGCAGCACGGATCCCCGAAAGAGATCTCTTTTTTTTGGGAAAATACAGACGCTCCATGGGACTGCCACATATGCTGATCAGTTGGGGTGGTTCTGGGGGTCAATGTAGGCATATATGGCATACATGGAGTGTCTGGGAAAATAGTTTGGAGGACCGTTGGATTTTAATAGTCCTCAATAGATGTTCTATCTCGGAAGAGATCGTTATTGAATATCATGTATATACATGGTGTTCATGACTGCTTATTCTTGAGGACATGTTGTTTCTGTTTCTATATATAATGCATTTCTGTGGGACTTCCTCCCTTAGTCAAGGCAGCTTGCAGTTTCCTGTTCTTCCACCAGTAGATGGGCTGTTTCACCTTCAGGACTTCAATTTCCTCATCGGCTTTGGGGTCATCACAGGCCGTTACGTCGGGTCCGGCCGCCGGCTGGGCAGGAAAAAAGGAACACCAAAACGATCTGAGACCGCATGGCTCGTTTTTTTTTCATACAGCAACGGTGAAAGAAGACAGAACAACTAGCTGGACGGTTTGTGATGCTGGTGGTGCTGGGTTGGTTTGTGTACATTCTCAGCATCATGCAGTAGTGCAAATATCAATGTCTCCACCCAGAGACTGGTTATGAGTCCATGGGACTGACATGAGACTGCCAACATTGGGATGGTTCGGGTGTCCATGTAGACATATGGTCCATACCGTTCCATACATGGAGTGTCTAGGTATTGAGGCTGCAGTGAATCTGCAGTCGTACCTGTCCATGCTGCTGTGAATTTAAGGCTCATCATGTCGTGTTTTCTCGGTGTTTTCTTTGGCAAGGTGGGGTAATCAGTGTTAATTGTTTCATCAATCTGAACCGCCCGCGTTCCTGACTTGATTGAGGTTGGGCGTTCCGTCACCCTCGCATCCGTCACCCTCCCGTTCGAGAACCCCCGCTCCGCGCAGGTGAAATGCGGACCATCGCGGGCAACGGCACCGATCCGGTGCGGAATGTGGATGAGTGGGAGGAGCGGTGTCATGCCGTTGACCTGGTAGGGAACATGGTGGGAGGACATGTAGCGGGGGGGTGAAGAACATTGGTGCAGTGGGTGGGAAGGATGGAGGATAACGGATGGTATAAGGACGAAGGCACATTTAGGGTATTATATAAGTGGAAATCGGACCCCAGATATCTAAGCGTAGGGGTTTGGTTCCAGGAACATTTGCACTAGACACCACGCGGCTTTAAGGGGTTGAAGCCCACTTTCTTCAGGTGCTTGACAAAACACACACCCCTGCAGACCATACTCTGAATGGAAGCAGTCCTTCACCAGAACTCAAGAAGGTCAGCTGGGAAAAGTGAGTACCAGCTGCCAGCTGACCTTCCCGGAATTGCATAAGTAGGGCCCCTAAGAACTGAAGGGCTGTTCATGGAATCCAACTCTTGTGGGTGGTTTCGTTTTCTGGGTGAACCCGGGTTTCGGCTGATGTCTGCAGGACCTCTACAGTCCGAGTCCCCGGAGAGAGGGCACTGACCGAACGGCAACGGTGACCTGGGCGTGGTAGACCTGGCAGAAATCCGATAAAATCGCCCTAGAGGCCCTAGAGACACCATAACTGACTGGTGCTTAGTAGGGAATGTGGGAATGGATCCAGAGGGGCCTACAGGGGTGGTTCATTACCTCATTCCCTACTAAGCACAAGTCTGATAATCCATCATCGAAATCTGCTGAGAAGATTCAGACCAAGTCACACTGTACCAGCTTGCCGAGTTGGTCCAGCTATCCTGACCTGGACTTCCAGAAACCATCGATCAGGGGTTGGCAGAGATGTCTTCCAACAACAGAGATCCCGACAAAAAAGAACACATCCTCCACTCGCTTTTTTTTGTCGTTGATGGGATAAGTAGAGATTTGTTCAAGTCTAGCTGTCTAGCCATGATATAGGGTGCTTGACGTGTAGCGGAACAAACTCCGGAGGAGTTTCTGTTTGGGCATCCAGTCAACTAAGCGACAAAGTGAGTGATCGAAGAAGTGAGCGCGGTGAGTGCGGTGAGCTATATCTATTGGAGACAGCCTTTTGAGCAATTCCTAACCTATAGCTGTGCCAGATGCTGCAATAAGAGTTTGCCACGGTGTCAGTAAACATTCCGGGAATGCATTTCTGAAGAAGACGATCATCGGGTACGTCGTTCGTTACTGTCATTGAAAGCTGACACAAAACGTACCATCTGTGCATGTATCTTTTCCCAACATCCATGAACATCTCCATCATCTGCCCAGAAAACATCCGTGAAAACAGCCTGACCGGTCCCAACCACCGATACGGGCAGACGGACCCGAACCGCCGAACCCACCGCCGGTCCGACCCCGAGGAGTCCGGTCCGACCCCGAGGAGGACCCAATCGGTGTCACGAACCTTCGGTCTGCACCAAACCTCTTCCGATCCGTCTCATCTTCCTATGTGGCAAGCCGGCTGTCTTTTATTGAAAGCCGCGGTAGGGAGTTTGCAAGCCGTAGGATGCCTCGAACTCCCCTTTCCACCTGATTTCCTCCTCTCCCTCGGCTCCCTCCGCTCCAACGACCCCCGTTCCGATGCACGGCCAGCTGTCCGTGTGGGCGCGGTGAGCGGCCTGGCCATCAGCGAGGACGGCATGATGCTCTACTGGTCGGAGCCACATCGAGCCCCTCAGCCGGCTCTATCGATCGGCTGGTCGTCCGATCCATCGAGATATCTGTGATTTGAACGGCTCAGATTTGGAGAGTGAATCGGATCAGATTGTGGAGCCTGGTGGAGCGGTTTTGGGGGTTTGGAGGGATTTAATCAATTTGGAGAAAAGCTGCACTGGAAGAGGTTGGAGCTCCATGTCCTGCATCGTAGATTCCCTGAAATCAGGGAAGTTCATGGGAAGTGGATGGCGTGGCGAAGGGATGTACCAAACAGGTGGTCTTCCACCTCCATGATTTCCAGGGAGTCGATTGGTGAGAGTAGCTCTTCATTCGAAGGGCGGGATGCCGGTCATGGTGAGCTTGTGTACCCAGTCCACTGTTCCGACGGCTGAGTTCGTTCCCAGATTCCCAAAACTATACGCCGCGGTCGTGCGCAGCGGCGGTCGTGGTCGTGGTCCTAGTGTGGAGGAAAGAGAACAGAACCTCCGTAGCCTTTCCGGGCTCTTTCGTCAAGGAAAGTCGTCTGAAAAAAAGAGGGATGGGTAGCCATCCACTTCCGAACGTGAGTCAGAGGGTAGGCCCGGCTTTGCTGGGAATCAAATGAATCTCAAGGGTGCACCATTTGCTCGGGAGATCGAATACATCCTGCGCCAGGTGTGGTTTCACACCGCAAGACAAGAACAGAGCTGTTCAACAGCTCTTTGGTCGATCCAACTGTAGTATCGGTACTTGTCATAATGTTTGCCATACATGTGGAACTGCTGCCGGGCCACTCACAACAGTGGGTTTCAAGCAAATGTGCGCCAAGCACCCAAGATCAAGCACCAGCAAGGGGTGTTGAGATCATACTTTGCAGGTGACAAGTACCTTGGTGTTTGATTACACAAGCAAGCTCGGTGCTAAAGGCCGAATCCCTCCGTGCCACCACCAACCCTACGGGTGGCTGTTTCTCGCCCAGGTTCGCGAGGCAAATATGGTGAACGGCAGCGTCAGGAGTGGAGGGTGCGCCGGGCAAACCCACTATTCACAAGTGAGGAGATTGATCCATCGGTGGTTACCTTACATTGTGAACATGGACAGACTAAGGGGCATGTTTTGAATAGAATCCGGAAAAATCCCAAGGGTGACAGATGGGAATGCCCAAAACATCGAGCCCCAATGGTTTTCAATGGACTTGAGAATGCAAATATCGCTGATAAGGTGGAGTGGATATACAGACATCAGGAGCTTTGAGAAGGTAGATGGTATGGATAAAACGGCCACTAAGGTTGATGGTATTGATATAACGGCCTTGAGAACGCAACAAATGCCGTAGGTTCCCAACCTACAGACGTCAGGAGCATTGATGAGGTAGATGGTATGGATAAAAC
>CAXAMN010003180.1:28557-44347 GCA_963970005.1 Durusdinium trenchii
ATGGGAAGGCAACCTCCCTAAGTAAATGGGAAGGCAACCTCCCTAAGTAAATGGGAAGGCAACCTCGCTAAGTAAATGGGAAGGCAACCTCCCTCAGTAAATGGGAAGGCAACCTCCCTAAGTAAATGGGAAGGCAACCTCCCTAAGTAAATGGGAAGGCACCCTCCCTAAGTAAATGGGAAGGCAACCTCCCTAAGTAAATGGGAAGGCAACCTCCCTAAGTAAATGGGAAGGCAACCTCCCTAAGTAAATGGGAAGGCAACCTCCCTAAGTCGCAGGAGAGTCGGAGAGTCATGTGTTCCGGCCGCCCCAGGTCCGCGTGACGCCCGGGCAGTCCGACGTGATCACCACCGTGGTGGGCGGCTTGGGCCAGGCGAAGGGAGCTCGCCGCGGAGGGAAACGGCAGAGAACACAAACCGTTTGTATATAGTGAAGATCAATATAGTTATATACAAACCACGTTAATTACAGCTTATTTCATGTTTATCAACATCTACGGCATCATCGCATGATTTCGCGTATCGCATTCGTAGAGGTTTGTGTTTGTTGGCTGCCCGTGTGGATCGAAGCTAGGAACCGGTGTACCCAAGTATTCCCAGCGCCAGGCTGTTTGGGGGGGATCCTGGGTGGTCTCACATGATCCTCTAAGAAGTAAGTGCTTGCCCTTCCACACCTGTTCGTTCTGGGTGAATTCATTTGTTTTCCTTCAAAGATGAAGAAAAAACTAGAAGAAGAAGGGTCCCTGACAGTCAGGGACCATGACTTCTTCTTCTTCTTCTTCTTTTCTTCGTCTTCTTCTTCTTCTTCGTAGCTCAAACACTACAGACAATCCATATACATATCCATATGATTGACTTCAAAATTATTACTCTGAGCCTGAGGATCAACGATTTCTAGTCAGCCTTCCGTGAGGATCTTCTCAAAAAGCGCTTGGATCCCCTGAAATCAGCACTTGTTTCAGCGCTTGGTGCGGATTTAGGGCATATCATCCTGGTCAAGTCATGACTGCCAAACATCAGTTTACCTCCGATGATGTATCTCGCAAGCTCACGCAGGTGTGTAGTTTTTGATGTCGAAACAGGTTGAACTCACTTGTAGATATATGGCCTACTTGTGTGGCAAGATCTACGAGGTGATCATGTTGCCATTCGCGGCAGGGCTTGGCATCTCCCGGCACTTGGAGTACTCAAGCGAAGCTGAACCACCCCATGCAGCTGGCGTGGTGGCCTCAAGCTGGATCGGCTGGGACGTCTGTGTGAAGACATAAGCGGGACCATTCTAAGATAAGAAGATTGTCCAATGAAGTTCCAGCTGTAACTAGAATCTGAGTGAGCACCTGTTTTGAAATACCAGACGTGGCCATCCATCAAACTATGGTCACTAAATCCTTGAATGGTGTGCTGGTATCCATCAACTTCTGTAGGCCTTGGAAGAAGTGCGGACTTCCTCGAATGGCGATTGAGAAAAATCAAGCAGATTCTTGCAAACTAATGTGGGAAACATATAGATGTGGGCGGGGACATACCATGGTCTGAGAGCGTTGTAGACAAAGTGGGAGATGCCCAGTGTGGACCTTTTTCCTACAGCTGGGCTTTGTCTCCAAATATGGACACCCTCCAACCAATGGCTTTGCGGCTTTGTGGACCTTGTTTGAGCTTTCCCGACCAGACCTCGGGTCGTCACCGGTTGGGACTCAGGATGTCCGTGAGGCGCACCGGGACCTCGGGGCCAAATCACGTGAGTGGGTGGGTCGACGCAGAGGAGGATGCACGTCGTGCTGGTTCAGGCATTTTTGGGCTGGTTTTTGGAACGGTCCCATATGATCCCATATATATATATAATATATATATATATATATATGATCAACGACTTTTGCTTGCGGTAGTGAAGATTAGTGACGAGGCGCTCCTTTTCTATAGCCCAATGTCAGATTTAGTTGGAGAAACGAGGTAGGAACACTCCGAGTTCATGTCTGGAAAAGCATATATTTGATCGAAGCATCCCAGTCACCGTAAACACCTTGTACGTTGACATTCCTCGGAACCACTGGTTCCGACCCATGGTGTTTTTTTGGATCATCAGCCACCTGCGAGGGTGGCCTGCGCTACTCGTAGGTCAACCAGAAGGATCAGACCGATTGAAACGAAGTGGATTCATTTATGCAAAGGAGTGGGATTTCTGGGGTCGAGTGGGGTGGATCAGGAAGATGTTGAGAGAAAGTCTCACAGTTGAACCCGAATCTGAATGACTTGCTATGAGCAAAAGGGTCCAGGAGCAGGGTTGCCACAATTATTCATACTGCCCAAAATTCCTAAAAGTGATTCTGAAGGAAAAGAGCCAAAACACAAACACACGAACAAGAGTGCTTCGAGGAGGGTTTTCGAAACTTGACCGATGTCCAACCCAGACGTCGATGCTTTTCAGGTTCAAGTTATGGAGGAGTACACTGGCCATTTACGTAGACACATGAAAGATTGACCTCATTAGAATCATTAGAATAGATCGTTTTCATCCTGTAGAAGGTCATTGTCCATGTCTATGCAAATGTGGCTGCTCGTAAATAGAGGAAGACGTAGGACCTGCAGGACTTACAGTAGTCAGTTCAGTAAATGATACCTATAATCAGTGGTTCTGGGCCTGGGCTGCGATTTGTGAGTCACATCCACGGAACAGCACATGTGGCAGGACACCCCTCCGTCCTCTCTTTTTTCCACCAGGTGGGGAGCACCACGGTCCTTGGTCTACGTGGAGTCTTGGAATGTTCGGGACCCCCGAGCGTGACAGGCATCGGGGACATCGGGGGCCTGGGCGAAGTAGACTGGGATGGGCTGGGCAGAGGCCCACCGACACTGACACCATCGCCCGGTTTTGGAAGGTCCCAGTCAAACAGGGACGATGCTCTTGGCTGCTTTTGGGGTTTGGCGAACCCCCCCCGGCCCGAATATGCCATGATGTTCGAAGAACTAGACTGGGATTGCTTTCGCCAGGAGCTCAGATTGGGGCTGCTAAATGGTGGATTGTTCTGCACAACATCAAGAGTACACTCCGATTCACTTAACCGCTTGGTTTAGCGGAACGCCTGTTTCTTGGGCATTCAGGAAGTCGTTCATCCACGAGCTGCAGCCCTCCACTCCACCCCATATTAGTGAATAGGACTGTAGTGAAGCTAGACTCCAGGGCCACTCACCCTGCCCGGACAGGGTGTTTTTGGATTGCCAAAGACTCCTTCTAACATGTCAAGATGACTGGACAATATGAAAGGTGCACAAGCAATCTTTCCCATCTGTATCCAGACAGATCCTGTTACCCAGGCTGTGGCACGATTTCTGCCTTTGGGGAGCCGCGTGATGGAGGAGCGGCAGCGAGCGAGGGACGATGAACGGTGAGTAGCGAATATAGTAGAAAAACACCGCCAGAAAAATCACTGATAGGGTTCAGGTGGTTTCTGAACCACTGAACCACCAATCCAGCCGTCTTCAGATGCTGAATGTTCACTGCTTGCAGAGCCTAATTTGGGCATGTTGAGCTTTACAGTACAGAGCACCTTTGGAAGATCTTTTGAACTAAGGTGTAAATGCCCGTCGTTTGCTCTCGGTCATTCTTCCCCAAATGCGATGTCTGTTCCAATTCGATGCGATCTTTCCATTGGGGTTGTAGATGGTTTCATCACCTTTCACCAATTGGAAGTCACGTCGTCTCTGGCAGAGAGCCGCCTGCACGCCAGGGCGCGGTGCAACAGGTGATCGGAACTGGATCCACAGGCGGGAGACATCTGGACCCGGCCCGGGGACCTGTTTTTCTCTTTTTCCTTCAGCTGGTTATGTAATTGGGGTGACTTTTTGTGTGCTTTTGTCATGTTCTTGGGGTGGCAAGGTATATCAGATTTGCTATCACTCGCGGCTCAAGTTGTGTGGCTTGTGAAGTCATAGATCATCGGGACCACCTCGCAGGGCCATGGCGGAGATCAGCTTGGAGAAAAAGGCTTTGGCGAGCGGTGCGATGAAGACATGCTTCAAGGCAAGAGTGCTAGAAGGGGACTCTGAACAGCTCTCACCTGGCACTGAATGCGTGGTCAATCATCAGCCCAGGGACTAGCTGCCAGCCTAGTGGAGGAGTTCAACAAGCAAGCAGATCTGAACAAGAAGGCCTACATGAGGCCCGCATATCTTTGGAAGGTGCATGGCTGTATGGCAAGAGAAGGTTGCAGAGTTACGAAATAAATGATGGTGAAGCCTTCATCCTAGAGCAAATCATCCATGGTCAATTTGAAAGTTCAAGTCAAATACCAGCTGGATCTGGAGCTGCAGCCTCCCCGATGCCTTGAGTCGAGTTGGGTGCACACCGCTTCGGTGAGCGACTTGCGACTTGCGGCATCGTGGGCCGTCCCAATGGACCCACTTGGGATCAACTGACTACGACGTCTTCACAGATCCAGTTCTCATGAGCCGGAGTGGTGGGAAGTTTGGCCGCACTGATTTGGGGGGCAAGTGGCATCTCCACCTAGTTCAAAGGGCATGTGTGCAATTCCCTCTGCCGTGATCTGGGTCTTGCAAGCAAGGTGCCAGAAACACATGCTTCACATCTGGCACGGCAGCGAGGAACCACATGGCAGGACGTCTGGATGTCAAGGCCTTAGCTGCGCGCCCTGCAGATCCCTGCCGCGTGTCGCTTGCGCAGCGAAAAAAGTTCTGAAGTTCTGAAACCCAAGCTGCGGTGCCCAAAAGCTAGGCCTTTTGTCCAAACAGAAACAGTGCTAGTAGTACAGTGCTAGACGGGCATATATAGCGGCCTCTTTGTTGTACAGTGCTAGTAGTGAGCGGCCAGAAGCAGGCTTAAAAAAGGCGAACTCAAAAGGTGCGGCTGCGAGAAGCCGAACCTTGGAAGAGCGTTGCTACTTCAAACAAACACTTCGCCCCGGTCAGAAGTTTGAAAGACTCCTTTTCTCTATCTCTACCATGTGCCTAGTTTCCGCATCCGTGGCCACCCTAGTTTCCGAATCGGCGGTTCTAGTTCGCCGTTGACCCGACCATGTGCATCCCCTTTTGGGGGGTCTTTATGACTTCTATGTGACTATAGACGAGACATCCTTTGACCAGTTCTGCCTCGCAATCACGTGCGGTCCAAGGATCTGGCATCCAACAGAGCTATGTCAGAACCCTATATAGACTATCCCATAGATAGGTACCCCAGTGGTCCAGGTCGGTCACTGGCGACCTCTCTTGTTCCCCGCTCGCCAGGGCATGTGACGAGCGTTGGGGGGAAGAACATCCAGCTGAACCGACCCGAAGGTCCGGAGCACCGGCCGGAGTCCGTGGAGAGTCCGGAACAGAGGGCGATCCGGGGGGGGGGGTGGTGGAGGGTAGAGCTCACGAAGAGGGGCTGGGATGTGTTTTGCTTGTACTATACTACGTTATTACTGTACATTGTAGATCATTGTAGAGTGTTTTGCTGTACATGGTATATTGCTTGTACTAGAGTGTCTTGCTGTACATTGTAGATCCGTTTACTTCGATCTTCTAAGTGGCCTTTTTGAAGTGGGCACCAGAGTTGCAGAGTTGAAGTGGGCCCAGAAGTTCGGCATGGTGTCTGGCTTTGTTCCAGAACCATTCAACTCCCAGATTTGGTTGCAGCCTTTGGGGGGAACTGTAGGGCAAGAGTGAACAGAGAGGTGGAGGATGGATCAAAGCCTGGAGCCTGACCAGTCCACCATGGAATGCGAATGGTCTCCTGGTGCCATGACCCACAGCCAACTTGACTTGGTCAAGAAGCTACGAGCAAGTAGCTCCTGGGCATCGCTACGAAAGGAGCAAGAAGGCTACGAACGAAACAAAGGGCATCGCTTCTGCTCCTCGAGGTTGATGGCCTTCGCTCCCGCTTCCGAGCCGTGGACCCGTCCGACGCCGTAGCAGACGGCCAGCCAGGACACCTGTCTGTTCGCTTCAGGAATCGAACAAACAAAACAACAGCCCAACATTGAATTCTACGACAGGAGATTGTTTCGACTTCTTATGTATTTGTTTGTACTTTAATGTTACTTGTTTTGATTTAATATAACCTTTATTTCATTACTGTATGTATATATTTTGGTGGTCCTGGAGAAATGTATGTAAAGATTGGAAAATAAGGCTCCACCCAATCACCTGGAAAATGGTCAGAACCCTCGAAACCCTGCAAAGCTAGTTGTTTAAATCATTAATGGCCTCATCGTGAAACATGTCCAAGATCATACAAGAATCACAAATATGTTCATTATTAAGAAACCATATCACACCTGAATTATACCGCATTTCCAGAACCATTCGACCATATCATGAATTGAAACCATAAACAACACACAAAAGAACAATTTTTATTGTGAAACAACTCCTTGATTTCCAGTCTGAGGCTGATCGTGGAAGTCACAAAAAATAATCGGTTTCGAGCTTCAACTGCATCCATTGAGCCCAGCCCTTTTGGCTGAGCCTTTTCAGGTGTAGCAGTGCATTCCTCCACTGCCTTCGTGGCAGACACCATGAACCATCGCATCATCATGGTCCGGAGCCTGACAAGCGCGGACCGATGAGAGCCTGGGAGGGTGGACTCCATGCGGACGGCACTCGGAACCGGACTTTCAGACCTCGGACCCGGCCCAGCGGCTTCAGACCCTCCTTCATACGCCGCCCGTGTGGGGGAACCCTTTTTGGTGTGAATCAGTGATCAGTTAGTCAGTTAGATGCCACTAGCCCCCCCTAGACCCACGCGACAAGTCCCCTCATCACATGTCATCACGAGGGTGGCTCACGACGGTGGTCAAATTCTACGTCTCCCAAATCCCTCCTTGTTGGTGTTCAGGGTCCGGCGGATTTTTGTTGCCTCTTGGTCCGGGAGTTGATAGACCTCCCAGGAACGAAGATTCCTTTTGTGTAGGAACACTTGGGAGACAACAAAACAAGGTCACATTTGTATACTAGAGTGAATGGGGCGTTTATTCGTGCCGGTGAGATCCAGATGTTGAGTGTTGAATTCTGGAAGTTGCCGTAGCGGCCCTAAGAATCAGTGGAGTGAATGAAGTAGAGCGGAGTGTCTCAAGTTCTACAACTTCGGTTTCTGTTGACCTACGCAGATCGATACAATCGATTTACAGAACCTTGCTGTTGCATACAGCTACGCTGCTGAAAACTCCCAGCTACGCTGTCTTTTGGCATGTTCATTTGAGGGATCTGCCGGTGTTGACCTATTTTGACTTGTCCCCCCCTAGTAGCGTTTGGGGTGATGCACAGCGCCATTTGTCCGCCACACCCAAGTGTTGATGTGATGCTCGATATATCGACCACATCCGATGTCACTTCATTGTACATCTCTAACCCTTCGGAGGAGACGTGTTGGAAGGTGCTGCTTGATATGGCCTGAAACATGGGCCAAAAACCTTTGACAAAGCAGACACAATACAAACACTGCAGTTCCCGTGCTTTGCAGTTGGACGTAGGTTTCAAGGTTTCAGAAGCTAGAGCTGCCCAACCTGGCTGAGTTGACCATCCATCTATGGATTTGTTGCACTCATTTGCCAATGAAATGAAGCACTTTGGATGGATGGAGCATGACCGGAACAGGGATGTTTTTTTTCCAAAAAACGGTTGGCGCGGTTTGTCTTTGTCACCAAGAAAACCCCGCTCACCTTTGCTCACCTCCACCTGCTTTGCCTTGCTGACCGGCTGCTTTACCAAGAGTGTTCCTGAGGTGCCGATCCTGGAGTATGAGCCTTTGGGTTGCTTCAAGGCGGGTGGAGTCGAGTGGAGCTTGAAGACCAGACGGTGGAGCTTCAGCACCCAAAAAGGAGTGGAGCACCTCAGTGGAGCAGTTTTGGGGGATTCAGAGATTTCCACTGCATGGGGCAAAATTTGGGAGTCGCCACTGTGAACCGATTTGTCTACTTTGTTCCTGAATATGAGTGTTCACTAACTCACTGGCACACACCGACAAGAACGCAGCTCACCACGGAGAAAAAACCACGTCCTGCGTCGGAAGCTGCTCACATCGAACTGGTTTCGAATTCACCTCGGAGTGAAACAACCCGAAAGCCGTGAAGAAAGGCCTCGCGGCCTATTCAGCGAGCTTTCGGTCTGATGCTCATCTGTCTGCTTCATCTGGACGGTTTTGACTCTATCCGACCAGGTGCAGAAACCAGGAGTGTTTCGTTCCATCCGAACCCCGGCCCTGTTGTGTCATAGGCGGCCATTCACAAGCATTTTTCTTGCAAGAGCGCACAAGCATGTGTTTTTTTGTTTCCAGATACTGTACACATTTCTGCCGCACACCCAGTCGCAGTCTTGCCTGTGTTGATGACCATATTCCATGGGGATTGGCCCTCGGTTTTGATGACCATAGTCAGAGCCGTAGAGCACATAAGCAGCACGGTGCACCGTTGAGAATGAGAGACCCCTCCAAACATCTTCCAACACTGCGTTGCTGGCGTGCATCTTGTCATAATGCAGCTACAGACACTCTTGTCATGCCCCGTGAGATGGGTCAGAACAGCGGTGAAAGAACAGCCATCATGAAGCTAGAAATCATGCACCGAGCCAGGGCCTTAAGCAAGAACATGCACATGGCCTTCTTTGGAATTGGGTTCCGCTTCATCTTTGCTTTTCACGGGGTTTTTGAGCGGGTCTCTTTTAAGACATCCCACCAATTGTTCAGATTAACACTAGAACTCAAGCAAATCTACACTCCAACTGTACTAACATGGAAGTGGATATAGCACCCCCTGAAGGTAAAGAAAAGTACTCTTCCTTTCGGTGCCAGGCCATCTCCACGCATATAACACTTCTAACCATGTGGCAATGCACCAGTCCGTCCGGATCGGTCCCTCCACGAGGAGGTCACCGTGGAGGGCGAAAGCACGCTGGTGCCCACACTGGAGGGTGATATGGAGGCCCGTTCTCGTCTCATCGTTTGTTCCGTGGATGAGTGGCCCACTGGTCGACCAGTGGAGTGAGTAGTACTGGCATGTGATTCTTGTTCTTCAAGTTCGTGTGTTTATATCTGTGTGTTTCTGGGTGTTTTGAACTGTTGAAAGAACTTGGATGCAGCAATGCAGTTCAGTTGTTCATGAAGAAATCGTTGGTTCTTGGCGATTGGCAAAGTGGCTGTTGGTCTTTGAAGAAGCAAGTCGGCCATCAGACTGGTGTGGAGCTGTGGAGTGCGTGGTGGACAATGCATGAGTTTGTCCCAGTTCGTGAACACCAATGAACAAGCAAATCCTGGTTCAGAACCCTTAATTAACCCTGATAGTAAAAAACAGATTCCCGTTCTGTGCGCCGATGACGGGAGCTCATTTCGAAGAAACCACATGTTGTACATCGAGTGCAAGAACCTTGAAGATTCCAGCATTTGCATAATGGGGATCGCCGAATATTTTCTCATGGCAGGGAGACTATCACAGGAAGGCTAAATGAACATCATGAAGCTACATCGATGAAACCATTTCAAAGAAACATGAAACATGTAGAAAGAACACATGTACAGACAAGCATGTTACTTCACAACTGCTATAGCTGTATTTATTTGTAGTTATAATCCTTGGCCTTTCTCTTCATGCAAGCTTTTTAAGCATCCATGTCACCGAACAACGCCTCATCAGCCGAAAACGCCTCTCAGGCGGGCTTAAGTCCAGCTGAGGGCCCCTGTGGCAGGGAGCCCAAGCATCCACTGGCTGTGTGGTCTCGAAAAGGTGCCCGAAGAGATACGGTGAGTTTTTTTGGCGGGGGATTTTGGTGGTTTTCATATTTTGGGGTATAACGGCCGGTATATCTATACTCGTTTCGGCACCGCAGTAGAGAAAAGCGCTTGGTTTTCCTCTGGTAGCACCACTCCCTTGGTATTTGGAACCAAATGTCAGTTCTTACGATGACCCTCCCAGTGCGGGGACTGTGCTGCTTGGCTTGTCCCGCCATAAGAGTCCAATGGAGTCCATCATCTTCGTGAGACTCGATCTATTCCACTGGTTCTTCAATCCAAATGAGAGGGTTCTATCCAACGAGAGGGTTCTATTGGAGGCTATTGATGTATTGCTCAATCCAATTGAGAGGCATTCTATTTATCACGATCATTACTTCCCTGTTGTGTTCTCCTGGGGTTTTCTCCTCGTGGTCGCTCCCGACACCGTCACCGCGCGAGGTGAGGAGATGCTGGACGTGAACGATGCTCCTGGGCTCTGCGGAAGGGATCGTCGTTTGTCACTCGTCGTTTGCGCTTGGATTGAAGATCCGAATTCATTTTTCGGCTGCGGAAAGAGTTCACGCACATGGAATGGGACGGATCAGCAAGGTTTCGTGAACGTAGGATGTATCGATTTATGGGCTATATGGGCATGATATCTCTTAAGGGGGATGATCTTAGATTAATACATGTGCATCATGCATATACTGCTGTACACAGACCATGTCAGACCAACGTAATTCGTTTGTATACCTGCGCACCCGACTTCACAGGTGGTGTTTTTTCTGCAACTTTGGTCCATCTCCATTTCAGCAAGCTGTTGATGAACAAGTGCTCCTGCAACGCCGACGCCAACAAGACTCCATTCCGCAATACCCCAACCACGGTGTGAAACACCATGTTACTGTTTGGACCGTGCTTTGCGCGTTGCATTTCAGATCTTGTCCCATGCGACTATGAACTATTGCCAACCTGACGAGCAAACAGGGTTGACACCCATGAACGCTTCTTGAAAAGCAGGTCAAGGACCTCCTTTCATTGGATCTGGTCATAGCACTTGCCTTTAACTGGACCTGTAGGGCCCCTAAGGCTCTAAGGGTTGTGTTCTCAGCCAAATGAGGGACCCATGAGGTCCTCACCCAACTGCAATCAAAATGAGAATGAGCCCAACATTTGTGTTCAACTGGACGATCCTCAGCTCCTCTCGATCGATCGGAATTCCCTCGTCCGGTAGCCCTCGGTCGTCCTCCGAGGCCGTGGCACGCTGTGCACATGCCACGATGCGCAAGGCACCGACGCCACGAAGCGCGCAGCGCCAGAAACCGAACGATGCGCACCTGTCCCAATTGGAAGAAGAACATAGAAGAACATATTTAGAACCACCCGTTTTGTACCACCCCCTTCTCCGAACTTGGGGGGAAGAAATTCACAGGGGGATCGAAAGGGCTCTGTTATATTAACACATCTATTTATATAATGAAGCATTGAAGCATTGGTACAACTGGTACAACCTTAATGGTACAACAGCTGGCATTGAAGCATTGAAGCGAACACGGGAGTGCTTGGTCACGACCTGCACCGACTCCCTGCAGCGGGAGCAGAGGGCGCTGGTTCCGTGGCTCCGCCCGGTCCGACAGCTGAGCGCCATGGCGCGGAGAGGACCTGAGGCGACCGTGCAGGAGAGGGTGGTGCAGGAGTTCTTTCCTAGCAGTAGGTCCTAGGTGGGAAAAAGGGGGACGCAAGGTGGTGGTTTGATCACGTTTGTTTGTTAATCCCTCTCAAATGATCAAACATTTAACCTGAACCGCCAGACCTCTTCATGACCAGGAGACCATGAAAGCGATCAACGCCAGCTGTCGCAGTAAGGGCGGTCACTATGCAGGCCTTTTTCAATCGGTCGAATCGGTGGAAGGTGGAGGGGCTGGAAGTTTCGCCATGGCTTCAATCAAGCAAAAACTGAGCACAGTGATGTTTGGTTTGGTACAACATGACTTGGTCGTGCCGATAAACATGGGCACCCGGACTGTTTTCAAGCAAGGGCACCCCTACTTTTTCGTGGCTGGTCTTTGTGTTTGAACTTTCCAGTCTCGGGGTGGTTGGCAGTGCTTGGGGTGCATCCTACATGACTGTTGAAAGAAACTTCACAGGACCGAAGGACCGAGAATGCCTGGAGCCGGGCGTTTCGCAGCATTGCTTCGCTTCGGTGGGGCGAAGCTCGCGAGCAGTCGCGAGTTGTGGGTAAAGAATGCAGAGGGCGCCCTGAGCAGGTTTGGAACTCACGTAGTCTTTGCGAAAAGAAAAGCTGATTGCGAAAGCGAACGCGAAAGCATTGAGCGAAAGAGTCCTTAGAGAAGTATGGTCGCGTAAGCTCTGCGAACGAGTATTTTCCTATTGCTTGAGAGCCTACGATGTTTGGTGAACAGGTTGCAAACATTTGCTTTAACCAATCCGCCGCGTCTGCGCCGCGCCAGTGTTTTTCAAACACACACCTTTTGCGCGAAAGATGAAACTGCAGTCGCGTAAGTGCTGCGTAAGCTGATGCGAAAGATTTCTGTGTTAGTAGACAGGAATCATACTGTGGTTTTGAACACCGCTCAGATTCCGAAGACAACGGCGAGCCAACGATTCCCGAAAAACGAACTGATACACTGTTTCAAGCACACCAGCACACCTGCGGGCGTTTTGGTAGGTAGAACCACCCAGAACCACCTCTAGAACCCATTTGACCATTGTTTTGATTGGAAAAGACCAGGCTTTTCCGGCAATAACTACCTGGTCGAACACTGCTTTTTGTTGCACCCGTGGTTCGGCGCAGGCTACAGCTGCAAGGTGGTCAGTTGGGACGACGTGAGCCGCGGGACTGGGCCGTCGGGCTTGTCCTGCTGGGGTGCCAACATCACGGACACCTACCTGAAGAGTAGGCGGGGGCGCTGAATACGCCGAAGGGCGAGGCGCGCTGTTTCGCGCTGCCGCCGAGGATGAGTTGGTGCACGGGGCAGCTGATTTGGATAGGCATCTCCATCCAGAACTTCTCATGGAGGGCTTTTGGTAGAATGATGCAGAAGGTTATAATATGATGAATATTTTTCTCCATTGGGAAGTTACCATCAATGCACCTGATTTAATTACTTGGGATAGCCACCTCATGCCCACATCAATTCCAATCTCCATCAACCCCTTGCTGCCCAACCCCCCCCTCGACCCCTCGTCCGCCACCCAGCGCCTGCATGCCTCGTCTCTGCGAGAAAACCGACGCCTCCAGGAGTGGCACGCCGCTCTTCACCCTCCGCGCTGACAACTGGAACGAACGCCTCGGCATCATCGACGCCCAGCGCGTGGCGCTGGTGGCACCAGGGGCGCCGGGCTTGTCGGCGCCGGGCGAGGCGCCGACGCTGCGGCCCGTGACGTTGCAAAGGGTGCTGAAGGTGGGGATGGTGAAGGGGGATGGGGATGGGAATGCTGAAAGGTTGGAGGGGCAGTTGTGGGATTTGGACCCTCAACAGTTTTCAGGTGATCAACAGATTGAGACTTGACATATATCATATATATATATACACAGGACTGATCAGATGTTTCATGCTCCAACCTTTTACTAGGAGCAGCTTTTGGCAGAAAAAGTACCTTCGCGTCCTCTGGCTTTAAGCTTTTCGGTGCTTGGGAGGTCAAGTTTGCAGCGAAGCCGAAGCCGAAGTCTTTGAATTCAATGCTGTGGAGAGCCCATGGGTTGTTTCCTACACCAACGCCAAGATGACATCTTTCTTCTGCCCACCCTCCCTCTCACCCTCCGTTCCCCTCACGCCAAACTCGCACGGCTTTCAACGGCTTCCACGCGTTCCCTTCACGTTCCGCCCACGGACGCGCGCATCACTCGGGTGCTTCCTGCCTCGCTGCGCGAACCTCCGCCCTCTCACCCCAAGGAGATGGGTCGCTACGGTCACTATGCGGGATTGGCCAGTGATGTGGATCTCTCGGACGCGCTCAGGGACACCAAGTGCCTCGATCGCTCGTCCGCGAAGCGTGAAGGCGAGCGGACTGGGAGGCGGAGGCAGTGGGGTCCTGGCGTTCGTCAAGGGGTTCCGAACTACCACAGGAGGCCTCCAGCACGGAAGGTGGGATGAAGCGGAGCAAAAGCAAATCAGCCAGCTGCTCCTGCGTCAGCTTGCTGGATGTAGAGGCCAGTTCGGACAAAAAGAGAAGAGGTTGGCGATCAGTGGCTGGGGTGAAGATGTTTAAGTGAAGCCTACTGTAATTAGCCAAGTAGTAGTCGCAACAATTGATGGATTTGCTAAACGTGTTCCTCATGTTTTCCTCCACCGGGCGGTGGCTCGGCTATGCTGTCAATCACCAGCAAGGTGCACTTGGTGGGTCTTTGTCCGGTTGCAAGTTAGTATGAGGCCATCGCTCTTAGGTTGGAGGCCATCGCTAGTAGGTTGGGCGCTTCCTTTGTTTGTTCAACATTCCTGGAAGGAAAGACTCACCCACCCCCAAGACTCTGGCGCAGCTCCGCATGCACCTGTGCCTGTGCCCAACGTGTCCCCTTTGCCGCGGGCTATAGGAGCTCAACGGACTCCGATTTCGGACTGGCTTCTCATGGCTTCTCGTTCGGCTCAGGTGCTCAATTCGCTTTCAGACCACCTTCCTCCCGGTGGAGGTTTGGTGGGGTGTGTGGATGTGATTCGGCGTGTGTACGTGGTCCGATGTGTGGGGCCGTTCCACCGGTTTTGAGGCGAAAAAACTGGTTGAGTGAACCAGCACGGATCTGGATGTTCTACCCGAGGAAGCAGTAATGTATGCGGATGAATCCTAGGATATCTAAGCTTAAATGAGCACTGTGAAACAAGAAGCCTATCTCCATACCCAGCTGCCAGGTGTAGGTGCAGGGTATTTAGTGCCCCTGGAAGGAATTTCTTGGTCCGGGGTCCATCTCAAAGAGGCGCCGTCCAAGCTCCCTCAGAGCTGGTTGTGGTGAACACCCACGATTTGGGTGAACATGACGATAACAAAGAGCCACCCGAGACTGGCTGACTTCAACTGGCTAACTGCTCAAATTGGAGCTGAGACATGCTGCTCTTCCTTGCTTCGTAGGTGGAAGCTGAGGTCCTGCAGGTTCCGTCCACAGCATTCCACAGCACAAAAACAGCAGGATAGCTTGGTGCAGGTGGAGCTTGTTTCTTATTGTTTCTTCATTGCTCCAAATTTTTATGCTTTTGTTTGGTTTGGGCGTTCCTCTGGGTCTATTTTCTCAAAGAGTTGCTCCAACTAGGTGAATTCCAGGCATGCTTTATGCAATTTTCTACCAAAGAATCTTTGGAATAGCCGATAGTGGTACCTCCTTCCTATAGACTTCATGGCCTCTTTTCACCAAGGTTTTTTCCTCAGCGAGTCGCTGTGCAGGTAGTATCCAGATGTCCAGATGCCCAGATGTCCAGGCTGAGCACAAAAAGCACTCCCCTAATGTGCTCCAAGTACCTCCTCAGAAGGTCTTTGGACCCTGGCACCCACCCCAGTCCCACCTCACAAGGTACGACTGGAGCCCTAGACTCCCTAGACTAGAGGAACTGGAGGCCTTTTCTTCGCTTTTGGCTCCAGGCATCCGACACGCGCCCAGCAGTGCTGGAGTTTGCCACTGAATCTTGGAGCGTTTGGACCCGGAAGTCGGGCGAAGGACGCGGAAGTTGGGGGGGTTCCGTTGAAGCTTTGGGAGAGCTCGACTTCTTTGGAGCGTTTGGGCCGGTGTTGAAGTGAATGTTTTGGGGTCGAAGATGGTCTAGATGAAATCGTTATCCTTGGTTTGGAGGTCTAATTCTTGGCTGATTCACTTGGATCGCTGAGATCCAAAAGGTCCAAAGCAGCCATGTGAACTAGTGGCCAGAGCCTGGACTGGCAGCCTACACCGCTCTAAGCTTCCGTGCGGACTTGGCCTGTCTACTACACCGTGCTAAGCCCTCAAAACAACCTCAAACCCTCATTTCTCAGCGAAATTCATCCTCATCACGAAAGGTAGCCCTTTAGGGGATACCTTGAGTTTGTCTTGCGAAGCAAGTGTTGGGACGTCCGGGTCTAATAATTGATCGCTCAATTCAGACCCCCCCCC
>CAXAMN010003180.1:44447-63003 GCA_963970005.1 Durusdinium trenchii
CCCCCTTGGAATTGATTTTTCAATACAGACCCCCCCCCTGAAAAGTAGAGCCTACCTGTACAGGGTTCCACTCCAACAGCTGATATAGTGTGTCCATGCTTGACTGCTTCAAGGCTCAAGAGAGGGTCAATGGACCTAAAGAGCAAGAGGACAAGACTCTGCGCATAAAAGACACTAGCGGTCTGCACCTCTACCGTGTACGCCCTAGTCACTCTTTCAGTGGTAGCGGAGCTGTGATCCTGGAAGACCCAGGTGAGCTCCTTTCCTAGGCATAGAATTGCTTGTGGGCAAACGGCCATGGATTGGATTGACGACTGGGAAGAGCCTGATGCGGATGTGGCTTATGAGCCAGCAGCCTATGTGAATAGGCATGTGAGAAGAGAACCAGCAGCAATAGCAATGACAACACAGGTCACTACAAAGGTGCCCCCATCTTATGATGGAAAGACTTCATGGTTTTCCTATGAGGATGCCATAGACGATTGGTGTGATATCACCGAGCTGGAAGAAGAGAAGAGAGGACCAGCCTTGAGAAACAGATTAGAAGGAGAAGCAGCAGTATACAAACGTGTATTTGACAGAGATTCATTGAAGGCTAATGAGCCACCAGGAGCAGGAGTAGATTACTTCAAACGAGTACTACGACCATATTTCGTGAAAGGATCAACCAATGTATTCCTATACAGGTTTATGCAATTCGTGCGATTCAATCGAGGATCAGCCGACATGATGAAATGGATGACAAGATTCCAGATTTTACTCCAAAGGCTTATGAGCAGTTGGATGGACATGTTAGAACCAGTCACTCAAGCACATCCCCAAGTCCTTGCTCAGATGCAGGCAGATGCAGCGTTGACTGGAGTAGCACCAACGGCAGAAAGGATTCAGGAAATCATGCAGAATGTCAATGGCAATATGAGAATTCTTCATCAGAACGAATTTCCTCTAGGAGAAAATCTGATTGCTTTACTCATGCTGTCACTTGCAGATTTGTCTCAGGACCAGCGAAACACTTTGACTTCTTTGATGACTCATCGTGGCAGGTACCTGCAGCAATACACTACAACAGAGCTGAGGACAGTTTTCATCGAGATGTTCTGCACGACAAAGACTTCAGTAGACAATCCATTGATGCAGCCGACAGGTGCTGGAGGCAGAAGATCATTTCTCGTACTAGACGAAGGAGAACTCGATGGTACATTTGGCTATTGGGCCGAAGATGAAGAAGATGGAACTGAAGGATTTTTAGATGCCCTGGACGATGTCTTTTGGGTATATGATGATCAAAACTTCTCATGGTTCCAAAGGAGATTCCAAGGAAGAAGAGCCAGAAAAGGCAAAGGAAAAGGTAGAAGGAAAGGAAAAGGAAAAGGAAGATCAGGCCGTAGATTCTTCAGACCTCGTGGAAAAGGAAAAGGAAAGAGACGAGGTAAAGGCCATTTTGCTGATGAGCAACAGACAACTTTTCCAGATGAATACCTTGAAGAGAATCCTTATGAGGACACTTGGGAGTCAAACCAAGGAGCATATGATGCCATTCTTGCCGAGGATATGAATGACTATCTTCAAGGAGAATATGATGACGCCAATGACTTTTGGCAACAGCTTGAAGAAGCATGGTTTTCCCACAAGGGAAAAGGAAAAGGCAAGAGAAAAGGCAAGAAAGGAAAAGGAAAAGATAAAGGAGATGGCAAACAAGATGCAACCTATGCAAATCAACAACAGCCACGTTCTTTACCTGCACCTTCAAGAACTTCACAAGCATCAGGAGGTCAACAATGTTTCTATGTACATTGTGTGACAGCAGCAGCTGAAGTCCATGACAGTGAGGTGGACTTGCTGTCAGGCATGATGACCTCATGCCAAGATGAAGCTGACTGCGTGGTCAACAATGGTGAGACGATCTTCGATGACATGAGTGCCCCTGTGAGGTACTCTTTGTCAAAGGAGATGCTCACAAAGGCTCCTGATGGCTTTGCGCTTATGAGCGCTGATGGCTTTGCGCTTATGAGCGCTGAGGAAGAAGTGAAGGAGATGCAGGCTATTTCATTTTTGACTGAGAATCGCTTCCCGCCAACTATTGCAATCCTGGACATTGGATGCACTAGAGCTATGGGATCAAGGCGAGCAGTCGACCATTTTTGTAACTATGTCGACAATCACCCAGATTGTGGATTATGGTACTCTTTTGAGGCTACCAAGAGCAAGTTTTACTTTGCCAATTCCCAGAAGGCTACTTGCTCTCAGAAACTGGTGATTTATATGTATGATCGTGCATGGACGATCCACCATACAGAGTTCGACATAGTGGAAGAAGGAGAAGTCCCTTTGCTTATGAGCTTGCCACAGATGAGGAACTTAGGCTTTGAACTCAGGCTGACACCTCAACATGCTTATCTGACATCGGTGCCTCTTGGTATCAAATTTTTGGAGTTGAAGGTTGCAGCCAGTACTCATCTTGTGTTGGACTTCCAAGATATTGCATGGTATCTGTCTGACGTGCGTTGGCAGACTCAGCGTGAGAAGAGTTTTTACTCTCACCTCACTCACTATGAATATGGCCATATTTCTGTTGAACACAATAGTGATGAAGGTGAAGCTGAGCATGCATATCCTGTGGTTGATTTCTGGGAAGTAGATGTTCACAAGAGAGAACTGATACGTCACCACAAGGATTACAGGAAAATTCTTTTCCCAGCAACTAAGTCCTGTCCTGTAGACACTGACTTGCTGGAAGACTTGCGACTGACAATCATCAAGAAGAAGAAAGGAGGAGAAGAAATCAAGAAGACAGATGATTGGCGCAAGGCAAAATGGAAGGACCTACAACTTGGCTATGAATGGCGTGGTAGAACAATTTTTAAATTTAAGCCAGATGCAAAAATTCCAGATCTAAAGATCAGGAAGGCTGGCATTGAGCACCGTGGCATTGGTGATCCCGATGCAGTGGTGCGCTCCTCCTCAGAGAAGGTTCCCATTGCAAAGGACAGGGAACCAGGCTTCTCGTCAGAGAAGGAAGGTGCACCATCCAGTGCCGCGGAAAAGCCCGTGCCGCCAAAGTTCCGGTATACTTCCAAGGGTTTTGATCCATTTTGGAAAGGACACAAGTCAAAACCATCTGAGCCTCAGAATGATTTAAAGGGTGATGATCTTGAGGAGTATGCTCCCTCAGAACCACCTGAGAGGCCAGAAGGTGAACTTGTAGAAATTCCTAAAGCATCAAAAGGACCATCAAGTGATAAACATGAACCACTTGAACCAGGTGATGGCGCTCTTGAGCCTAGGCGGATTTCAATCCCATTACCTGGTAGTGAAGTTGTTGCAATGACACCGGCATATAGGAAGATGTTACAGAGACTGGAGGACAAGGTAGAGCTTTATAAGCTTCATGTGAAGCACTACCATATGAGTCCTACTCAGTTTCGTAGACGTGTTTCTATGTTGAAGCTTCCTGACTCTGTTTTAGAGAAGTATGAATCAGTTGTCAGGAACTGCCGTGTTTGTAACACTTCAGTGGCACCTCCGCCACGAGCCAGAGTCTCCGGTATTAGAGCTTCATGTTTTGGTGATGTTGTTTTTGCTGATCATTGTGAGGTTGAACTTCACAAGAACAAGTATATCATCTTACTTGTTCTTGATGGTGCCACAAATCTTCTCTGGGCTACGGCACAGAAAGACCTCATAGATCAAACCACCATCCAAGCATTGAGGCAATGGTCTGATGAGAACAACTGTGTTCCAAAGGCCATCGTAGGAGACGAAGCCTTTTTCACAGATGCTTTTGTTGAATACTACAGGTTCCATGGTATACAACAATGTCCTTGTGGGCCAAGAACTCCTTGGCCGAACCGAGCAGAGACAGCTGTACGTTTGTTCAAACGTATGTGGCATGTTATGAAGGTAGATCTGGATGACCCACGTTTTCGTGGTGTTACGGTCAGAGAAGTGGTCAAGAAGGTAGTGTGGGCAAGAAATTGTCAGTTGACTATCAGTGGATATTCACCAATAGAGATAGCAACTGGAAGACGTCCACCAGATCTTTTTGACCTTGAGACCGCAAGCCCTGAGCAATTGTCAGCTAATGCCGCCGCACAAGATCGTACAAATTTGGAACTACAACGTGTGGCTTTGAGAGCTCATCAAGAAGCACGACAAGCTCAGGACCTTCGAGCAGATCTTGCGAGAAGGACTATGCCAAGTGACGGTCCTTATTTCCAAGGAGAGAAGGTTTTTATTTGGACTCAGGATTCATCAAAGTTCAAGGATAAAGGACGTTGGGTTCGTGCCACAGTACTTGGACAAGAAGGAGCTATGGTCCAAGCCAACACTGGTAAGGCAGTGGTACGTGTGAATCAGTCGAAGGTTAGACGTGATCACGATGAGTGGCATGATGTTTCCATTCCGGCATTAGACGATGAGAATCCGGAGAACTTGCGTGAAGATCACGAACTGTATGTTGATGCCGAATTCGGAGAACAGTCCTTTTTCTTCTGTAATGATGATCATCCTGATGTTGTTGAGTTACTTCATGGAAACAGTGGATTATCTTGGTTCCTTTCAAAGAATGGTGTTAAAGTTGCATCTCCTATGGATTTCAAGGCAGGATACAACTTTTCCACTATGAAGGGTCAAGATGCTATTTGGCAGCAACTGGAGAGATTGCAGCCCCACTGTATAGTGATCAACAACCCTTCTCCCAAACAGAACAGAGCTTCTATTTGGTTGCTATGTTGTAATGTGATTGAGTGGCAGTTGAGAAGGAAGAAACATGTGTTTGTGACTGTTCCCAAAGGAAACAAGTTTTGTTTGTTTTTGCAGAAGTTCATTTTATCTTTGAAGAATCCGGTCTTTACCTTTGATGTGAATATGAACTGTTTTTGTTATTGTCCGAAGGGAATGAGTTACGTGACAGTCTTCCATTCCTATGCATCCTGCCAAGGATGGAAAGGTATTGGTGACTGTTCATTTCAAGCTAAAACAGTGCAAGCCACTAGAAGCAACCAGTACTTTAAGGATCCTGACTGGAAGAAGTTTCCATTTTCATTTTTGGTTGAGATGAATCGTTTTCTTCCTTATAGTGAGACTTCCGACAAGCGTCAGAGTTTCCTTATTGAAGATCTTCTGGAGAACTTTGACTCTGGAAGTTTGTGTGGAACAGCTCTTTTGTTAGAGAGAGAAGCTCATCAGTCAATTTTGCTGAATTCCGTAAGAACGGAAGAGACGACGGAAATTCCGGTTCCACTTCGACACATACTACCACAAAGGTTCACTACTACTGAACTGATCAGAACCTTGAGGCAGGTAGATGCACTACCTCAGAGATCAGAGTTTGATGTGACAACATCCTCTGATTCTCGAATTGTGTCATTGATTCCAGGCCTGAAGGAGATTAGACGAAGAACCTTGCCACAGATGTATTTTGAGAGATGTAAGGTCTATCGTGGTATTTTTGGTAGAGTGCATCCTCTCTTCAACTCTGAGGATGATGCAGTGTTGATTATGTGGAAGCCAGGAAAATACCATCAGGTTTTCTTTATGTTTGTGTCACAACTGTCTCCTCATCATGAACAGTTTTTGGTAGATCATTGGAGTATGATAGTTTACGAAGCAGAGACGACAGGCGCCGTGAAGCGCATTGTGACTCCTGATGAAGTAGCTCTAGAGGATCCAAAGGATCAACCTCCAGACTACGGACCACCGATGGATGATGATATGGCTTATGAGCCAAATCCAGTCTCGGGGGAACAGCAGTATTTTGATCCAGATGATGAAGATATGTATCCGCCTGGTGATGGACCGGGTGGCAACCCTGATGATCACCAGGGTGGACAACCTCCGGGACCACCTCCGACAGGTTCCATAGCTGGTCCGAATCAGTTCGGAAATCCCGATGTTCCTTTGGAGCAACTCGGATATCCATCGAGCGATCCGGAAGAGGCAATGCCGGAGATTACGAGTGAATCCCGTCCGCCAGATGATCCGGGTCAACCACCGATAGGGTTTCCGAGTGATACGGATCCTGTTCATCCGTTCGTTCCGTCACCAGATTCGAACACGCCGGAGCCAGAACCATATGTTCCGGAGAATCGTGAACGTCACAGTAAGCACATGCGGAAGCTTTCTGTGGACTCAACTGATGCTTTGCCAAAGGCGAAGGTGAAGTTTCAGATAAAACGTTCTAAGGTTCAGTTACCGGGACATGACGAACCTATTCCGGCACCTCCGAAGTCAGTGCCAAGAAGTTTCTTTCCTGGACATTCGGAGAATCCGACAGCATCAAGTTCGAATCAGCCACAAGCAGCCGACATTCCCGTGCCTACGAGCACAGTCGAAGACGATGACAATGAGACGATTGATACGAATGAAACAGATTCCGAACCTATTTTTGATGAAGAAGATGTGAAAGGTTTTGAGAAGGATCCAGACAAGGATCTGGACGATGAGCAAAATCTTTTTGTTAGTTTTGATGACATGGATTTTTGTGTCATAGGTCCGAACCAAGCTCCTCCGAGTTTTAACTCGTATGATCCGAAAGGTTTTTCACAGTTCTGCCAGTATCTTGCGAAGACAATGGCTAAGAAGACGCCAAAGGCAGAGAGTGTGATTACTCCGGAAGTGCTCTCCGGAAGTATGCGAAGGAGATCAAGCAAGCTAAACTAGAGGAGTTTCGCAGCTTTTTAGACTTTACTGCGATGAAGTATCGCGACCGAAGAAAGCATAAGATCGATAACTATGTTACCGGTCGATGGGTCCTGACCATCAAGATTGACAAAGATGGTAATTTCAAGAAGTTTAAGGCCAGATGGGTCTGTCGAGGCTTCCAAGATGCCCAGAAATGGGACCTCCAGACGGACTCGCCAACCGCGACCAGGTATGGTTTTCGCGTAGCATGTCAGCATGCAGCCTCTTCTTTCTGGGACCTGTTACACATCGACTTGAAAACTGCCTTTCTTCAGGGGGAACTTTACGACCTCGAGCGACGCGTTATTCACGTTCAACTTCCGACCGACATCGGATTGCCTCCGTATCTTGTCGGATTGTGCACCCGTTCAGTGTACGGATTGAGTGATGCGCCTCGTCGCTGGTGGAATCGACTCGACAAGTTTTTGCACTCACTCGGATTAGTTCCGACTCGAGCCGATCGGTGCACGTACGTTTGCTACTCCGGATGTTTGAGGGTTCCTAAGGCTGTGAACTACTCATCAGAGGAGATGCCAGCCGAACCGGAACCGGTATCCTTCTACGTAGCAGGTGCGCCGCCAAACGAATTCCACGACACAGCGGAGGAAGTTCGTAGGTCTTTTCTCTGTGAAGAACGTCTGTTTTCGGTGTGTTACGGAAATAGGTCGGAGAAGACGGTGACGCGTAGCCTGCTTAAGGCAGAGGATGGAAAATGGACTCCTGTGGTAGATCAGGAACTCCAGAACTTCCTTGACTCTGTAGAGCACAAGGCAGGTTGGCATCAATATGCAAATGGCCATGCTCAAGTCGCTTATCGCGCTAAAGCTCTTCGTACTCCCGAACCTACGTATTCGCGTTCGCGTTTTTGTTTTCGGACTTCAATAGTTAAGCGTAAGGGTGTTTGGTGGCTTCTCGAGACAAACAAGGATATCAGAAACGAGAAGAATGCAGTGACGTTGGAGGAAGAAGCTGAAACGCTTGTCAGTCTTTTTCTTCCTGCAGAACATACGTATACTGTGACACAAACGCCTCAGCTTACACCTGAAGTTGTGGAAGAGTTGCTTGAGCATTTTATGGACCCTGTGCATGGCAGTAATTCTAAGAATAGGTCACCCATTGGTATGTGTTGTTTACATGTTGATGATCTTTTTGTGACAGGTAATGATATCTTTTTGAAACAGTTCAAGGATATTGTGAAGTCACAGTTTAAGATTGGACATGAAGACACTAATGACCTGATGTTTACTGGACAACGTGTTGCTTGGAAGATGCAAGAGAAGACCAAGAAGAAGGAGTACATCTCAGTAGAACAATCCCTTTGTGTTCAGGAATTGACTGAGATTATCATTCCAAAAGGTTTGAAGGATGAAGAAAAGTGTGACAAGGACATGCACACAGCCTTCAGATCACTTCTTGGCAGCATAAACTGGTTACAATCCAGAACACAATTCCAAGCATGCTACCAATTCTCCAGGTCAGCATCAGCATCAGCAGGACCTACAATAGGTGATTGCAAGGCCCTGAACAAGCTGTGCAAACAAATCGTGACTGACCCTATGGAGTTACGTTTTTGGCCACTTGAAGGTAGTCCACGTTTAATTGCTATGCCAGATGCCGCATTCAGGAACAACAGTGACAAATCCTCTCAACGTGCGATGGTTATTTTTATGGGTGAGCAAAGGAAGGCAAAACAGAAGAACACCAAAGGCTCACTTATTTTCTTTGAATCTTCCAAGATCAAGAGAACAACCCTGTCCACAACTGTTGCAGAGTTGTATGCATTTATGAAGTGTTATGGCACTTGTCAAATGCTTAGAGGCTTGATCAAGGACATTACAGGCTACTCTACTGACATTCACATGCGCACTGATGCTAACAATCTTGTGACTACAGCTAGTACTACTCATGTTCCTGAGCAACAGGAGACTATTCATATGATCCAAATGCTTAGGAAGGAAGCATGCTCTGGTGCAATTGCTGACTTGTCACATATACGCACTCAGTGGTGTCTTGCTGACTGTCTTACTAAGAAGTCTGCTAGTCCACAAGCTTTGATAGATGCAGTACGCAGCGGTTGTTTAAAGGAAGTTGATGCACATCCACCTTTTAGATCTCTTATTGAACACAAGGCATATCTGCGTGGATGGCTTCCTACAGTATGCACACATGTTGACTTTTCACATGATGTGTTTTATCTTGGAGATTCTTTGCACTGAGAGTGAGAGGAGAGAATTCAATGCATGTGTTTTTGTTTGAGAGAAATTTGAATTTCTTTCATGAATTTGTGCCTGCGGCTCAAATTAGCTTGGCAAGATCAGCACCTTTCTTTTGAAGACTATTGCCTTGCATCGTTGACTACCAGTCATTTCTACAACTTAGGACACTGGCCTCTGACCGGTGTACTTTGTATCAACAGAGATGACCGGTCAGGGAGCGTCCAATATGGTCAACATCTTTGAGTATGCTCGAAACTGGTCACAAAAGGTTCCTTGGGGACAACCTCAGAACTGGGCAAACCGTTTGAGACGCCCACGTACGCCAGTTGAGTTCCATAGGAACTCAGAGCAGGATGAATTGATCTTAACCGACATTCTTGCAATGTGTTTGGCACCTGAGAACCATGATAAGTTCAATTTTCGAGTACGGTGGTTCGCAGAGATTGCCAGATACGCTCTTGGCTATGTCACCCAAGAGGAAGAGGATGAATATGAGAGAAGTAGACAGTTCGTGGCAACAAGAGTCGCGTGGAGGCAAAACGATTATGGGAAGATAGCCACGGGGCTCAACTATATGCTGCGACATGATCGTTCTCTCGATAGGTTGATGGACAGTAGGGCAATGGTAGAGCTTATGCCTCTGATCATAGAGGGAACTGCTCGAATGCCATCACCTTTTCGTATTTATCCTAATGCATTCTTTGCTATATTGCATAGCGATGAGAAGCAAAGATTTCATTTGGTGATTCGCTTGGACAAGAATGTTTGGCACAACACAGGCAATCAATATGATATGCCCTTCTCCATGCGTGTGGGAGTGAACCAAGGGCATACAGGACTCATGCAAAACATCAGTCCAGAGAAGTTGAATCATAGATTGACTTCTATTGAGGCAAGATGTTTGGGACATGTTTTTCATGTTACCAGAAGGGAGAACTGGGCCAGCATTGAGAGGTATGGTTTGATGAGAGATCCACAAAGTTGGAATAGAAGGAACAGAGGTGAAGGAAGAGATTATGTTCATTTTATGTACAGCAATCCACAAACTTCGCCTTACATTCCTTTAGGCCCAGGTACAGTGGTTCCAAGAGATTATGGACAGCCTTTGTATGTGAAGCTTAATGTGATTAGTTGGCTTCAGGCTGGACGTCCTCTGTATTTCAGCAACAATGGAGTGGTGCTTGCACATTGTGATGTAGAGCCCACATACTTGGACATTTGTGCGGATGAACCACGACCAGAAGATGCTCCAGAGCCAGCTAAGGAGTTGATTAACTCTTTGCCAGCAGAAAAGATAATGGAGAAGATCAACAGAGAGAAGGAGCAACAAGATAGATTGAGATCCTTGTTCACAAGACTCTCACAGGACCCGGCATTTGCACATGAAACTCTCAGGAGGATTAATGCCTTTGAGCCTGGGGTGGAACAAGCAAGGAGGCATATGCTTCTTTGGTTAGATGAGCTGACTTACGATGCCATTGTGAGATTTTTCAGCTCTGACAATGATCCCAGACGTGAGTACAATCGTTCACGATTGAGGTCACGTCAGGTGATGCCTGAAGGCCATTATCAGATGCCACCTGGATGGTCTTTAATTCCACCTAAGGAGATTGATGATCGTGATCCTTGGAGCATCTTAGGCTATAGTGCTCCAACGTTGATTGTCAATGGAGATGGTGCTACCTCGAGATTGTTGTTTATGGTACACCCATTAGTTCTGAGCAAGGATCAGCAAAATCTGGTGAAGGCTGATGAGGAAGTGATTCGCTTTGACCACCTATGGAGAGACATCACTTCAAGGAGACCAACAGCCAGGACTTCTGAAGAACCTCAACAAGATGAAGAAGATGACTCTGCTCATGTTGCTGAGCGTGAGATGACATGGTTCATTCAGAATGTCAACAACCTGGTTCTCAACCCATGGATGATATATGACATTGGCATGGTATCACTCCATGATCGTGTAGGGACACGTGTACTCCAGAGCACTGGAGAAGACGTGATCCTCGTGAGGGATTGGGACAGGTTGACAAGGCACCAGAGAGAATATTTTTGTAGAAGGTACAAGTTGCTACGTCCAAGTGTTTATGGAACAGAGGAAGACCCCAAGACGTATGCACCGAGTTTTGAACCCGGAATTTCTCAGTGGATGGAGTTGGCACAAACTGGATACCAACAGTTTTTCTTCATCCGTGCTTGGGAGAATGGACGCCGCTGGGTTGAAATTCTGACAGACCATGGCATTTCTTCTGTAGAGCTTTCAAGCTTCTTGGATATGTGCAGAGATCCTAAATTGCTGGGTTGGAACTTTGGTATTCCAGAACCTCAGTGGGATAATTTTGGCAATACAATGGAGGAAGCATTCAACAATCCTTTATTTGCCAAACTGCACTATCGCTTCAAGCAGGAGGAAGAGATTGGTCGTGTCATGCACCTTGTGTCAGAACTTGTTTGTGACTTTTTCATCAAGGTGCTTCCCAAGTGGGTTCTTGACCACTCGATCTTGTGGGAAGAGTTTATGATTTTGGATCCACACACAAAGCTCCCAGTTTACAAGACTTCAGAGGCCGCCTTACAAGCAGAAAGGAATCCAGAGAAGTATCATACACATTTTGCTATGAACTTCAAGAAATTCCGTTTTTCTGCAAGGATTGTGTGGTATTTGATTGACCGTGACAGGAATCATTTAGAGAGTTTTCTTCACAACTCCAACAGTAGATTTGTGCAACATGCATGCTATCAACTTCGTGAGTATGTTCAGGCGCGTGTTGCAGTTTCTGATCCCTTGTATGAGATGATCAAGAAGGAAGAGTTTGAACGCCAATACAATTCCAAGTTTTTGGAGGCGATTTCTTGCTCTCGTGTTGTAGTTGAGCCTGTAAGTTCAGGGACGTATGAGCCATCATCGAAGCTGAACTTAAAGGTACTACAAGACATCCTGAAGGGTATCTTCAAGATCCAGAAGGATGAGGAGCTTGCCAAGGAACGTGATGAAGAAGAAGAACAGGCAGCTCAAAACATCTCATACCTGTTGGCAGATGATATGGAGCTTGATTTTGATGATGATGATGTTCCAGTATGGCGCTCCATTGTCGACAAGTATAGAGGAGGTGATCAGGTGCTACAGGGAGAAGCTGTGAAGATTACTCACCTGTTCAGGGATCAAAAGGACAATGAGAAGGCGACAGAAGCTTTCAGTTCAGAGAGGACAGATTTTTATGAGACCTCAGGACCTCTTCCAAGAACCGAGGGAGAAAATCTTGTAGAGGACTTGCTCACCAAGGATGTTGCAGAACAAGCTTTTGAAGCAGGTGAAGAAGTTCCTCCTTATACAAGAGTCTCCACTATCGCTGGTGAAGTCTATACTGGAAGTATGACACTTCTAGAAGATGAGAATATGGAAGAGGAAGTTCCTGAAGAAGATCCTGCAGTTGAACCTGAAAAGGAACAAGAAATATTTGATGAAGATGCAGGTATTTTTTCTTCAGAGGAACCAAAGATGGAAGTTGACCAGGAGGAAGCCAAGGAAGAGTCAACACCACACTTTCTGTCAAGAGAGATAGGTGAGGACTCGACTGCATCGCACTTACCATCAGGTGAGATGGATGCTAACCTTGATGATACTTCAGGTCAGCGGAAATCGAAGAGAAGCCGCCTGAATAAAATTCCTGATCCTCATTTTCATGAAGAAGTTCAGGATGATGCAACCATGGAAGAGAAGAAAGAGGCGGTGGAGAAAATAAAAGAGGTCAGAGAGGATGATGGAGAGAAGAAATTGGAGGCTGAAATCCAAGAATCTTTTCCATCTGAAGTAGTTGTTGAAAAGGATACAACAAAAGCTGACGATACCTATGAATTGCATACTTCACCCTTGAAGTTGCTTGGAGAGATTACAGGAGATCCAGGTATTGGCTTTTATCAACTATGCTTCAGGGAAACTCATGCAAGATTGCTGAATCATGTTTGTTTCAGAAAGGGTGAGATTTCCCATCCTCATTATCAGTCAAGGATCAACGAGAATGATTTTGTACGATCCATTCGTAATATCTGTCCAGTACCTCCACCTGATTGTTATGAACATGAACCAGAGCATGATTTGAAGAGATTCTTCATCAATGATGACCGCATCATTTATTTGGATGGCAGGTATCAGGTCGATCCAAAGGCCCTTGAAAGGGCAGAACATGCTCGAGAAGAATTGGAGGAGACGAAGAAGGAACTCAAGAATGAACTGGAAGAATATGGTCCCAAGGGACCCAGTTGGGACTTTGTCACCTTCTATGAAGAGCTGTGCAGAAGGTTCCTCAAGGGAAGAATAGAAGAACCATATGGAACTAATTTATTGGCCAGCTCAGAGTCCTTGACATTTTTATCCTGGAACTATGGCAACATGGTTCGTGGTCAGAAGTACACCACACCAAGGTTTCTCCAAGGACTTGATAGTGCAATGAGGCCACGCAAACAGAGCGCCATGTCACTTCAGAATGAGCAATTTGAGAACAACCTTTTCTTCAACATGCTCTTCTTTTTACGTGCACATGTCGTGATTCTCCAGGAAGCTCATCTTCTTGTTCCTGCCAAGGAATTTATTGAGCAAAAGAATTGGACAGTTTGTTTCAATGATTGGGAGAATCTTGCAGTGATGGCTAGATTGGCACCAGGTGGATATGTCAAGATCATTGCTGGACATGATCAAGAACTTGGTCACTGTGAACAGCGTGATGTAACTTGGACTATCTACGAGATTTGTTTTGGAGAAACAAGGCCTCGTCAAGATTTCAAGGATGCAGACTTTGAATTTGATGACTATGGTCCTGAGGACAAGCGTGTTCCACTTACTCGAGCGAACATGCATACCATCAGAGTCTGTAATTATCATGTTGATACACACCGTGCTGTGGATGCCCACCTACTGACAGGAGAACAGACAGCATTGATGCTTTACGAGTGTTTTGTCTATGAGGTGGACATCATTTCTGGTGATGCAAATAGTTTGGCCTACAGAATGTCTGGGTACAAAAGGCAGCCAATGGCTAACTACTATTATAGCACCATGCAGCATTGGATCCGCAAGTTTTCAGAAGCTCGTGTAAAAGCAGATCTTGGTATCAAAGCACCTATTCCCAGAACATTTTACAGTTCAACTTCACAGGTCCTCAAGAAGTGTGAAGTTTACTTTGATAAACTCTGGGAAGAATATTCTACGGTTGAAAGAGAAGAATACCAAGGATCACAGCTTGGCGATACATGTTTGTCTACCATTGTTGAATGGGGTCATTCAATGAGTGAAGAGGAATATGAAAATTCCACAGTGAGCACGAAGGAGTTCATCTGTAATTTTTCAGAGAACTTTGCTATGATTGATACAGAGGTTATGTGCTCAAGGCCCACTGACGAGGACAGTCATGGTCCAATGTTTATTTCACTCAGACCAGCTTCCTTTTCATCTGGAGACAGAAGACAGTATCGCATGGGAGCAACTCTTCATGAGGCTAACTTGCGGAGGAAGGAGAGACAGAAACAGAATAGAAAGAAAGGAAGGCCGCCAACTTCTGGTCAAGCAGCTTCATCGTCTGCAGCGGCATAATTCCTGAGCGAAGGCTGAAATTTAAATGATGGCTAGGAAGTGAAGATACTTCTGGTTACAGTTGATACTTTGCTTCCAGGCTTGACTTTAAGTTGCCAGGCTGAAGTTTTAATAAATTCTGGTTTGCAAAGAGGAGAAACTTTTTATCAAAGAAGATACTCCTGCATTCCAGGTTTATACGCTTTAGCAGGTAGATATGGACAGTTTTTCAGAACTGATGATAACTACCACAGCCGCTCTTTATGAAGTGACCTCTAATGGACAACCAGTCATGGTTGATGATTAAGTCATTTCAAGATTTGCAATTGTAGTGCAAGATTTTTTTGTACATACATTTGCCGGTATCTCCTTCTTGTGTTTTTGATGTGAATGTGAAAGAGAGTCCTTTTGATGCATTTTATTTGTCTGTGAATGAAAGCGGTCGAGACCACGTCACGAGAAGATTATTCCTCGGACCGTACGCTCCTTGCATTTTGCAAGGCATCTTAATTCATTGCATTGTGCGGTCTTGAATTTTTAGTTCTTTGTTACGCGAGTGTCGTTTGATTCTTTTATAGGTCTCTGTAGAGAAAAAGCCGCTTTCCCTTTTTAGTTTGATTTAGCTCAGGCCATAAAGAGCTAGTGAGCGCCGGTACATGGTATCTCCGCCTGCGAAAAGTACAGTCTCCAGCCGAGGTACATTATCGATTTGATCTTGTACTTGAGGTGAGTCAGCTATTGCTCCCTCACTGTATTTAGTAGCTATGAGATTATCTTCTCCAAAGTGTGAAACACACTGGATTAGATAAGTACATGGCACCGTAGTTTTCTTTTAAGTTGTCAGAGCTAGCTGAACTGTTTTAGCCTTGCAGTAGAAAAAGAGTATGCGACATACGCAATCAGCTAGAAGTGGACATGAATCTTGTGCCTGCTGAAAAGTAGAGCCTACCTGTACAGGGTTCCACTCCAACAGCTGATATAGTGTGTCCATGCTTGACTGCTTCAAGGCTCAAGAGAGGGTCAATGGACCTAAAGAGCAAGAGGACAAGACTCTGCGCATAAAAGACACTAGCGGTCTGCACCTCTACCGTGTACGCCCTAGTCACTCTTTCACCCCCTCCCCCCCTCTAAAATCAATTCTCTCCTGGAGAACGTCTTCGTGAGCCTCTCATGATTTCAGGATAGTTGAAACCCTCTTGAACATTTTAGAAAGAGTGAATATGAAATTCTAATCACGAAAGGTGTTCCCCGAGGGGATACATACCTAGAGTTTGTTTTGTGAAGCACGTCAATTCTCTCCTGGGGAGCGTCTTCGTGAGCCTCTTATGGTTTCAGGACAAATCCTATGATGTTCCGATTCAATGCTCACCGATGATCTGAGCCATGGGGCAAGTTTGTTTTCCTAAGAACCTTTTTGAACATTTCGAGAGCATATGTTTGAACATTTAGAGTGCATATGAACATATATTTACGAAAGGTCGCCTCCGAGGGGATAAATCACCATGTCGAACATTGCATTTTTGTTCCTGCCTCTCGCGTTCTCTTCTCTTCCCGCTGTCCTACCTTTCGTGTCTCCCTCCTCTCAAGTCTCTCAGTACGAAATTCACCCTCATCTCGTACCATTGCTCCAGACGATCTGGAATCTGGAGTCTATCTATTCACTATTCACCTTCCGCCGATCTGCCTTCTTCTCCCACCCTTCCGCAACCGCATACCCGCACGACGCGCGCGCGCGCGCGCGCTGGGCGAGTCGACGCAGTGATGTTCTGGTACGTTTCTGGTGTGGTGCACCCAGTGTTGCAGGAGGTTGCCCAATCAAAGCGTCGAGCACGTGGGTCGCCGTAAAAACCATTTGAACAAACTAAATCATAAAAAAGGGATTCCTAAATGGTCATCCATGGATCTCACAATTCGTCTATTTAGAAAGGACAGATGTTTTGATTTTTTCTCTCCGCCCAGGAGGCCTACAATTACAACACCATGCGGGACGAGGATCCCAGGAATCTGGTCTTGCTGTGCACCTCCCAGGGGAGACTTGGACAACTGATGAGCATTCTTTTGGTTTTGGTGTCCTTTTGTTTGCCTTGAGTCCAAAAGAAGCAGAAAACGAGGAGACCGAGACTGAGCCGAAACAGAAAAGACATCAACATGTAGCTTTGTTGAAGAGGAGTTCAACTCACCAATTCATGCGTTCTCGAAGAGCAACAGCTGCGGGGTAACGAGTCTGGCGCGCTTCGCAGCCCGAGCGACGTATACACCAGGGATCAGCAATACCTAGTCCCAAAACTTGGTTCCGAAAACATGGCAAGACCATGGCAAAACCACCTGTTCAACGCGTCATGCCGCACAATGAATGCCATCAACATGCTGCACCTTCTCAATTGTCATCATCGGTGAAACCTTGAAACGACGAGAGATCCAGGCGATTCGTCTGAGCACAGGGTGGCGCAGGTCTGAAAAAGATGAATTCACGTGCTTTTTTTTCAATCCGACACTTGTTATACTTGGGATTTGATACTGCCAAAACCAGGTGAACGCTTCTGCTAAATAGTTTTGACCACAACTCATGAGCAAGATCCTGCATGGTTTTTGCCTGTCTAACCTTCCCTGTAGCAGTATACCTTCCCTCCAAGAAAAGGGTTATCTATATGGGAGCATCGTTGCGTGACCTTATTTGATATGAATGGGACGATCCAAAAGCAATGTATGGGACTTGGACTAGTCATATGTTAAACATCTTCCGTCTTCCATGTGCTTGAGGATGCTGAAAAACACTGCTTTAAACGCCATGTTTTCCGCCCTGCCGGAGGCCAAACCAAAAGCTCCTTGGCCATCTCATGGCCTCTTCCCATTGTTTTTTTTGTTCACAGCGTGTTTTTTCTGAAAAACCTCTCCAACCCACTCGACCTGCGCCCACCTTGGCCTCCAGGATCGCCGTGCAACAGGATGGCCGTGGAGCGAAGAAGCTCTTCCACCATGCAGCCGACCCCTCGGGGCGGATTCATCGCTATTGGCTGGAGGCAGAAGAGACGCATCACAAGGCCGGTCGCCACGGAGACGCAGCGAGGGAGGCGTTGGCAACGTTGGTGGTTGGTGAAAAGGGAGCGGGCTGGGTGTTAGGGTGGAATTGAGGATGGCAGTGTTCTGTTTCCATCCAATCCACTATGGAATATTTACATTCTATAAACATTTACCATTCTTTTTTACAACATTGACCCTTAATCTGCGCATCCTTAAAACCAACTGTAGCCATAATCCATACATGCCCTCCAAGTCAATGACCACGTTAAACTTGTTCGTTTGGACTCAGAGATCATGAATTTACTTTCAATAGAAGCTACAGGAGTTTTACTTGGTCCCCTTGTCAGCGTTCATGATCTCTTCAGAGCTGGTATCGGGCGAATCAGCATGCCAGTTTGGTTCCCCTCGATTCTTTTTAAATCAGTCAGCCGTTGAACACGGCACGTTCAAACCAACATTTCTGCTGGAACACCCGGATGAAAGCATCTCTAGAGCCCGATTTGTTGGAAACACATTGGCCAACTGTGACTGTGAGCGTAGCTACGCGCAACAGGTGCGGAACACCCCCCTCAGCTAATCTTCTAAAGCTGCACATGACCTAAAACTTCAGATGACCTTCTAAATCCGCAACAACCGCGTAACTGAAGTGCAACTGGAGGGCAACACTATGGGCATCAAAAAAGATATAAGCAACACCCGACCAGCATATTTCATGTTGATCAAATTGAAGGACAAACTGACAGGATATTGGAATTTTGATGAATTTGGATCTTAATTTGGTACTTTAAAGGAGATGCGCATATAGGCATGTTGAAGGATCAATGCGGTGGTGGCGTGGCGAAATTGAGCTGGCTTGGACAAAAGGGCTCGAGTTCCGGCAAAGGAAAGGTACCCCGGTACTCAACTTGATCGTTTACAAAAGTACACAAGTTAAACATGCATTTCAGACTTTGTGCAGGATGCTCCAAAGCCTCAAACAACTTGAAGTTTCATCCATCCATCCCTCCCCTCCCTCCCTCCCTCCCTCCCTCCATCCCTCCATCCCTCCATCCCTCCATCCCTCCATCCCTCC
>CAXAMN010003180.1:63013-85104 GCA_963970005.1 Durusdinium trenchii
TCCCTCCATCCCTCCATCCCTCCATCCCTCCATCCCTCCATCCCTCCATCCCTCCATCCCTCCTCCCTCCCTCATTTCAACGGTGTCCTGTGAGGTGGGTGGTGAACAGCGTGAAACGGACGCCGAGCGTGCAGTGGCCTTGGCGCGCGGCAAGGCCACGGCCAGTGTTATTGGGATCCCAGCGATGGGTCAACGTTCCTAGGCAAACGACGAACGGCGTGTGAAAGGTGTGAATCGTTCCTGGCGGAATCTTTTGCAGAGGGTCAAGCCAAGTCGCCCAAACGTGCCAAGTCGCCAATGGTATTTCTTTTTTTGCCCGCTCCCTCCCCCTCTCTGGAGGAGAAGCTCTCGCACAAATGATTTGGTTCCAAGATTTTTGGGGAAACTTAAGAAACAAACAGGCTGTGCAAACTCGCTGTGGAAGGGGGGGGGCATGTGGCAGTGGCACATGCAGATTTGGGCCAGGAGCTGTATGGAGCAGTGCATAACAGGAGCTCATGGAGGTAGATGTCATTGCTTTCACCACCAGTTTCCCGACAAAAAGCTGATGCAAGTGAATTCGGAAGACATTTCCGATGCAGGGGACACTAGTAGCACTACAGAGTGTACCGTAATACCAAAAAGGTCTATGGCCCTTCTCATCTTCAAGCTCTGTGGCCCTGGCTCTCCTAAACGAACATCCCTGGCCCTGCCCTGGGGCCCTGGCTCGGAAGTGGTGTTGTGCACCTTGATGTCTTCGTTCGACTTGCCGTAGTAAGGCTTCAATGTGCTGATGACTATCCAGGTGCCCTTGCGCCAGGTGCGGTGTGAGAGAGAGGAATCTCACCATGGTCGAAAGGCGGTTTTGGGTCGAAGGTGGTTTTGGAATTGTCAAACCAGGGCAAAGAATCCATGATCATCCATGTACCAGGACCATCCTCTCGGGGTGTCCTGGCTGAGATACCCCACACTACCTAGTTGGGCTTCCAGACAGGGCACCCCGACAGGATGGTCCAGGTACAAAATATATGGAATATTTACTTACCGGGGTCGGAGCTTTCATGGCAGGAGCCCGGGCCTTCCAAATCCATCCAAATCCTATGTGTTTCTGGGCGTTTCTATTTGCTCCGAACGTAACCAGAAGCTACGAACGGGGCTCCTGGCATTGCTACGAACGGAGCGATCGGACGCTACGAACGGGGCTCCTGGAATTACTACTAGGGGCAAGGACGCTACTAGTTAAAAAAAGAAGACACGGAACAGGTCGGTGTTCGACGACATGAGAAAGTGAATCTGGTGGGTGTGTGGAGCTCACTGGACGGGATCCCGGGATCCAGTCAAGCGGAGAATGAGATCTCGCTGGCATGGTTTTTCAACGTGTTTCTTGGCCTCACATGCCAACGAGAATTGATTTAAAACATGGATCGGTTTTTATCAACTTGTTTTGATGAACTCCCATCCTTCATGATCTGAAATGACCCAACATCTCTCCAGCTTGCACCCTCACCCAGAAGTGTTCAACTCATGAACAACTGCCAGCAATTTCCAATGTTTGAACCAGAAATGGTGAACAAACTCCAAACCTATGAAGTGTTTAGATGTTTTGAGGCTATCACTTCACAGATCTTCGCTGAAAAAGCCAACGTCCGAGGTGATGCCCCCACTCAGTTGCATACTGGTCAAATCAATGACCCCTACTATCCCTGCTCAGGGCAACCTCCGGGGCTTTTGCTTGGCTCATCAACCCTGATGGTTCCTTCCCACTTCAATGAAGAACCGCTGCAAGCACCGGTATCTGTACGGAGCCGCTCTCTCTCTCTCTCTCTACGGCGAGAGCGTTGTCGGTTGGTCGAACGGCCTCCGTGTGGCGTTCGCCGAACGCGTGCAAGGCGCCGAAGCGAGTCACAGGAGGCCTCAGCAGCGTCAGCTGGAATGGAACGGGCGAGCTGGTGGTGACGACGGTGTCGCAGTATGAACTGGGGGAGACCTGGTTGTGCTGAAAGGCGATTCTTACTTCCTTGTGGGTACAGTACAGTAAATCCTGCAAATCCCCTTCTATTTGATACGTATTAATACGTCAATTATTTTTTCCGGGTTCCTGAAGCCAAGGACACGCTGAATCAGTGCAAGATGCTCTGCAGCAAGCTGCTCGGTTTCTTTCGGATATCTCTTTCCAGCTTTGAGTTCCCGTTCCACTGCCTAAACTAGTTGCCTAAACTATAAATCCGACGGTTTTCATCCATGGACATGTTGCGATACATTCCCGTTTAAACGGATTTCATTCTCGTTTAGCACAGCTGCCCCACGCTCTCGCACAGCGTGCGAAACGAGGTCCGCTTACCAGATGCTCTCGTACAAGTTCCATGGCCGCGCTCGCAGCCGCAGCGGTCACGCACGCGGCCGCGGCGGGAAGAGCAGTGCGGCGCGGGTGTCGCGGGGCAGCGAGGTGGACATTTGGCCCGGCTTGACAGTGGCTTGGAGTTGAGTGGGATGAGGTCGTTTTGGTGATCGAGGATGGCCATTTGGGTTGTTTGCGGATGGGGTACGAGGTTCAACAGATGCCGGAGTTGTGCTCGGTTCCTGATGCTTCCATGTATTCTGAGAGTGGAGGCTTGGGGCTGCTAGTTAGTTTGAAGACCTCTGTGGATGCTAACAGTTCCAGCTGGTCATACGGCACATGAGCTGAGCGGTCTATTTATCACAAGGTATAGCGCAACACCTCTGATTCCTCATTTGTTTGAACCCTTGATGACACCACCACGTTTCCAAATTCGTAATTGATTGAATTGACATAGCTGCTATGCTTTCGCACTTCCAACGAGCTTTACTACCGTCGTTCGGCTACGCCCTCAGTTACCGTGCACTTGTGTTCCATGTTCTCGCTGTATCGTGTTCCTGCATTGGGGACCAACCAAGTTGTGCCTGAGCCCCCAAAGTGCCCTAGACAATTGGACATGAACGTATAAGCGCCAGGTAATTATACTTGTACCCATTTTCTGATGCTCTTTGAGACTCCAGGTGTAGTTATTGTAAAGGCAAACACATTCTTACATACATGCATATTGCAAGTCTGCACAAAAATCAATGCCTGTCTCGTGTAGACCGTTGACCTCAATCCACATAAAAGAACATCGCTTTTTTCTAGACGCATAACATCAATGTTGCACGCGGAACTTCCGCCATCCCAGGTCCAGTCACCCCAGCGCCACCCGGCGGAGCATGTCACCGTGACCGTGCAGCTCTATCACGTCGTGGTGGGCGGCGTGCCCAGCGAGGAGGACGTGACTGCAGCGATCGACGATTTGGAGAACTTGTACCGGGCGTGCGTGGAGCCTTGGCGGGAGGACGTTGCAGCGGCCGCAGGGGGTTGCAAGACCTTTCTTTGTTTTAGATCAGGGTCCATGATAGCGACAGTCTGCAGCGGGGTAGATTCGTGGGAATTTCCATCAGAACATGTTTTTGCAAGAGAGGTCAGGAGGCACTGTAGAGAGAGCAAGACATGTGAAAGGCCTTTTTCTTTAGCCCAGGAATGTCCCATCTCTTGAAACCCAATCCGTCTGCGACACTCCCCTGTAGTGGGAATGTCCAAAGGGCCACCGTTCTTGGAGTCTTTGCAACTCACCAGTCTCGGCACTGCCAGGGCTCTTTGCACTTGCCAAATAGGCGCGTCACAGGCGCGTCACAGGAGGCTTCGAAAGAAAGATGTCCAGCCTCTCCCGACCCCCTTGCCGCCTTTTTTTCGGGGGGTGTCGCAGAAACAGCGTGGTTTTTTGGAGATCATTTTTGGAGATCTCCCCCGCGAAGAACGTTGGGATTTTTGAGTGCCCTGATCAACCATCCATAATTTGTGGCAGCAGGCTCCACTGGAGAGTTTCCAGTTTTTTCATGTGTTTGGTATTCGAGTCATTCAGGGAGGAATATGATTTGGAAGTGTTCAAACATTCAACAGGACATGGTCATACTATACTTTTGGAGGTTTGCCCCTGTAGTCCAGGCTGTATCCAGGTTTTGGAACGTTGGAATGTCAGCTGCGTTTCGAGATTGCATCTCAAAAATAAATCCAGAAAAGCCCTCCAACATGAACAGACAAAATGCTGAACACAGGTGTTTGTCTCACGGGGTGATTCAAAACAGTTGCAGTGTCACCAGTTCAAAGCCGTCATGGGGTGTTGGGGCGCCAAGGAAGATGGCAAGCTTGCTGATGGTAAGTTCGATTTCCTGAAGAAGCCTTTGTCCTTGGATGACCTCGCAGACATTCCCAAGAAGGCGCCTTCTGAACAAAGAGGAAGATGAGGAAGATGAACGACCGCCTTAACACCATCTTCTTGCTGAGCACTGATGGGAAAAACTCTACAGCACCTGATCCAAAAAGAACCACCATGGACCATGGCCCATGAGACATGTCGTTGTTCCCACGGACTCCACCGATCCACCTCCCCTCTCGCACCCGTGCCGGTGGCAGGTCTGGTCGCAACCGCCGGAGGTCATGGACTTCGACGTCTTCCCGGTCTGAGCGGATGCGACGTCTGAGGGCCCGAAGCGCCGAAGCGAGTCCTCGTCGGCAGGCCGGGCAGCTCAGAGGAGGGGGGGGAGCTGGGGCAAAACCTCCAGAGTTCACGGTGTGTGGTGTGGGACGATTGAGGACTGAAGAAGATGGACATCGTAACGAACGCACTGGCACTTTGTGAGAGCCCTACCTGGCCCTACCTGTAGAACATCCTTTTGAACATGCTGCCAGGCGGAAAAAAGAACAACATGTGCTTGATCGTTTTTGTAGTTGCTGGCCCTCTGGTCCCTGGTAGCTTTCAATTCTTGGGCGATGGTTGTTCCAGGAAGGGATTTCCCCTGGATGCCATGCAGGATTGGCCCATCGGCGGCGGTACGTCATCTTAGGTCTACTCTTAGGTCAACTCTTAGGTCTATCCAGCTATGCACTGTAGTGTGCAACAAGCTGAAGCTATCTGTGACACCCGAAGACTTCGCAGACTCGCAGTGACACCCCGAAGACTCGAAGCTCAGCCGTCGTGAGGGAACACCAAACGGGAGTTCCCGAGACGTTCGGTACTTCCAGCAGGGGACTGGACATGAAAAGGACATGAAAAGACCATGGTCATCCATGGTCCACATTCCTGTATTTATGATAGTGAGGATGAAAAGGAAGGGTTCGCCTTTTGCATCCGACCTGTCAGATGGATAAACATATGTCATATGTTTCTTGTGTTAAAGAGGGTGTCAGAGAGAGGGATTCAAACCCGAAGCGATCTGCGCCCAACCACTTCCAGGCTGCAGACTGCGTCGACACCCTCGAACCCGCTGCGCCGGTACTCGCGCGCGCGGTTGGTCGCCTTGTACAGTTTGGGGCAGACTAAACGCGGCGCATGTAGTCCGATGGAGAAAAGAGGATTGTCAAGTCCGATGGTGAAGGCTTAGACCACCAAGTTGCGTGATCTTCGGCCCCTGGAAAGTAAGTTGATGGGGTGGAAGATGGTGGAAGGAAACATTTTGATGCATTTCATGAGCTTTGCATTGGATTCTTTTGATGGTCTTTGGATTTGGACTTGTCTTTTCACATGAGACATCAGGAACCCTGTGGGCTTCAGCACTTTCTTTTCTGCGGCGTCCAGCATAATCAAAAACGGGAAACTTGAACGAGCAGCCTGTCAATTTAGACCACCCAACCACTCATAGACCCTCACATTGCAGACACACTCAAGCACACAGGGTGTCAAACCATTGGTTCTGCGACCCCCAATCAGTTTTTGAATTCTTTCGGCGCAATCATGTAGACTCTTGATTGGTTAAAGCTACCTCCCATATATGGTTTTATATTACATGTTTTGGGGGGGTTATGAATCAATATTATATACACATCGAGACCCTCCAACTGTATCTAAGACTTTCTCTTGGACTCCAAAACTGGGATGTTGATTAATTATCCAATAGTTGAATAGTTGATGTTCAAAAATATCGATTTCCTTCTTCCTTCTGCCACCCCCTTCTCAGCAGGGTGGATCTTCACTTGACATTGGTACAATGATGTCATTGTAGCTCAAGTACTGGCAAGATGACAAGTGAAGGATGTTGATGTCCCTCATTGGGTCTAAACAAGCCAAGTAGCCCCTTGGATGTGTTCTTTCATGTTTCTTCACATCCGTAGGATAGGCAACAGTTGCTTGAAAAGGATCAGGATGTTCATCAAATGTTCTACCGCCGAAATCCGGATAAGACTGTGAGTCACTGAGTCGATAATGATGGAATTGGCATAAATCCAAGCACATGCAAGAATCAACAAAGCCATGTCACTCCCGGGATAAGATTCTACTGATTGCTGCGGCGGGACCAGTTCCGACCCGGGCATCGCTTGGTAGTGGGCTCATTTAAAAGGGAGCCTGTGGCAATGAACAAGAACAATGCATGCAACATGTAAACTTGAACTGAAGATTGAAACATCATCAGGATGTCAGCACCTCTGCGAAGCATCCTCCTCCATCTATGCTTCGGGCCACTTGCCCAACAATCCTGACTGAAGTCCGGTAGTCATCCAGCAGGTCTTCCTCATGGCAGCGCCTGCGGAAGCAAAGAGGCAGCCAAGCTGGAGCATCAGAAAACCATCACCAGCTGCACTGACTCCTTCTTAATCAGCTTCAAATCACAGGATCATTTCCGGGGAGTCTGGACAAAGTGCTTAGTGGATTCATGTCTGATATAAATCAATCATCATGAGCCAGGGACTGTGCTAAGGGGAAAAGGATACCAAAAAATATCTGGTGTTTTGAAGGTAAACATTGTTCTAAGGAGGGTCGACCGTCGCACCCTGCTAGAACACTCACTGCAAGGATTCAGTGCAGCTGGTGATGGTTTTCTGATGCTCCATCTTGGCTGCCTCTTTGCTTCCGCAGGCGCTGCCATGAGGAAGAAGCTACCAGACTTCAGTCAGGATTGTTGGGCAAGTGGCCTACAGGAGTGATGAAATCCAGATGACTGTTAAATTCAAACTCCCACAACCTGCACCTTTAACTCAGCCAACTTCCAAGGGATGCTGGACTTGCCGGATACTGACCCACAAGTGTAGTCAGAACTAGTTCCAGTAGAATCTTATCCCGGGAGTGACATGGCTTTGTTGATTCTTGCATGTGCTTGGATTTATGCCAATTCCATCATTATCGACTCAGTGACTCACAGTCCTATCCGGATTTCGGCGGTAGAACCTTTGATGAGCATCCTGATCCTTTTCAAGCAACTGTTGCCTACCCTACGGATGTGAAAACATGAAAGAACACATCCAAGGGGCTACTTGGCTTGTTTAGACCCAGGGACATCAACATCCTTCACTTGTAACTTGCCAGTACTTGAGATACAATGACATCATTGTACCAATGTCAAGTGAAGATCCACCCTGCTGAGAAGGGGGTGGCAGAAGGAAGAAGGTAAGTTCAAAGGGAAATCGATAATATTTTTTGAACATCAACTATTCAACTATTGGATAAACATCCCAGAAGAAGTGGGTCACGTGGAATTTTTTCCTCGGCTGCTCACTGTAGAACACCCTGATCTTCGAGCTTACAGTGGCTTAAGGCTTACAGGTCTTTACACTCCGTGAAATCAGCATGCTTACGTGGATGGTGCCTAGAAAATGGGCCCAGAAAATGGTCCATCATGGATCATGCCCATCATCATGGCCCAGAAAATGGCCACAGTTCGCAGTTCTTGTTTTTTTTCCCGTTTGGAGCCTTCACGGAGTCACGGGCGACCTCACTTGCCCCGATGCCTCCGCAGGGCTGGGAGGTCTTCGCCGTGCGCTGCGGAGGTGTTCGGACCCCCGGCGACGGGTGACGGGTTTTGCGGATTGGAGTGATATGGAGGTTTGGCGGATTGATGTTCCTATATCTGAGTGAATCCAGGGTGAATCCCCCGAAACTGGCGGCCAGATGTTGACTTTGTCCCGGTTGGACAGCGATTTTCTCAGCTGGGGGTGTGTGAAGACTTGGCCAAAGAGGCTAGCAAACCTACCAATGGATCCAGCAAACCAAGCTTCGAAGACCTTCAAGACACTGCCTCACTAAAAGGAAAGGCAGGTCATGTCAATCATCCTCGGGGGCAACTGAAACAGATCCCTTGGAATTCATCCTGGGCCGGAACTAGGCAGCTTCCGGGAACCAGGGGCTTTATAAGGTTTGGCTCTTTTCGTGAGGGAAGACAGACTTCGCATCAACTAGCAAAAGCCAACTCTATGGCAAGAACCCTCGTACACGGATACGACGGATATTATAAACGTAAAAAAGTACTTGGGGTCTTGTTTGGTGATGAGCTTATCTGCGATTCATGTCTAGTCAGAGGGACCCCGTAGCGGGACAAGCAAGAAACAGTAGTTGGACATGAGGCTCTGAGGATGGTGATTTATGAATGAATGCCAATCAAGGACGACTGGAACATGAGTTTCCTCCACAAAGGAGATCTGCAGACAAGTGGAATCAAGTGGACATGTTCCTGCAAAGGGACAGGGACTTTTGATGCCCTACGCCTCTGCAAGAATCCTTGGAGAGCCTATTACCCGCCATCTTCACACTGATCTTGTAAGGCTTTGAGGAGAACAAGAACAGTTAATATAAGTTCCACAGTGCTACAGTATGGTTCCGACTAATTACAAAGGGACGCAAGCGTGGAATTTCAATCAGGACACCAGTCCTCCACCGCGGTTTGCCATCAACTCAAGTCATATACCTGCAGTACCTAATGGGGTATGAGAGATCAAGTTTAGGATCCGACGGTCACTCCATCCCATCCTGTCGCCCTGCCATCCATCTGTCCCACTTGCCCAGCCCATCCTGTTCCGCCGTATACTTGCAAAGGGACCACCCCAAAACCCTCCTATTCACCCGCCTTCACCTACCGAGGTTCGTGTCAGGACTATGGCTAATCTGGTGTAGTTCCTGGTGTTCGATGCTGTCCCCAAGCACTTTCCCCCTAGGTCTGTGCCTCTGCTGCGGACGCCGACCGCTGGTACCGCTTCAACGGTTTCCAAGCTGCAGAAAAGTAAACGTTGGAGGTCGGGTGTGTGAAGTGGGAAATTGGTGGAGAGGACATCTCAAAAAGTTGAAGCGCTTGTTTTCCGATTCCATTTTCATCACTGATAGGATTATAAATTGTAAATAATTAGGGTGTATGTAGATCTAGGGTATTCTAGGGTTTAGATCTCGTGTTTCAAGCTTTTCTAGTGTTCCTCGTGTGTTTTCATCTGGCGCGGGGCCTTGACATTGACATTATGGCCAGGATCATCGAACAAACATCCAGGGCTGGACCGGGCCTCCTCGGCTCCTGAAGTCGAGGGGGTTCGCCGTTGGAACGGTGGACCAAGTGATGTAAGATCTATTCGAAGCTCATTTGGAAGAGCGGCTCCGATGGGTTCACAGCCGCGGCAGAGCTCCAAGCAGCTGATTTTCACGGTCAATCAACCATGTTGTTCGGCCGTTTGTAGAAGATCCCATGGACAAGTGTGGATGCAATATATATATATATATTTCTTTTTTTGTGCCCAGAGGTGTCTCAGACAGGCACTGATGCCAGTGTCAGGCTTTAACGCAGATCATCCTGTGACCTCAAGGCCTTTGTCGTTCGAAAAGGTCTAAGATCCTGGTGTAGGAGATGAAGGGAAGGCCACAGGAAGTGAAGCCAGGGAATCCATGCGTGGTAAACAAATCCATGGGAGTCACATCATTCGGCCATGGAGATCCAAATCCCATGGCCGCGTAGATCAGATCCCATCCACTGCAGCGACTTCGCTTCAGACTTCGCTTTCGCTGAGGCGCCTCCACGACCTGCGAGAAGGGCCGCGGCGGGCTCATGGCCAATAGCGTGAAACGACCCAGTCGCAAGGGGGTCGTTCGGTGGGTCACGGGCGGCTGCGGCTGCGGCCGTGCGTTTCGGAAGCGATTCAGGTGTTCGGATGGATGTTCTTCACCTGAGTTGTTCCCCTGGCCCCGCCCAAAAAGGTGAAGAACAAGTTCATCATGAAAAGGAAGAGAGAAAAGGGCCGGCAGTTGGGATTTTCTTCCCAACGACCTCTATCAGATTCCAGGAAGGCAGGCGACCGATTTGCCAAAACTGTTTTTGAATTCTCCCACTTGCAAAAGGAACGGAGGGGCCGCCGCCACGGGGGTTTACCTCAATTATATATTGACGTTTTGCATTTACACGGTGAGAAATGGGTGGTGGTTCATTCAAGTACACATCCAAAAGACAATTTTAGTTGAATTTTAGTGAACAAAACCCCTTTGCAGGCTCAGCCTTCGTTTGTGTCAACCCAGACAAGACACGTGGCCTTCGAAACAGCCTCAACTGCAGGGCTCATTTTCAGCTTCCACCTTTCACTGCGAGCCTTCTTTACATGTCACAGCCGTATGGTCTAGCCAGTAGCCTACTTCGTTGGGAGCAAGCAAACCGATCCGGTCGTTCATGTTCACAACCGGATCCAGTTGGTTCCTGGTGTTTGCGCGCAAACGCGTTGAACTGTGAGGCTTACCGGCTGATCAAGGAGCATGCCAAGGATTTGCCCCTTCGCCAGCAAACCGCCGGTGGCGTCCGGTCTCAGAAGGTGCTGTTGTGGCCTGTCCATGACGTTTCGAGGGCGGTACAGGGATTGGTTGGTGGGTTGGTCTCCTCGTTGATTGGGCAGTTTGGGCTCGTTTGGTTTGGTTTGGTGTGATGGTTGGTTGCTTTTGGTTGGTTGGTTGGTTGGTTGGTTGGCCAGTTGACTTGTTCTACTATGTTCTGCCATCGGTATTGGCAGGGATTTTGCAAGTGTTTTTCGCCAGAGAAAGGAAGGAACAGATGGAAAAGGCTGCCATCAGAGGACTGCTTTGGTTTGGGAGTTTCTGCCGAGCTTTGACAGAACCAATTCAATAGCATTGAGCTGTTCAAGGCAGTGAGTGTTCATGAATCTAGACCTTCCACAAAAAGATCGAGCACGTCCAGATGACATTACTGTATGTATGCCATACTTTATCTCCTCACCAACACCACCACCTCCATTAAGAGTCCCAAACATGCTTTCTCCAAGTCAGCCCTGAGAAATGAATTCTGAACTGGTCACAGAGCTGTCGCAGCAAGCATTGCGGCTGAGGCTGGGGAACTTCTACGTCATCGCAGGGCAAGCACTCACCACTGAGGTGCCGGGTGTTGGAGGATGGCCGTTGGCCGCATTCTAATGAGTGGATGTCATGGAGTTGATGTTCTTTCAAGGACAGACGCCATGACGACTTGGAGCAAGCCATAGCCGGACGATGGGAGAGCATCTTTTGGATGGGCCCGGCGATCGCGTTCGGCAGAGGTTCTAAGCCGGACGCTCGGGACGAAGCCTCGGTGAGCGGCCCGCTCTTCCGGTGCTGACCCACCTGCGCAGGCCTTGCAAGAGGCAGAGAAGCCTCGTGCGGGCTACTTTGGTCGGGGTGGCCCAGGAATAGAACTAAAGGCAAAGAAGGGTGGTTGAATTGGCGCAGTTGCAGTATTGAATTGGGAACAATTGGGAGATATTGAGAGTCTGAGGGATTGATTGAAGTGGGCCAAGTTACGAAGAGCGCAGACCTCTTTTTGTTGAAGGGTCCAGGATAGATCCCTTTTGAGCCAGACCGGCAGAATACGGTAGGTGCGCCCGCGTGCCCCGATGCGATAGAATAGAATGGTCGTTCCACTGTCTTTTTTTTGGATGGAACAGTCTAAGGTCTCGGATGGACCAAGGAACGTGGTGGTGCAGCCCAGCGTTCGTCAAACAGTTAGAGCGACGGGAACCGAACGCAGATCACCTCCTCACATGCGTTCGTTCCGAGTTGGGCTGCTCCCCTACTTACCACCTTGGACAAGCCCCTCTATTAGCTGGAACCCAGTGATGCTGCCACCTGGGTGATCATGAAGGCCACTCTGTGTACCAAGGCCATCCATTTGGATGGGTCAGCGACAACTCCACTGCAAAAGTAGGGCGTTTGATGGGTCAGGACCCTTCAGAAAGCCTCAGGTCGGTCGGTGGGTTATACAATCCCTAACGTGGATGGCATTGCTCCGATTTTCGGATGACCCATTGAAACCATTCGTTGAAATGTTCACCACCAAACAGTTGGTTTTCACTCCACTTCCATGATTCTTTCAGGGCTTGGTTTTCACCAACTCTGGTCGACAAGAGGTGAGCCAAACTAGAGCACTCCTGATTTCTGTCCTCCATGGTCCAGAGATCCTTCATAGGCCCTTCTATGTTCATACCAGACCCAGGGCATCCAGGCAAACCACTATAGCTGGTAACTCCACTGCTAACCAGTGGTTCCAACGACTCAAACCATAGACCGAACGAATCCCTGGTTCCATAGACTTAGTGCGAACTGCCTGGGATGCACTGGGAGATATCTCTTACCAACCGGGAAAATGGGCTCCCCAGCACCAGACAGCCAAACCAGACCTCCCTCCTGGCCGCTCCGTCACGTCGGGTTGGAGAGGTGGACGGGACGGACAGACGGTCCCAGGAGACCGGCTTGCCAGCTGGTTGAGTGCCATGGTGTCTTGGACGTCAGTGGCACTCGCTCGCTGGTGTTTCCCTTTTTTTCCGAAAAAGAACTGGGTGAGTGAGAGATGTTAATTACTAGTACAGTTAATGTTATACTCGTACTAGTAGTCATGCACCTTGCTACTAGTAGCTTCTTGTTACTACCCTCCCTGAAACAATCATGGAAGCTGAGCAGACCCCCCTTGTAGAGGACAATTGGTCTTCCCGGGGCCTATGTTCCACTTCCATGATTGTTTCAGGGAGTGTAGTACTGCACTTGTTACTAGTAGAGATGGTGAGAGTGACAAATTCCCCGTGTTTGAATGGATCTATGCAGCATATGATATGGAAAAGACTCAGACCTCAATTATTCTTCTGAGATGTGGTGTAAAGGATGTCTTCTTTTGAATGTGATAGTTCGGCATGTTACATGCTCAATGTTTATCATAGTTAATTTGGGTCACTCCTAGCGAGAAGCAGGTCTACGTCCAATGAAAGGATCAAAACCACAGGCCTCTCTCTGGCTCACCACATTTTGGTGCATTTGGCTGCCAGTCCTGGAACCTTCTTGGAAACCCCTCCGGGCATTGATGGAGTCAGTTCCTGCTTTTGAGACACGCAAAGGCACGCCGTCTACTCTTGGACAGCTAAGCATCGTCGTGTTTGAAGCGGGGCGACTCCAAACATCTGAAGCATGTTTCGAACACCTTGGCCGATACGGGATGTTACCATCGTCCTGAAGCGGAAGAAGACACGGACATCAATTTCAACTTCGAAGTAGGTAATGCAGACTGCCCATATGACGAGGTTGTTCAATCCAAATGGAGGGGGTTTGCATAAATCAAGGGTCTACATCACCCAAAAACTACCGGGATCATCTCTTGGGCTCTTCTTCCAGTTCAACCCATCCTCGCGAACCAAACCGCACCATCCTCGCGCCCAAGGATGAGCCTTCCCAACTGGCTGCAAGCGCCACCACCCGAAACATCTTCTTTGGGGACCCCGCGATTGAGGGTCTGTGGGAGATTCTTCATGATTCTTCATCGATCGGGGCGTGTGTGGCTCAAATTGATCTGGAATGTCCCGAGCTGAGCTGTCAGTTCCACATCAAACACCCCAAGCACACTCTTTCACATTTTCCCCTCAAGGTCGTGTGTGTTGACGTCCGACGTTGAGACGTCAACCATTCGGAGTATCCCAAAGCGACCAGGAGATCAATCTCAAGCTGTTGACCAATGAATACTTGTTTGTGGTCCTTGTTGGTGAGAAATCGAACCACGGTCAATGAATCCTTGGCGATGGGAAACCAGGGTTGGTAGAGAACGTTGTTTTACTGGATGCGGTGGCTCTTTTGGATTGCTTGAGATTCTGTTAGGTTCCCCTTATCTTAGCCCTGTAGTGCCCTTTTCATCCAGCGGGCATAGATCGTAGATCGTCTCTACCTCACTGCCTTACTGCTAAAACTACGCGAATTTGCTCATCCACTAGGTGGATCAGGTTGTGTTCAGCGTTCCTGTATTTGGTGCTACCACACTTCGAGCACTGACTTATGTGGCTTAAGTTTGCACTTGGCTCGCTTGGGACTAGTATCCAAACATAGGGGAACAGCCTTGCAAAATCATTCAACAAACCCACGTGGCCAGCCGACTGGTGGAGGTTCTGTCCACCATGTGGCCGCTTGGCCGAGGCGCCAGATAGCCCTATTGAGTCCTATTTTCGGGGGGGTACGTCCCATTCATCTTGTGGAGTCGATCTGCAAGTCGTCGAGTCGAGTCGATATGCTTTCCTCCATCTACCACCCTGAGTGAATTAGGTGCATACCAGTGAAGCCACTGGGCGACCTTAGAAAGGCTTTAGCAAAGTGCAAAGTGCAAAACATGCATTTTACCGTTTTACCCTGCATGTGTGGCTTCAGCTTTCCAAGCAACGTTTCCTAGCTACTTGAATGACCTGCTCCTGCCTTTCTCTTGCTGAGCTGCAAATCTCTCCTCAAGACCTCGTGTGGACGACGCAAAGCGAAAGCTGCAAGACTCTCCAAACGTTTGCATCTGATGGCATCCGGCAGGACCGCGGCAACAACCGGGTGCGTGTGATTTTTGGTTCCTTGGGGCCACAGCCACAGACGCAGGCGAGTTGGCGGGAGTTAGCTGCAGATTGCTTGGGGGGAAGTGCCTGATGAGCCAAGCCACTTTTCAAGACATGTTTGGTCAGGGAGACCAGAGAATTCTCAAGTGCATGACGTTTTCGGGTTATCCATGGTTATCCTGTATATATATATATATATCGGCTATATGTTGATCATCTTTCATAATGCAGTTTCCTCTTTGCAACAGCTGCTTCCTGTAGATCATTGCATCCAAAGAGAGGGGCACCCGTGTTGGGATCCAAGCATTCTCAGCGTGAGAAACCGGGTCCATCTGGAATCACCCTGGTGGAAGACGATTTGCAGGTTGGACCACAACAAATTAGTCACTGATAGTCACGGCATTGTGCTCCATTTTATTGCTCAACATGTTTGTGCCTACGGGTGTAAAACCGAACGTGTGACTACTGCAATTTTTGAAGTATACTAAGGTTATCTTTGGTTTCATAGCATCGTCATCGTTTTCATAACATTGTCATCGTTTTCATAACATTGTCATCGGTTTCATAACATTGTCATCCTTTTCATAACATTGTCATCGTTTTCATAACATTGTCATCGTTTTTATAACATTGTCATCGGTTTCATAACATTGTCATCGGCTTCATAACATTGTCATCGATTAGTCGTGTGATTAAAATGGGGTGGGGGGGGGGGTTGTGATGGAATGAGGATGTGGATGTCATGCTGAGAACATTGTCATCGATTTCACGACAAGTAATCTTCGGTTTCATAGCATTGTCATCGGTTTCATAACATTGTCATCCTTTTCATAGCATTGTCATCGGTTTCATAGCATTGTCATCGATTTCATCGATTTTAGTTTCTCTGTCGAACACACGTGCAATTGCATATCACACGGGGCGAGCGTAATACATGTTGGAAGCTTACAAATTTTTGTTTCCGTGTCTTTGCCGCATTCCGTGCCCGAGAAACAGATGAAGATTTCATATGGACAAGGCTAGATATAAATCTACAATGATCTACAGGCCAAGTGGGCCAAGTTTTATCCACAGCACACGAGCATCATGCCGACTGTGGATGTCATGGACGCCTTAGGGCTCATACTTCTTTTGCGGTTAGCAAAAGTGGAAAGCCCGTTGAGTTGCCTGGAGCGGTATTTTGCGATGAACCAGTTCGTGCTTGATCGATGGTTCCATGTGCCTGGGAACTGAAGCGTGGAACTGGAACTGACAGCAGGTCCTTTGGCAAGCCACCTCCTGAGAGTTTTGCTAGAACCCAGAAGACAGACTTCATGCGTCAGGTCCTTCCCATGACTCCGGGCCTGGGAAAACCTGCGTACTTGAAACTGTGCCCCGAGATGAAAGTTCTGCACAGAGCCTGCTGTCACAGCAAAGGTCAGTTGTTGGAAGCTGTGCAAGGCAGCGATTCCACCGAGCGTGCTGACAAAGTCAGATGGATCCTTCAATCCAAAGATTGATGTGTACATTCGCGGATGGCAGTGGCATTGGGAAAACACCACGTGTACTAACTTGTGCAAAAAAGCTGCGCAAGTCTACTTGCGACAGGACGCATGAAAGTTGAGGACAGCCCGGGACAAAAATGGCGACGGATTTTGCGCTGGCGCTTGGGTTTCGGCAGATTCGGCTTTAACAATGAAAGGATCCGGGACCCCCAAAAAACATCATCGAACAAGCAAAAGTACTGAGAGGGCTTGCACTTTTGAATCAAATTTGCACGACTACACGTGCGACTCCACACCCGGCGGGATGTTTGTGACCCCTAACCTAAATAACACCAGATCGATTTCTTGCAGTGTCACTGAACTTTGAACAGCTGCTTTGTCATGCAATGACAACCCAGATTCCTAGTATCCCAAAATAGGAAAACACAAATTCGACTACAGCAACAAGTTCGTGATTCAGTTCACAGCACAAGCCATAGCAAAAGCCTCTTCAAGTTATAGGCCCCTTGTCCAAAGCTCCTGCAAACACTGTCCAGCTCAGAAACAACCCTTCTGCAAACAAAGAACCTGTGCACTGAAGGGTCACTAATATTCAGTACCCAGCCAAAAATTGTTGAAGAAAGAGCTCAGGGCGTTGTCAATCCCAAATCCACGGCTTCACTGACCAAAAACACGTTGATCAAATTCATGTTTGGGACATCATATATTGCCACTTCCCTTTCAACCTGCAAATCCATCACTTCAACGCTCCTGGCCCGCGCGCCGCGCATGAGAGAAACCCTGCCCCATTGGCACTGCCCCCCTGGGCACCGGGCACCGCCGTCAGCAATTCTACTGCACAAACGGCTTGGAATGCGTCTTGAACGTCGAGGGCAACGGTTTCTCAGAGAAGGCTGGATCTTGGGGTGTCAGAAGTGTCTAGCGGATCCTCAAAGTGGGCACCTTGGCAGATCCTCTAAATGTCATGGGTGTCTTTGAATTGGAAGATATGCACCTGTGAGCACCTGCTCTACTGAGCACCAGCACCTGTGAGCACCAGCCGTATCAACCTGTGAGCACCAGCTGTCACCATGGAAAGCAACAATGGGTGGTATCTATCGATCCCTTCGGTGGGATCCCACTTGCATCAGGGATGGGATCCCAGTCGATGCACTAGTCGAAGTCTCATCCCATTCCGCTCCATTCATGTTAAAGGGTTCAACCTTGGGATTTACCGTCCCAAAAGCACAACATACCAGGACCCTAGTCAGGACCCTCCAGAGAGGTTTTGAGCCCTAACAAAGGCATTTAGGCACCATTTTCATCTACTTGTAGTTGTCTACTGCTATTGCTGTTAGTTAAGAATTCTTTTCTAGGAATGAAGTGCCAAATACATCAACACTAGCTTGAGCTGGGTGGCCGCCACGCCCCAAATAGAAACAGCCGCGCCACAGATTCTCCAAATACCGGAACCACATCGCCTTCTCGCAGGACCACATTGCCTTCTCGAGGGACTACTTCACAGCACCCGTGGTTTGTGGACAGGACCGCCTGGAAGAGCAATTCCCACAGGCGGGTGGGTTCAGAGTAGATGCACAGCCAGGGTCAGACAGCCATGGTCGATGCTTCTGAATAGTGAGATGGAGAGTAGATGTGCACAATGCCCAAGTTTGGTGGTTTATGTGGACCCCCATCTAGGAGACAAGTAGGGGGTGCCAGTGCACTCGACTCTGAAACCGCTGTAATTATAGGATAATGTGCTTCACGCAAATACACCGCCTCCACCTTTTGGAGGCTGTTTTCAGTGGCAGATTTCACACCCTTTCTGCAATCTTCTAAGATATATACAAGCCCAAGGGCCAAGTTCAACCTGGTCCTTCACCTTATTGAGTCCTGTACTGCTTTTGCATGTTCCCGGATCCAGTAAGGTCCGTAAGACCAGTAGGGTATGCATTCAGGACACACAGACGGCCAAGCCTTGGAAAAGGGAAGTCTCGACGCCCTCGTGTGCACCGATTCTGTGAGCACCAAATCTCTCAACTGCTGGACCATGACAAACAACACTTATATAGTTAGTTTATGTTAGTTTGATGAGTCCAGCAGTGAATGACCATCAAACACTCAAACTTATATAGTTAGTGAATGAGTGTTTGATTCCGTCTTCCCTATCTCGGATCTTTCCGATCCTCTCTCCCCCCCTCTTCCGATCCTTCTTCGGAACTTGCCCCTGCTGCACTCAGAAGACTTCGCGCAGACTCCGTGGTGTTTGGCAGTGCTGTGGTCGTCTCCGGCCAGTCGGAGACGCAACAAACGCTCGTTCAGGTTCTTCCTCTGTCCTCATCTGTCCATCTCGGTCCTGATGTGCTGCACTTCTCTCCAGGTGCATAACCTGGCGCAGTGGAGCCGGCTTTTCCTGAACAAGCCAGGGAAGCCGGATGCGATGAGTGGGGGGCTGGTGGAAGAACGTCATTGACGTAGGTCAGGGGAGCCGGATCCCTTTCGTAACCCTGGCAGGGCCGATGTAGTCAAGCATTTTTTCGAAGCTTTGTTTGCATGTTTAGGCTGTTGAAACATCTCTATAGAGTCACTCCATAGAAGTGGCAGTGGGCCAAACCCACGGGGACCTAGGTTGATCACGCCAAACAAGAGCTCCACCGGGGTCCACCGGGCTCCGGGTTTGGACCCACAGCCCAGGCTCGTGTTCGTCGAAGAAGGACGAGCTCACCTCTTTGGCCTCGAACACCGACCTGTCCCGTTTCTTCTTTTTAACTATAGTAGCTTCTTGTTCCTAGTAGTAAGGCCAGGGTCGCCCCGTTCGTAGCGTCCGCTCGCTATGTTGCGTAGCGATGCCAGGAGCCCCTGTTCGTAGCGTTTGGTGAACCACGTGGGACTTTGAGAGTTCTTGTTCAACAGGTTCCACCAACGGTGGAGGACTCGTCGACTCTTCACATCTGGCGGCACAACGGCGTCGGGGGTGCGTGGATCCATCGATCACGTCGGTGGGGTCACCTTTATGTTCTAAAGGAAACTGAGGGAGTCAGCGCTTGGGTCATTGAGACCTCGAACTTGAGTCGACATGAAGGCATAATTATATCATAGATCCATCTGCGAGCTGCGAGCATATCATCATCTGGATCCAGAATGATACCAGAATGATCCAGATGCTATTAACATGTTCTGAGATGTTCGAACTTCCTTGTCCCAAGATTCTTTCAATATGAATACAGTAGTACAAACCACCTCCCCACCTCCTCACCTCCTCACCACCCACACACCAACGGTGCTCAGCTGTCTCACCACTCCCCACTCAGGGACTTCAACCTGGCACGGATCAGCCTTCCGGTGGTCGGGCAGCCGGGGCCCTACGGCGGGTGGCGCCAGAAGGTATGAGGTTAAGGGAAGAACGAGAGGAAAGAAAGGGAAATAACAGGACAGCCACTTCAATTTGGATGTTTGAGAAGGTCTATCTTCAACAAGCTCCACATGTATACTGCCCTGCACCTTCCAGTTGGGATTGTCATGCCCTGTGCACATCAAGTGCAAAGTCCTGTAATAACCTACATGTAACAATGTTTGCAGGAAACGGTATGTTCAAGATGTTTGTGTTTGGTTGATTGTAATGGTCTGCTGTAGGGGAGTCCAATGGAAAGCGGAACCAAACACAGAACACTTACTGGTTTTGGGTAGGGGGAATAGACCTCGCAGCATGTTGTATCCCATTGCAGATGACTGACTGATGCCATTCAGACAAGTATCAAGCTACAACCATCACTGTTCAACAATGATCAATCCTAGACCATCCGTGGGACTGGCATATTGACCGATGCAGCTGATGGGTAGTGTTTCCCTGGGCTGCATGTAGACATATGCCGATCCTATGAGTCGTGTCTGGGAAACAGGACGGGATCCTGCAGGACCCGAGCGCGCCGAGTCACGCGGCACCAAGTCGCGCCGAGTCACGCGGCACCAAGTCGCGCCGAGTCACGCGGCACCACGCGTTAACCTCGGCGGGTCACCGAGGTTCATCGTGTGCTATTGCATCGGCAATGCCGGGGGCGCCCGTGAGTTGAGTCGGCAAGGGAGAAAGAGAAAGCACCACTGGCATGTTCAACTGGAGACTTGTTCGGGATCTTGGTAGCTTTTGGGGGGCCTTGATGATGGCTCCTGTTTTGGTTTCATATGGACTCAACTGGGTAGTTCGCCATGTGCGGCCCATCAAGTGTTGAGCAGACCGTATCAGACACATACGGTCTGAATCCCCAATGGGACCAGAACCTGCTCCGTGTCCAAAACTCCATGCCCCAAAGTGGTGCGGACAACGGTCATGTTGCTAAGGGCTTCTGCATGGTCGCATGACGCTCTCGATCATGACATGCCGCATGCCGAACAATTGCAAGTGACATCCTGATCATTTCCCGAAGGAGTTCGGGCTGCCATGTTTCAAGTTCTGCCAGCCCAGACTGGTGAACCCTGAGACCGGTGACCTAAGTAGGTTGCCCAGAAACTGGTGGACAGGTCCAGCGTCGATTCCGACGGTTTTCGTTGGATGGACATCTCGGACAGACCAACTGATGTGGGCCCTTCAACCCTATGGGATTGGGGGGGAGATGATCCCTGTTTTAGGTTGGCATTCTGTGTGAGCCACGAACGGACTGATCTCTTTTTCCGATCTCCTCTTGGTGTTGTGTCTGATCTCCGGCTCGTCCGGGCGTCGGACCGGCTCGATGAACGGACACCGACCGACCGGCATCGGGCATCGGGACCCCTTCTACGGGCAGAGCATCCGCCTGTTTGACGAGGTGGGCAAAGAATGCGATGTGACCAAAGAGTACGAGTTCAAGGCTGGTCGCTTGGTCCGTACCTCAGGAGTTCGCTGCTGGGAGGATGGGGTGATTTGACGCCAGTGTGGTGGACTTGTTTTGGTCTGGGCCCCTCTCAAGCAATAGATGGAGCTAGGCGAGAAGTGGATGCACACCCAGTTGATTGAGGCATAATTACATTAAGTTTGACAGTGTCCTTGCACGCTTTTTTCACTCTACCACACTCTACCACAATCACCGTTGATTTCTTCAGGTGATAGATGACGTAGCAACCAATCATTTTTGTGCAACAAGTTGACATATACTTTCTTCATTGGCGCTAAGCATTCGCAAAGGACTGACTGGTCACCACTGGTCCCTCCAAGTGGGACCGGCATTTTTACCGATCAATTGAGGTGGTTGTTTCAAGGGGGGAATGTATGTAAATATGCCAGTGCCACGAAGTCGTTTTTGGGATAAGAATTGCCAGAATATAACTCTTGTAATAACTACTCTTAACATATCGGCCCTCCTTAGCGCAATGGGGCCGATCTGTCTTCTTGACGTCTACAAACCCAACGTATGCCGGTGGTTCTTGATCGCCCGGATGCTCTACAGCTCCATCCTTTTCCGTCTCTGAGTCACCTCCCAGCACCACGTCGCTTGGGTATTCCCCTACCTTGGGCCTCCAACCACCGAAGGTAGGGACAGACCCCCCAAAACCTACCCCAAGCACCTTCGAGTTTCGAGGGATTGATCAGTGCTGCTCTGAACTGCCCGCCCGACGCTCAGCACGTGGTGGGCCCCAACGCACGCAGCACCGTCTATGCACTGGCGGGGAGTGTTCGGGTGGGTGGGTGGAGCAGGGAGTGTTCGGGTGTTTGCCGGGAGGTTCCAAGAACAGCTTTAAATGGCTTTGGTCATCTGGATATGGAACAGTTTTTTCCCCAAACAGTTTACTGTTAGGGGTTCTCAATGCTTTACAGAATGGTCGCCTTGGTGCTGGATGGTCTGGTCGGGTTCCCGGCTGGCTTGTCTCCAACTTGCTTTCATTTGTCTCCCAGTTCTTTTCATTTGTCTCCCATTTCTTTTCATTTGTCTCCCAGGCTGTTGCTTGTGGTCGGGTTCCCGGCTGGCTTGTCTCCCACTTGCTTTCATTTGTCTCCCACTTCTTTTCATTTGTCTCCCAGTGCTTTTCATTTGTCTCCCAGGCTGGGTGCTTGTGGTCGGGTTCCTGGC
>CAXAMN010003180.1:97167-162771 GCA_963970005.1 Durusdinium trenchii
TGTTGTTGTTGTTGTTGTTGTTGTTGTTGTTGTTGTTGTTGTTGTTGTTTTCAGTTGCGCTGCCTGTTTAGCTGGCGGGGTGTTTGAACACTTATGGCTCTTTGGGTCACCAGGCGCTCACATTGGCAGAGTGGCAGTCACAGTCTGGGGTCAAGAATCCACATCTTCACTTCCGCGGATGAACGAGGAGATGCCAACACCCCGTCCCGAGTTTGAAACTGGGCGGTTTTTGCTTGACTTTTGGGATGTTCTTGGGGCGGCGCACTTGTTTGGGGGGTCTCCAAGAAGAGAGTTGTTGGATGATGCATGATGAATCCCCCAAAAGAACCCTTTTGGGCCAAGCTGGTTGGATCTGATTGGTCATGGTCCAATGGTGTGAATCCCAACCTAATCATGGCTTTTCCGAATGCCAAACCTAGCCCCACTTGACCCTTCTGATGAGAGGAGTAGTTGCTTCAACTGTGGACCCCCCGGCCCGGCACGACAGAGGAGTAGTCCATCCGAGTCCAACGACTGGATTGAAGACGGTATTAATCAATCATACATTGTATTAATTGTTATAGTTATATATATATATATAGTATCCAATGTATTCAATATGCATTCAATATATTTTGTTTTTCTGTCGCTTTGGATCCAGACTCACCTGAATTTTCTGTGAATTTCAAGTTCCTCGCACCAGCCACTGGATGAAGGATGGGTGTGTTCTTTGTTGAGTTCAGCCCTGAGGCCCTGCAACAGCCCACAGCGCCGAGCGGTGCCTCATCACTGAATGGACACACACATACAAACCGCACAGACGTTGCAGGGTTTGGGGGGGGTTCTGATGGTGTAGGTGGATGAAACCCTTGGGCATCCGTGTTGTTTTGGTGTAAGGGACATCACATTCACTGGTTTTGGTTTAGTGATTGGAGACCATCTGATGATCATGGACATCCACGGGATTTTGTGATAGATTCATGTGACGATTTTCTGGATTGGTGATGAAAGCTTCCGGAAGTTCAATGGTTGTTCGTGATTTCATTCATGATAAACATTGATAAACCATTGCTTCAGCGGACTGTAAGACTGGAAGACTGGAAGACCTGCCCTGCAAGGTTCGTCCTGTCAGTACCAATCATGAGAAGTGGAGACTCGCAAGGTGGACCATTGGTTTATCTCCCAAGTTTGGTGGTTTAGTATGGTTTTAGTAGTGGACCCCCAGCCATCATGGGGTCTGTGCCATCGAAGCTCTGAAACCACTGTATGTGAATTATTTGGCTCAGAGGGGTGATATGGGCATTACAATGAGCTGCCCTTTTTCCCATGGAGGAAGGGCTCATGGTGTCCAAATCAGTGACGAGGCGCCACATGTTCTGATCAGATCCTGTCAAGTCAGATCAATTTCTTCCATTCCATCCCTCTCCAGCTCCGCTTTCGACCATACTTTGGACCCACCTACTTCAACGCCTGGGACTGTTCGGGGCGGTCCTCCGTTCCGGTCTTCGTTCCCGGTCCTCCGCCCGAGGACTTGGAGGACGCCTTGCCTTTGGACGCCACGCCGTGTGAGATCTCGGCCACCTCAGTGAGGCGAGGCGGTGCCGGCCGGGGGAATGAGGCGGCGGGGTGGTGGGCGCGGGGGAAACGCGGCCCCGAAGTGGGAATCCCAAGCGGAAGAGGTGGTCTTTTGGTTGGTGCCCGGTTTCCTTCCATGAGCCAAGTCCAGAGTGGGGCCCTGTGTTTTGGTTGGCCTGGACCTTCAGAGCTGCACCTTCAGAACTGGAAACCGACATGAAAGATCCCAGCAGAACCATTGCACCCGGGACATGGACCTTTGGAAGACTATTTTCCTCTACAACCCAGTGGTTTTAGGTTCCATGTTAATTTTCCAGGGTCTATTGAGTTTGGGATCTTTTTTTTTTGTAGTTAGACAACCGGACTTGTTAGAAATTGGTGGAATAGACCGGGGAAAAGGGACCACCAGTTCACCTAAAAGCACACATGTGATGTTTTCCGAGGTGTCCTCACAAAACGCTGTTGCCCTGCGACTTCCGGATGGACTTCTGTTGTTTATATAAACACGTTCTCCTGCAGCATCCTGGGTCATTCAAACACTTTCATGGGTTTTTGCTTTAAACTGAGCTTTGGCTCATGCCGCCATCGCCTCTTTGTGTGGAAACACCTTTTCCATCAACCGTATTTAGGTGGACCATCGGCTGATTTCGCTATGCTCATTTGCACGTCCCAAAGGGAAGAACCCAGCCAATTGCTTTAACCCTCTCTCAAACTGAACCAGATCCTCCGCCAATCGAACAACGTGGGATTCAGCTGGAAATACCGAATCGAAGGGAATGTTCAATGGGTGTCCCATGGATCCTGATAAGTATAGTGTGAGGTAGTCCATTGGACACCCATTGCATCGTCTTGGTATCTATTGTAGTCTTTCAGATCATTCCCATTCATGCCGCCAAGACGTCTGCACCTCGGAATCTGGCTGAAAGCTTCAATCCGGTCGATCAGGGCCCCACCGGTGCGAAAGCTGCCATTATTTGTTTGAATCCTTAGGGCCCTCCATGGCAGGTGCGCCTCCATAGCAGTCTTCTAATGGCACCCTCAGCACCCATTTCATTGGAGGGCCCGGATTCTTTAGGGCGGTTGTAAGCGCTTCACGTTCCGCTCCACGTGAGTCTTCTGCGTGTGTAGAGCTGCGCAGCTCTACACACGCGGTTACATTGACATAGACCGGAAACAAAGAGTAACATCGAACAGTCTTATATAAAGTCTTGTTCTTCATTTTCTTCATGTTTGTATTACGCAGATATCGGTACCATATCTCTTCTTGAATGACTATATAGATGGAACAAATAGAGTCCATTGGAGATTGGCGTCTGCTTTTTCAACCGCCCAATCGGGCGCCCCACCTGGGTTTCTCTTGGATTGGAGCTCAACTGCTCAAGTGCTCCAGGTGGTGCGGAGTGAAGATTCCCCTCTCGGCGCCCTCCTCGCTGGTCGCCTGTTGGTGCCGCGCTTGGTCAACATCCGTTCCGGAGACGTGAGCGAAACGTGTGGATCGCTGGATCGGGAGAGGAGAGGAGGGAGAGGAGACTGTGGTGCGGATCGATCTGCATGGGGTTTGTGTCGTTTCCTCGTTCGATTGAAGGCTCTTGGGATCGAAGTTCCAAAGTCATGGAGGACCAACGTCCTTGGAACATGAAGAGATAGGAGTTGAACAGTTGGACCCACAGCAACATGTACCAAGTCCATGATGGAGGCCCAACTGCCCAACTCCCTGATTTTCAGGATAATCGTTGCCAAGATGCGAACATGCACTGCACCCGAAGCAGTGGTCCGACCCAACCTGCGCGCGGGTAAAGTCATGCAAAGTCCCTGAGGGTTTTGGAGCGCAGGCTGGGTGGCTTGGTGAAAGCACTTTGACATGCACGCACTTTGTGTGGACTATAATCTTACATTGAATTGTTGAAACCTCCCGTAACAGTAGTACGCCATACAAGGGTTGGTCTGGCTTAGTGACACGGTCGTAGGGACTTAAGATTCTTGGTCGCTCAAAACCCAGCAGCGATGTTGTGGGATGTCTGATTGCTTCACCAAGACCAAGACGGAGTCCACTTTTGGAAGTCCAGCCCTCCCTGAGCCAGTTCGCCCCATCGAACATCCTCCCCCCTGTGTGGATCCAACGCCTCCCACCTCATCCCAGGTGTGGTGCCTTAGGCGGTTTCAACGCCACCAACTACACGGGCGTTCCAGCGGTTTGGCTCACGGTGCGCGCTCTAGCGCTACCTGGGGGGTGGTGCTGTGAAAGTGGAAGAGGCACAGCAACGAAGATGCTTGCAGCAGTGAAGACATAGTTTGATCATGGAAATACATGGACAACCACACCCAAAAGAACAATGACAAACACAAGTTTTATCAGAGTCCTGTATATGTACTGCATAATAGTTGCGCTGAGATTCCTTTTGAGTGTCCAAAACATCAATACTGATTGTAAAGTGGAGGACACAGACATTTGTTTAGAACCTGACATCCGGATTCGAGCTTCGTGAACCACGTGGCTTGCCCCGGGCACTCGCTCCGGGTGGCCCCATGATTCACCAGGTGAATCCTGGGCCTCCGCTGCAGACCGATGCCGGTCCGGTCTACAGGCGGGTGTGATCTTCTCGAAAAACGTGACGGAACCGAAGGTGTAGGATGTTACAGCCAGGAAGTACGTGGAGAACCCCTTTGATATAACGAATTCACCCATACATACAGCCGATCGGTTTCCCCACCAGAAACCAACAGGTGGAAAGAAGATGAAAGAAGGTCGGTCAGCCTTCAGACACTGAGGGAGTCAGGTACGCACCAGAAGGGATGGTGAGTAGATTCCAGACTTCTTGCTTGGATGACTCCGCCATAGGAGCGACCTAATTAAGTCCTTTATAAGGTGATCTAAATTCCTCTCCAAGACCAATAGAATGGGCGGGCCATTTGCCTGGTTGCGCCCACAAGGGTGCTTTTGGTGTTCTTCGGAGGGTGTCTGGGTGGTAAGAATGCTTTAGCGTTGTCAGACATGATTACTGCTAAAGACATAGCTCTGTAGATGGCTCCAATCGCGATGGGTGACTCAACACTGGTGTGCCCTCAACTCTTGCCAAGGGAAACAAGAGGACTTCCTGAACCAAAGCCGGCCGGTCGTATCGCATTCCACAGCCATTGCGTTTTGGGGCTATAGGGAGCAGCTGTGGCCAGGTATGCAGGAGGGATGTAAGAAGCCACGTCAGTTCCTGACACAGAGAGACATGTAGGAAGGACGCGGTGTAGGACCGCTAGAGCGAGAGGAAAGCACCAGAAGCACGGCTTGCTTCCGGTGAACAAGAACAAGGATTGGTAAGCTGGTACAGATGGCATGACTGCTTGGAGTAGGATTGGATTGGACTTCCTTTCAAAGTTAAGGTCCAAAAGCATCCAAAAGCTGTTGAGTTCAATTCGAAAAACACATCTTCGTCAGAATTTCACCTCTTCGTCCTGTTTCGGTCCTGTTTCGGTCGCTTCGCCCCGCATCCTCGGGTCGAACGGAGCATTCCTCGGGTCGCAGATCCGGTCCTCACCCTACGACCCAGGACTCGGTCGCCCAGTTCCATGAATCCTACTGGACACCTGTTGGGAGTGGATCTTCCCCTGGCAGATCGCTTCACCGGTTGTGGTTGCTCCAAGAACCGACCTGGCAGCGACATATCCAGACCAGTCGGCTCCAATGCCAACCCCGCAGCTGCTAACAAAGCCAACCGGGGGAGCGTGTGAGACTTGGAACCCGACGCTCACCAATGTTTTCGTTGTTTACCACAACCGTTCTGGTTGTATTAACGAAGTGTATGATAGGATATTTTGGGCCCAAAATTTGAACTTAGAACGATGATCATTGAACAACTTTTTGTTGCTACGACCCAGGTATGTTGGAAGTCGATCAGGTTTTGTGGACAGACAGTCACGGCTTCCAACCACCATTAGAATCATTAGATTTAACAGTTTTTTACATGTTTGTACCGAACAACCCTTGTTTTACTAAAGACTTGGAAGCAGGTGCACCTTTCCTTTGCCAGTCTTGGAAGACGAGGGCAAACTTTTGAAGACTCGCCGGCTCTCTGCAGCTGTTCAGTTTTGAATCCCCCCTGCACAGAGCCTTTGCCATGTCGGAATGCTGGGACATGCAACAGTCGCTGGGCACTAATTACAGTACAAGACTTTGAATATCAATCATACTGTGGCATCAGCATATGCGGTGTTTGCATGGGGGGACAAAACTTGCTCTGTCGAGTTGTGTGCTGCTCAACAGAGTCCGACCCGGATGCTTTTGGCAAGTTGAGCGATACAGTGATACAGATCTAATATTTATAGAGAGAGAGACCCCCAAATAGATAGAAAATGTACAGTCCCTCTTTTGAAGTGTATTGGCAAACCCTTTCTATCTATTTGGAGACCACGGAGAAAACCTCTATAAACCGTGCCATGTACCACGGAGATCCCGTTTGCTCTGCACGGTTTGCTTCGTCCTCGGGTCGTTTCCGGCTTCGTTGGGCTCGGCAGTTCGGTCGACAGCGACAGCGACAGCAGTGAAGGTCGGGGAGGTGGTCTCCTACCCAGGAAAGGTGGAGACCCATGGACAACCATGTGGTTATGAAGCTGTTTGTTGTTTTTTTTTTTGGGGATTCTCATGGATTGGATTGTGTGCTTGTTTGCGGCCTCACCTTGGACTCATGGCTGACGTGGCTGATGAGTGCAAGGGAAGAACATAAGTAGAACAGGGGTAAACCTGTGATTAGAACAAACCAACTGAAGTTTACTTTTTTTGGACATCTTGTGTTGGACTTGTGGGCAAGCACCATTTCTGAAGCCTAGGAATTCACACATTGAGGTACGGTGATGGGAGACTGTTATGTAGATTTGGAGGGTCCAGTCGTACTGAACCTGAGAAGGTACGACTGGATCCCTAGGTAAGCACTGCAAGCACAATCAAAGGAATGGTTTGGGCCAACGGTCCAATTGGCATCACTACCACTCTTCTAGGGTCTTTGTTCAGGGTGGTATATGGCATTCTATAGACATCAAACAACATCCAACGCTTCTTCAGAGCTGCAGTTTTCAAAACGTCAGAATCAAGATGAACCTGGGCGGTATATATGCCAGTCCCTTAGAGCGTTTCGGGAAGGACAATCGCCCCAACCTCTACCAGGCTGGTAGAGCAAGATACTTTTCAAACCCTTTCTGACAGGTTCTGTGTTTGTTTCAGGGAGTCTAGTCCATGGCTTACTTGAAAGATGTAGTTTAATTTGATAATGTACTATGTTTTACGAACGTTCTTCTTTTGATGAACGTTGTTAGAAGAATTCTCAAACACAAGTGAGGCAAAGTCTGCACCTCGCTGGGTTGGGCATGCACAAATCCGCCCACGTGAGTTCAACCGAGCTGAGAAGCTGCTTTTTTTGCAGGAAGGGCTTCTGCCCACGAGTGCAGAAGTACGGGAGCTGCAAATACTGTGATGGCGATGATGGTAAAGGCAGGATGGGACGACGGATGGCCCACGGGGATGAACGTCGTGGGCCTAAACCAGCTTTCGCATGTTCTTGTGGATGGGACCCATCTTTCTGTGCTCTTCCTTCGGTTGGCTGCATGGGTTGGAGGTTTTGGAGGCCAGGGATTTCAGGGGGGAATGTCTCAAAGTTGAATGGTCGCTGCAAGACCAAGCGTTGATGGGACCCTGTTATTGCTTTGACTTTTGCTCACCGAGTCCTTCCAGAGGAATATGTAGACGACCCGCGCAGATGCCTTTAGGAACAACAACCACAACAGCAGCAGCAGCAGCGGCGGCAGCAGCAGCAACCACCGCCACCATCACCACGACCACCACTGCTCCTACTCCCCCTCCTATTGCTCCTGCTAGCGCTACTGCCACTGCTACTGCTACAACAACAACAACAACTACAACAACTACTACTCCTACTACTATACTGTATGCTACTTTTGGTATAGAACTCTCGGCTCTTGGTCTTTGGTGGCCCCACATATGAACACCTTGGGCAATTCAACAAAACCAGATGGGAACACTCCCAGGCTCATAAGGGGCCTCCATGGGCTTGTTCCCCAGGGGTTCCCCATTTCCCCAAACTGTGTCAAGCGTGTTTGGTTGAGTGGGGCGGCCACGTGGAACTCCACTAGAAGATCGGATTGCAAACCTGATGACTCAGGTGCTTTATGTTTATACGAGGTACATATCTCCGTTCATCAAAGTCAAAAATATGTACATTATATATACCAGCACCTTCCAACAGGTGGTTTTTGGACACCCCCTTTACCTCTTAAGAGGCTATTTATAGGCACCTCTTGGATGGTCCTGGTATATGACCTGTTCCACGGCTAGCGGTTTGATCAACGAGAGCATCAGAGCATGCTGATGCTCGCCAGGAGGTGGAAAGGACGGCAAGGGCTCTTGGGGTGGAAAGGACGGCTGCCCGGCTTCGACGTGTCGGACCCGGTAGGTCCCGGGAGGTTTGGCGAAGGGTGCGTGCGTGCCAGGGAGGTTCGGTTCGCGTTCACGGCAAGCTGGGCGGGGATGAGGTGAGGTGAAGGGAACTGGACTTCACTCAAAAAGAACTGGTGGAGAGAATCAGCCCGAGCTGGCAATATGATTGTAAAGAGGATGAAGGTCACCAACTTCTCGAAGTCACCAACTTCGTCACGTCGAAGTGGGGAGCATTGGCCAAAGTGGGCGGTCGAAGTCTATCCAACTGGACTCACACTTTCCGAGGGAATCCATACCGAGAGCTCCAGTGTGATGTCCAAATCTACTGCACTGGGTAATGATCGTTGTGGGAAGGTGGACTAACGGTTTGTGGAGTCGATGGAGGCTTTCAATATGTAGGGGAGCAGGCCACTGTCCCATCGCGATCCCGTGGGTGGGGTTTTCCTGGTGTTGGACACCAGGAAGCAGTGAAAGTGACGACTGCAGAAGCCTTTCAATGCATCCTAGGGCTCAAACTGCATATACGACCTACCTCTTTAGAAGGTGGTTCGGGTGGGTTTTGGGGGTCTAAATGGGCCTAGCTACATTCTTGGGGGTAGCAGGTCTCCTTACAATCACTTCGTTGGTATCATTGAGTTGGTTCAGGTCTCAGCTGTTTTGACCGCAAAGTGAAAAGACATGAGGTTTTTTGTGGGGGCCCAGATCAGTGAACCTGGGCAGAATCGAGAAAGGATGGGTGATATCGAACTGGTGAAACCCAGATGACCCCCGCAGGTGAATCAGGAATTTTGCGATTGCTACGGGAGGACAGTCCTGTTTTTGTGGATCCGGTGTTTGACCCTTCAGTTTGGCCGCTGAAGACCCTTGGCCAACAAGTTGCTTTGAAACATGGAAGACCAACAACTACTCACTTCCCCTCCAGCCCCTCTCAGGAAAAGGCTGGAGCCCATCTGGCGGTGGATGGGATGGAGGAAAAGGCTGGGGTGGAGGAAAAGGCTGGAGTCCAGGAGCCTACAGCGGCCCTGGAGGAGTGTGGAATCAGCTCCTTGGTGGTTTTGGGCAGGGCTGGGCTGATATATTGTATATTCTCTACATCCGTCCAGTGATTGGCAGTATGGCTGTGGGGTAAAACCAAGCACCTCAAACTATTCTCCTTCAGTAACCAGGCTATGCACAAGGAAAAGATTGATGTACAAGAAACAATAATGAACCATGGACCATAGTCGACCAAGTGAATGAGAATTGATCATGTGGCTGTGTGAAGCACACACCCCGGTCTACCATTGAATCAGTGAACCTCCCTTGTAGTCCATGGTTTTCTCATGGGTCCGCCGTGCCCCTGGTCAATGGGCTCATTCCTTAGGACTGCCATATTTGCCTACGTAGGGTGTCAATGTAGGCATCAATTCCATACATGGAGTGCTTGCAGAAACACCTGGGTGTGTCATGACAAGCTCAAGAACCAACCTTTCCATCCATTTCCATCTGGCACGTGGACGCATCCATGAGTTCCTCCGCTTTGCCGCATCAGTTGGTGATGCTTGCGGTGCTAATAATACCCTTTTGCACAACAAAGAACTAGGCTTCACTATTGAATGAATCATTTGGACATTTGCCAAGAACTTAAACAAAAGCCACCTAGAGCAGAGCTTGCAGCACTTGCCTTTGGCCTGCTGAGGTTCTTGAAGTGGAACAGTGGGAAAGGCAAGGAAGGTTTTCGGATGTTGGAGAAATCGGTGCCTAATAACAGATATTTGCACAGCATCAGAAACATGTCATTACGCTTCACGACTGGAAACTATTAAATTTAAAGACATTTTGAGACATGTCTTTACCAACACATTTACTTCATCCACTTCGCGTCTCACTCATAATCCGCTCCCCCCCTGGGGAGAATGGTCTTTCGCGGACAAAGGGCTGGTCTCAGAGAAGAGCCGGAGCGAGTCGATGCATTCAGCCATCTGCTAAAGCGGTCCAAGCTCCAATTCCAATTCAGGTGTATTGGTCTGACTACTGCAACTATTGACGATGATTGTTTCAAGATGTTTCAAGTGTGTGGTGACTGTTCGTAAACTGCACCCTCCACAAAAAGAATCCTGTTCGTTGGGGAGAAACATGGAGAAACAACATATATATGTTAAAATGTCAGATTTCCATGTCAGATAAGCCTGTGGGCGCGGAGGTCATACGGAGCATATATAGTAATTACAGATTTCCACCGTCAGCATATATGGCATCTCAGTGACCTGAAGCTCTGTTCCTCCACATTTTCGAAGCAAAATGCGCGCGGATGGCCACACACGTCGACTCATGTCCACCGCGTTGGAGCGAGCTCGCGGAGCACGGAGCGCGTCGCGTCGCCCAGGGAAGGGCAAGGATCAGCGGAAGAAGATTGATCCCAGTCGAACCATTTGGGTCGGCAACATCCCTGCAGACACCAAGTTCCAGGCCGATTGGTAGGGCGCAGCTGGGATGTGCAGGGTGAGGCTTCGGATGAGGAGGACGGTTTTACCCATGAGTCGACGCCCTCGGAAGGTGGGTCAGGTCAGGACTGCCAGTTGCGGTTAGGACCTATGACCTCAGGTTTCAAGAAGTAATTTCTTGATTAATGAACCCCCTTTTTGAATTGGAAGTTCTCTTCATATGGAGGGTTTATTTTATCAAGAGTAATTTATCAAGAGTAATTACTGCTACAGTCCTGCAGGAGTCATCTGCAGCACTGATGACTTAGAGGGTGAATGAGTGGATGAGTGGACGGTCCAGTGCGAGTCCAGCGGGTGCTGGACTCCGCGTGGCGCGTTGGTTGTCGATGTTTTCTCACCTGGACTGAGTCGTGGAGCGTGTGCAGCAGAGTTTCTTGCAGTTCTTTCTGGCCTAGTCTGGCTGCGCACCAGAGTTTGTCTGGCCTAGTCGTATGATGGACTCCTCTGTCCAGAGCCCCCAGAAAAGAGGAAGTATCCTCTGCAAGCGGCAGCCTGAAATGGGCAACTCAGATTTTGGAAGCAAGATGAAGGATTAGATTGATGTAGCCTGGCAGGGTTTCTCTAATGAAGGCCAGTTGATCATCCCTCAGCAACCTCAGTCTCCCTCTGAAAAAGCAAATCATTCTCTTCTGTTCTCCACTATATAAGACGGAATGGCTTCAAGTAGATGTTTTATACCAAGAGCCATTACATCCTCTTAGTCTCTTGGGACATCTCAAGGGATATATGGGATATATGAACACCCAGTGGATCATATATCCGACGCAAGGCATCACGCAAGGCGTCACGCAAGGCATCTGCCGTGGAGTTGGAGAACATTGGGTTCTTCATCGCCACTCCACTCATGTTCCGCTCATCCTCAAAAGTGCCCTGTCACCTGGGATTTGCTCCTCTATGACTCTATGAGCGATGTTGCTGACCCGCTAACCTCCTCACCCACCACCATAGCCGCGCTCCGCACACACGTGGCCTTCACCATGGCAGCGCCGCGCTCCGCGAAAAGGAGCTGAAGAGCCACGTGGAGCTGTCCGGCGTGGTGCCCCTTTGGGCGGAGGTCTATTCGGGAAAAGGTGCCGGTGTCTCGGTTGCAGAAGTGAGAGGGGTGGAACGAGAGGGGTCGATTGGCTTGGTTTTTTTCGCTGGACCGTGGGCGTTTGGAACGGAGGAGAGGCTGGACGGTTCCGGCGGACATGGCGGACGGTTCTGGCAGGGGACGACCACACCTGAATGCATCCAAGACCAAACTGTTCAGTGTCAGTGTGCTTCCTTGGCAAAACTGAAGGCTAGGATCCTCATTCTATAACCCAAGTTGAGACCATGTAAAAGGAGATCAAAAGAGACAAAGTGTTCTTTTGTTGCCCAGGTTGGTGACCCCCATTGAATGGACTGAATCTTCGGATCGAATTCTTGGATTTGCCCAAAGGGTGGAACCGAAGAACGGGCGGTGTTGGATGGGCCAAGTGGGCCAGGACGTGGTGACCGTGGTGGTAGCGAAGTGGGGTAACGAGTGCATTGGGTGGATTGGAGGTGTTCAGTTAAGAGTTATTGAGACTGATTATATAGATCTGATCAGGGTATAGTAGATTGTAGTAATTAGATTGCAGAGTGCCATTTGACATTTGATGGGGTGTGGAAAGCAGGAAGACGCAGAAGTGCACAACTCGAGACGTTGGGCCCTCAATGTCTATCGTCACGGTGAAAGCAGTCATTGCTATAAGTACTATATAGAGTCTATGACAAAAGAGGGATGCGTTCTTCTAAGAAACCATTGGCATCCATTGGCTCTTTCTTTTTCTCTGAACCAATCACTTGGAGCCATTCATTTGATTTCATTTGCAGCATCACACTGTCTATAATATACTAAACATCCGGCCCTCCAGGCCCTCCAGGCCCTCCAACTCCCATGCTTTGGAATGAACTGTGAATCAACAGATGAAGAACCCAAGAACTGTGTTGCACTCTTTGGACAAACTATGACGAACTGAAGAAGCATTACTTATTGAGCACTCTATCAAAAACATGTCTCCCAAAAACAGCCCTCGCTGCACACATGGTCTTCAGCAAAAAGACCCCCAGACACCACCTGACACCTGCGGCGTATTCGCTTCGAGACCAAGAATTGAGACCGCCGAACGGATTAGAAGCCTCCCACCCTGGAGTCTTCTTCAGCTTCCAGGGGTTTTCTATGGGTTTTCTATAGTTACCTGTCCCTCAGGGGTATAGTGATGAAGTAAGCCATTCAATCCGACACGCTTCCATGCGCCAAAGTGAGAAACAACCACCGGACAGGGGAACCCCGTTTCCCGTTTCCCAATTTTCAGCTCGCTCAGAATGAAAGACTTGAGGTGAAGTTATATACGTCCCTTATGGTTGGCCGTGATTGGAGTTCCCGAAATAAACCACTTGCACTATCTTACACACTCCCTAACAGACTAAACAGTGGTGAAGGACAAGAATCAGGAACCCGAGTTTTCCCAAGAGCAGGTGCTGGGATTGTTTTGATCACCAAGAAATCTCATATAGTAATTAGCGTACCTTCAACGGCTACATGTCCACTTTCTTGACACTTTCTTGACACTTTCCCACTACACTACAACGCAAAATGCTTGCTTCGTTGTTTTGTTCAACAACTCTCCCAGACTGGGGGCATCTGAACACGCTCCAAAGCTGCAGATTGGGAGACATGTCCGGTTCTGGGCGCAGTCCGTTCATTCCGAGATCCTCCCACGAAATGTTGAACACATCTCTCAGCCTCGGAACCTGAACCGATTGAGCAGACTCCCAGCTTGAGCAGATCCCCAAGGCACCGGCGCGATCGGCTTCAAAACGGAGCAAGAGGCTGCGGAGGCCGTGATGGTGCCTTCGATGAACAGATCGGACGTGGTAACGGGTACCGGAAGGGTCGGATGAAGTGTTGCTCCAAATTTCCAGCTGCAGCCGGTGCGGGGGATCAAAAGCTGCTCCACAGGGTCAAAATGCTGCGGTACAGGCCCAATCTAAGATGTCTAAGGAAGGGGATGAGAGAGACGGGACCTTTTGGTTTTATTTATATACAGGGTGGGCATGATGTGTGTATGGGAAGAGGATCATAGCGGAAGGCTAGAGGCGACATCCGGCACATGGGCAGGTGCCCACTCTGAGCGACCCAAAGTGTGGAAGAGAATTCGGTCCATGGATGAAGTCTAAAAACAGGCATCTCAGGGTTGTAGTAGAGTCTATGATATCCTATTTGGGTCTTCTTGGAATTTGTTTGGAGGTCTAGTACATGGTCCATGGTGTATAGGGATCGATAAGCGCTATAGGAGTCTAATGTTGGACGCCTTTTCTGAGAGAAAACGGGGGTCTACGCTTACTGCTGGAGGCTTGGACGAACCATGTGGGCCGGGTTTTGGCGGTTCTGAAACACGGCTGAACAGTCAAACGGTTCGTTGTTCGCAAACTTCTCAATGTTGACAGTCCCCTAGGGCTCCTGGCCTACCTCCGTTTAGACGATGGTTGAGGTGGGTGCCATGGGGTCTATCAACCGAACCTGAGGATATGGTTGGAGCCCTAGGGGTCAAGAAGCATGAATGAATCACTGGTCATATCTGGTCATCGTAATACTTTAATTTCTGTCCGATTCACTGCATCCGTCGTCAAAAGAGAGATCCAGACTCCAGACGAATGGGCATTTGACAGACTCCAGATCAATGGCTCCAGACTCCAGACACGACGAATGGGACTGGCATTTGACTCCCGATCAATTGGGTGGTGGTTGTTCTTGTTGTTGTTGCGGTCGGTCGGTGGGTCGGTCGGTCGGTCGGTCGGTCGGTTGGTTGGTTGGTTGGTCAATGCATGTCATTGTACGTCAATGTATCAATGTATAATATGTCTAATGCCCTGGGGCCCATCCTGGCCCACCTCCGTTTTGAAGGTGGTTGGGGTAGGTTTTGCATGGTTTAGCAGGTCTGTCCCTGCCTTCTGAAGATCGTTTTTTTTCTTTTTCTTTCGCCTGAGGGATATGCCAGTCCCATCCCGTCGTGTTTGGGCCTAATCTTTCGACCCGATGTGCCCAGAAATCGGTGGGGGAACACCTAAAACCGGCCCCAAGCAGAAGTAGCAGAGACGCTCACCGCACAAAAAGCTCCTGTAGACTCTTGATTGATACCCCGCCCATTTGGATTGTAAAAACCTCTCCATCACCACCCATTGCGGTCCATCCCAGACGAAGTCCCCTGTTGGGACAAGACGCGCAACACTGCGGACACTCTGGTCCTACAGTGCAAATTGTACAGAGTGAAAAGGACCTAACTAAACTACGAACACACAATCAAGAACCGGGAGAGTGCAGAGGATCTCCCAGGACGTTAAAATCTTGGAACAGCCAGCGTCCATCATCACAGCCAACCGATGTAACTCTTCTGTACACATAAAGGGGACGGCACCGACTATCGCGCCTTGAGGAAAGGAGCGACCTTCGGATTTCCTGGCTTGTAGGCATGTATACCCCGGGAAGACGGACTGGCCAGGGATTTTCCCAATAAAGACAAACATTTTCCGCAGCCAAAAAGAGAGATCTCTGTAGGTAATACCATCACCACTGCAAGCTTCCAAGGTAAAGTTACGCTTGTGAAACAAAGCTGCAAGTTTCATATAAGAAGTACAAAATGCATCCCCGACCTTCCAAGCAAGAGTCTGGGCAAAACTGAAGAAAGTATCAACATCACTGCTTGTATGCTGCTTGAACCACGAGCAGGAAGTGTCGACCCCACCTGAAGATCGCCATGGGAAGTCACAAATAGACTGAGCCCAGTCCCATCGACTAAAGCGCTGTTGAATAGAAGCATCTGCAGGCGGCGATGGACTGACGTCAACATTGACGGGATCTGAAACCTCCGGTGTGGATAACTCGTTGAGTCGAGATAAAAAATGCTGGCGTTGTACAACAGCTTGAAGTTGTTGTGAGAAAATGTGTGGGTACGTGGGTAAAAATTCCGAAGCAACACGCTTCGCTGCCTGATCAGCTTTCCGGTTGAACAAAATATTGCGAACCCGTCGTCCCCCGAGAGGCAGCAAATTCCGGTGTGATGAGGTAGTCCGGGAGGTCGTCACCTACATGAGCAGGAATCCATGAAATCTGCACGGCGATGCCATCCTGAGAAGGGCGCTGTTCAACGATCTGCAGGATGGCCTTCCACCAAGAAATATGATTCCAGGACTGGTCAACTTTCCGAACATGTAGGAGAAGATTAAGTTGGTCAACAATGGACTTGCAGTCAGAAAAAATATGAATGTCACGGAGGCATGCAAACAAGCGCGGTAAATGGCAAAGAGTTCAGCTGAGTAAGAAGACAACGACGGAGAACAAACTCTCTCAGCTAAAATGCACTGTCCACGTTCATCAATGACGCTGCAACCAGCAGTAGTGAGCCAAAAGGTTTCGGGAAAGAAAGCAGACCCGTCTGTCCACAATGACTCTCGACGTGCAAGTGGATCATACGCTGCTGGAACATCTGGCAAAATAGAGGTAAACTGGAGCCGATGTTTGCAAATTCCAACAGGATGTTCGCAAATGCCTAGCATGGCAAAATTTTCGCCGAATTCATGCCGAGGAGGTTGAAGCAAGGGAAAGGCATTCCCACACTCAAAAATCCAGTGAGGCATAGATTCTGGTTGCTGATGGCAAAACCTGCACAGGTTTGATTCAACTAGGTTTGCAGCACAAAGGCGGTCATTGGTAAGAGTACACCCTACGAGTTGTGACTCAAAGTATGGAATAAGGTCAGGTTCACCTTGGGTGTTGCTCGCATTTCGTCTGAAGGCGGTTGACAAATAATGATCAACAAAACCTTGGGGTTTGACGATGTCTTTGCGCTTCTGGTCGGCAGCTCGCTCGTAACAGTACTGTATGGCAAGAACTTGGAGGAGCTGTTTGAGCTCCCGAACGCCAATCTCAAGGATGGGCAAAGCAATGTCATAAAAGAGAAGGTCAAGATCAGGTGAAAAGGACAGGTGAAAGGTGAAAGTGCTTGCTGAACTTGAAAAACTAAGCTATGTTTGGAGTACGAGTGAGATGCAAGAATACGGCGGCAATGCGGAATCCGCTCCGGATGAGAATGAATACATCGCCAAAAATTCAAAATGCAATTATATGCCCGGACGCACACAGGTTCAATGCGGTGCGGGATAGACAAGAAGGCAAAAACCAACATCTTAGATCGCCAATGAGGCCGGTTGCCCCAATACACAGAAACAAGTTCATTCTGAATCCGTTCAAGCAAACGCTTGGGGATCTTGGAGACTTGAGTGGCAAAGGAAATCTGTGGGAGCACTTTTGCTCCGAGCAAATCAGTTTTGACTTTTCGTGACACAGGCAAATTGGCAATGTTCTTAATGTCTGTGATGACTTTACTGCATTTGGCAGGATCGAACAAAAACGCATTTCTTTCAGCGGTGTAAATTTTGGCCCCAAGCAGGTCAAATTCAAGTGACAACGGCAACTGAGGAAAGGTCGATTTAGCGAGGGACCTAGCAGCGGGCGAAGTCCCCCACAAAACACTTTTGCCATGATTGAGATGTTGACCGACCATGAGGCCCCACAACTCAGTGGTGCGGAAGGCTTGCTGCAGCAAATGCGAGTGAACAATAGAAACCCACATGTATGCGTCGTCGATAAACACACGACAGGTGATGTGTTGAAATCGGTCAATGAAGCAAGCCCACACGTGCATGTGCACGTTGATGGCCAAAAGAGACAAGGAGCACCCCTGTGCAACCCCGTTAGCATTCGTAACCGGGGTATGGGCAGTCCAGTTCCTATAGGAAAGATGTTTCTTCAAGCCCTGGTACATCATGGTGAACATATTGACCAAACCGCGTGGGAGCCCAAGGGCCAGCATCAAAGCAGCAGTTATTGGAGGGATGATGCGATCAAAACACTTGGATTGATCCAACTTTATGCCGATGAGGTGCTGACCGTCGACCTTGGCCAAATCAATGTCCAAACGAAGACCATCGCTGACCGATGCCATGGAACGTCCCTAGATCCCGCCATATAATGAAGGATGGAGCGTATTCTGCTGCCAGCACTGGAGTTGGCGGAATTGGGTCCCTGAGTAGGCAAGAAGCAGCGGAGACAGGACTGTGATTAAACGTTTGTTCAAAGGCGAAGCAGGGCCTGATTTATTAAGCAAGGCCTGTTTGGCTCTCAACAACACCTCAGGGATAGACCCTCCACACTCGTTTTCGAGTTGAGAAAAGAAAGATGCAATCTGTTCAAGGCACTTCTTAGGTAGGAGTTGCAATTCGGTCGTACGCCAGCCATCAAGACCGGGCGCGGCGAGAGGGTTCCGAGAGTCGATAGTCATGGCAAGGTCCGCTGCTGTCAAAGCAGGAAGTGTAACTGGATTTGCAGTATGCTGAATATACGGCCATACAAAGTGCAACACCCGCATTGGGTCTTCATGCAAAACGTTGGAAGCAAAAATGGAGTCCCATTGAAGGTTGACTTCACTAAGGGCTTCAGTGGGTTGATACAAAATATTGCCTTTGGAATCTTTGACAAGATTAACCGGCTCATCAAGTGATTTCGACTTAAGATGATGGTAGATATATTTTTTGGAAGAATGGGCTGAGGCTTTGACTCGTGAGCGCCAACTATTAATTCTTTGTTGTTTCTTGGCAAAATCCCAATTCTGCAGTTGATGCAGAACCCATGTGCGACAATGAAACACATCAACTAAGGATGGAAATGACTTGGCATCCCAAATGCAAGGGCATTTCAAAGTACACAGGTTTCTATAGAGTCTCTGAGAGGTCCGCTGTAATATGTGCACATCTGCGAGGCTTGAAGCTGGTCTTTGCAGACGGACGAATAACTCATCAAGACGTGATAAAGCGTTCTGCATCCAAGAAGCTTTCAGGGAAAGGGCAGAACCCGTTCTGGCTTGACCGGGACAGAACTGCTTAAGTTTGCGGGGTCCAATTCCCCATTTGGCACCTGAGGAGATGAGGGTGTCACAACAAAATTGATTGAGAACTTCCCATTGGGCATCCGAATTAGAAGACTGGTCAAACTGCGCAGCGAAATGGTCGGACCATAAAGCTTCAGCGGTGACATTTGACGGGTGAGAAGCATCCAGACCTGGCTTACTCAGGGAGTCCGTGATAAGAGGTGCAAATTTGCGATGGACATACTCATGTTGCCAAATGGTTGGCCAGGAAAAGGAAGCCCGGACAGGTCTGTGTTGGGCGTCGGACGTCTGAACAACATCAATGGTTTGCAAAGCACACGAGGCAACCTGGTTCACGAGAATCCCGTCGATCGATGAACAAAAGTCACCATGACCTGAGAAAGTACTATCTTTAGAATAAGTCAGGGAATTGTGGTAATTGACAGCGTTTGGGTAGTGCATTGGTGGTGATTGGAAGTCACCTGCTAAAATGAGTGGGATGGACCCGAACAGTGCACAAATTGTAAAGATGTCAGCAAAAATTGCATCATTGTACCCGAAGATTTGTGGGTTCGAAGATGCAGAAGTTTTAGCGTAAATGGAAAACACGAGAGCCCGAACGGTAGGGGTGACCTGAACCCAGCATGCATTCGCGCGATGCGAGGAATGTAACTTCTGATAAAGACCAGTTTGATCAGAGTTAGGGTCAAAATCAACCGAAAGCTCGGGAGGGGCAAGAATTGCCGTGCCTCCATGCATGACAGAGTGCTGACCGTCCGATCGAATAAACCCTTTCAGGGGAGCACAAGTAAAAAGCTCTTGTCCAATTTCACGAACACTTTTCTTGGAGTGGGGTTGTTACACCCAATGCGAGTCTCTTGCAAGCACTGAACTGTAGCGGAAACATGTTTCCAAGAACAATTTGTTTTGAGACTTCCTATGTTAGCAGTAGTCAAGGTCCAAGTACTCGGGATAGGGCTTTCACCTGGGAAGCCCAGCGTAGAGTCAAAATCAGCCAGCGAAAATAAAATGCAATAGTAAAAACCGTAAAAGGAGGCTGGCGAAAAGGACAAATATTGAGGCTGACTGTTCGAAGATGACGAAGACAAAAATCGAAACTAGATGTCTGTACTACCAAACCAAACACATAACGAAGGAAACCAAGTGGAGCAGCAGTGACTTTTCCCCAGACTGAGAGGTCAAAATGACAGTCACTTGCGGACCGTCTGCTGAAAGCACGAGAATCAAAATGTCGGTCTATGATCTCACAGCCCCAATCATGAGAACACTTGCAACGGGAATGAGAGTGAAAGTACCAAAACCACCGATCTGAAAAGGGACAGTGAGGCATGAGACAGGGAGACCTGCAAGTTAACCGGACGATGTGCCAACTGGGATTGCATGTCGTCTCACCATGGCAAACATCGATCCTGTGCTCGCAAAGGGAGCACGACCCCAGAAAAAGGATTGGATTCAATGCGGAGAAACCCGGCACAAGCCTCCAACGAGCGTCCTTGTAGAAGGGACGAAACCACACAAACAAATCACACTGCAAAACAAGAAAAGGAGACTGACACATGGAGGCTTGCGCCCCAAAACATCAGGCTTGCTTAGACACCTTAGGAGGTGGTGTGTCACCTGTCACTTCACGAGCTCGAGAGGGCCCAACTGTTTGCAAGATCTGGCGTAACGAATCTGAGATATGCTCGAAGCGGCCATCAACCTTTTCCTCGAATCGAGATTGCCTGGCTTCAATTCGGTCAAATCTTTGCTCCAACTTGTCGATGCGTGCCGAATCTTGCGTCGAAACCCCTGGAACAGGGGTGAACTGCTGCGGACCAAACATAGGCTTTGGTCCTGGCTGGGCAGGTGCCTTGGAAGACTTCGTCTTTCCAGATCCTTTCCCTCCAGAGCGGGGTTTGAAAACCTCAGTGAGCTCTTGCAAGAGGATTTCATGAGGTGTTCCATTCACCTCAATGTGGAACCTGTTGATGGTCGGCTTGGATGCAAAAGCAAGGACCCATGTCACCACACCAGCAATGCGAAAAGTGCGCATTGGGATAGGGGCAACCTTGGTCGATTGCGTTGTTGCCTCGACGACATTGGCAGCCGTTGTTCCGATAGGCCATCCTGAAGCTTCAAAGGTGTGTTTGGGGACAACATCTTTGTTCTCTTTGGTGATTCGAGGATCGCCAGCTAACAGCGTCATACGCGCAGCTCCGATTTTGTCAGACCACACCCGTAAGGCCAAGCCTCGTTTGGTAATGACGATGCCAGCAGCTCCTTCGGTGTTCTTGATCTCGATGAGCATGTGCTGCAATTCGGCATTGGATGGCTGCCAAAACTTGGGCAATACTGAAGTATCCAAGCTACCCTGGCCTCGTTCGAGATAGTCGCGAATGAAAAGAACACTTCGGCCACTGGCCTCCAGCAAAGGTTTGCGCGAAGCTTGAGGGATCTTGACGACACTGCAGTTGGATGTCATCTTTGCCTGAAGCCGGATGATGGTTCAGGCGAAAACCATAGTAGATGAAGTCGGACACCGCATCCGTGATAGCTCCAACAAGCTTGCGGAAGGCAGGGATTGGCTGTTCCCGGTATTTCTCAAATTCTCCTTTGCTGACAAAGCGGCTGTCGATCTCCAGGACAAGCTCTGAGACTTGGACCGTCGTGAACTTGAGGGTTGGCTTTGGTAGTTGATAAGCAATCTTCCCTTTTATCACGATGAGCAAGACAAGCCGCTTATATGATGTTTTGGATGTTTCATCTTTGAGGACTACCTCATGAGGACCCTCAAGCCGAGAGGCAATGGCTCCGAAGGAGCTTGGCTTGGCTGCTGGAAGCACAACTGCCAGCACAGCGTTGGATGGATCAAGGTGCAAGCAGATGACTCTTCGTAGACAAGACAATGCCTCCTCGCCATGGAGAAGCTTGTAGTCGATGGATCTGCTCGATCGGCTTACCGTCAGGACCCTTGAAGGGATGATCCTCCGCAAGGATCAGATCTTCCCATCTGGATTGCTGCTGTTTGGGCTTGTATGCCTTCCACGGGTCATTCACCCAAACTGGATCAGCTTTAGCAGAAGAAGGGGCTGAAGGTGCAGGTTGACGAGGTGACATGTTGGCATCTTCCATCCCTCCAGCAAAGTAGTCGGGCGGGAAGTCATTGTTGATCACCTTGAGAAGGAAAGAGGATCGAACAAAGTCAGCAAAGCGAATCAAATCATTGGAAGCACCTGGGCGGTCCCAGACTCCCCTTGCTTCACGTTGGAGCACTGCAATACGATGTGCGTGTTCCGACAGTGTGAGCCGTAGCAACTGCTGAGTAGAGAACTCCGGGATGTTGATGACTGCTCGGTCGAAGATGTTCTTGACTAAGGCATAGCCGCACATTCCCGGAGGTGTAGTTTCCACAAAGTAGGTGATGGACGCCGTAGCTGGAATCACATTCAAAGCTTCAAGAATGTGGTTGGCAATGTGGTTGAGTGACTGATGCATCGCTGGAGGCGCGGTGAGCAAGAGGTGGACACTCTGGGTATGGTGGACCTTGTAGACCTCAATCTGGAGCCAATGGTTCCTGAAAATAATCGGCCACAAGATGTGCTCATAGGGTCTGTATTCAGGAGGAGGCTTTGCAGGAAAGACCAGCGTCTGACGGACAGGACACCACACCGAGGCCGGTGCAATCAATGTTTGCGGGTCCATGATACGCACAACTTCACAAATGTGATCCAATTCATCTGTAGCCAGCCAGCCCGCATGAAGGCTCATGTGATCGAATCGAGACTCAATGCGATCAGCAATGACATGTCGCATAGTGGCACTGGACAAAGGCAACGGTTGTGGAGCATCAGGAGGTTGGATGTAGTGGAGCGGGTACGCAGACAGAAGAGTGTGTTCTGATGCTGGATGCCCTAATTCAGTAGCCGTCCATACAGCATAGAAGAAGTAACGGCGGAGTTTTGCTGCAAGCAAAGCAACAGCTGGTGTAGCTTGAGCATCACGCCAATCCTCCATGGCAGCTGAGACAACCATCCTGATGAGGTCCTGGATCTCCGGAGAGGGCACGTTGAACTGGCCAGTGATGTCTGGGATGTGGTCAAAGAGGTTGAGGTCACTTGCCCATTTGTATATCAACTGCCAGCCACACAAGTGAGGGGTGTACTGGAGCCCACACGGAAGGAAATGCGGCCTGGCCCAACATCCATGCGTCTTCCCACAATTCGTACCAGAGATTGATGCAAATGCACAGGGATTTGGTGAAGCGTGAGGTCAATGGAACTCTCCTTCCGGAGAACCTCGATGGCACCCCAATGTGCTTGCAGCAATATGGAAATGATCGTAGGTCGATCAAAAGAGACATCGATCTCCCCATACGGGCTTTCGTCAAAGTCGCTGGAGGACACATCCCAATAAACTGGCGGTGTGAAATGAACAGCATGGTCTGAAGCCCAATCAAACATCTGGGAGATGTAGAATAGCTCATCAGAAGCCAACCACCCATGCGTGTTGATGGAGTACTCAGCTCGTTGGGCGAAATTTGCACCAGCTTGCAGCGTACATGGAAAGCCTTGGTAACCATGATGGCCGCCTGACCGTACTGATGCTCCAGGAGACAATACGAACTGTTGCAAATCAGCTGGATAAAAGGTCCTGTCTGATGCAAAATTCGGCTCATGAATGGTAGAGAAAGCCAGCGGGTTGTAATGAAGGTTGTAGATCGACTGAACTGACAGGTCCCCAAAATTCCGACAAGCCAAGAGGGGTGCAGTGGTACCCTCATCACACAAGGATGGAAGCACGTTTGTCAAAGTACACATATCACCGTCAATGCCGGCAGCAAAAAATTCACGAGGGAAGTTGTTGCAGACGACCTGAGCAAGGAAAATAGTCCGGCATCTCCACGCAAGAGGCGCAGGTCTTCACTTGCTCCCGACGAGATCCATACTTGGCGATCATCCTGTTGGATTCGGTGAATAGTTCCCTGATACTGGGACTGGATCAGGCACTGCTGAGTCTGTTCGGCAACTGGTGGAATGCCAATTTCAAGACGATCAAAAATGTCCTTGGCAACTGCATAGCCACACATGTTGGGCGGTGTCAGCTGGACGATGTAAGTAATGTTCGTTTGATCAGGAGTGGTATGCAACTGCGCCAAGATGTTGATGACAATCTGGTTGAGCCGAGATTGCATGCTGTGTGGTGCAGTCACGAGCAAGTTGAGCATGCTGCGTTCAGAAGCCTTATAGATCTCAAACTGAATCCAATGGTGCTCAAACAGCACTGGCCAGAGGATATGTCCATATGGTCGAAGATTTGGCGGAGGCTGCTCAGGATAGAAGAGATCTTGTCTTGCAGGACACCATACAGCTGCTGGGGTGATCAGCGTGCTTGGGTTGACACGCTTTGCATAGTCGCAGAGGTAGTTGAATTCATCAGTGGCCATCCATCCACGGTGCAGAAGGAAGTGCGAAAGCCTGGCTTCAATCTTCTCGACAATCACATGCGACATTGACAAAGATGACAATGGAATAGGAGTTGGCTCGTCCGGTGGCTGAGTGTAGTGACATGGAAATGCCGAGAGAAGCTCATGAGGTGTCACCTGGTCGCCTTGGCCAATTGTCTTCAAGAGGAAGTAGAAGAAGTCACGGCGCAGCTTGACAGCAATGAGGGCGAGTTGAGCTTGAGCTCGGGCATCTCGAAGATTGTTCAATGTGGTGTCAATGACCAAGCAATGGCGTTGCGGAGATTCGGAGCTGGTTCAGGAACTTGTTGTCGAAAATCAGGCAAACGCTCAAGGATTTGGAGTTCTTTGATCCATTTCCCAACAAGGGTCCAACCACAAAGATGAGGAGCAGGCGAGTCAAACTCCACATGAGGCACAAGGCACGAAAAACCAATGTCAATCCTTCGGGCGACAATGCGAAGCACGGCATCATGCAAGCTCGGTGGAAATTGGCAAATAGTGACATGAGCACGGTTGTGGATTCTTTCAATCTCAAGTGCTCCCCAGTGGGCACGAAAAAGCACCGGGACAATTGTCTTGACATCTGGATCAGCAACGAATTCTCCAAATGGGCTCTCGTCAAAGTCGTCCATTTGCGTGTCCCAGTACATGGGCGGCGAAAACTTCACCGAGGCACCACATAATGACTGGAAGAGCGTGCCAAAAAAGGCCATCTCGTCAGTTGCAACCCAGCCATGTGTGTCAGCAGCATATGCAGCACGTTGATGGAAATCCGCGCCTGCTTGGAGTGTCATAGGAATACCTTGATAGCCATGATGGCCTCCAGAATGCACAAGACAGCTCGTACTGCAGGTTGCGAGATTGCATTTGTCCACACCAAAACACACAATATTGTATTTGGTGGTTGCAGTGTTTCCCACCCTTGTGCAGAAACCACCTGCACGAGTGATGTGGTCAACGAGTGCGGCAATAAATCCGTCACATTGATCATCAGGGAGCTGAGCAACAAAGGTAGTAGCAAGGTCAATGGAACGGACCTGAACTGATGTGGTAGCAGTGGTTGCAGAAGTATTGTGGTTCTCAATCACTTGCAGGAAAATTCGGAAGAGCCTGGTTGCTGAAATCACATCGAAATCATCGTCAAAAGCGTCATGTGCTCCAGCTGGCTTTGATGGACTGTCATCACAGACTGCGAAGGGCACAGTCGGAGAGATAACCTCAGTGAAGCAAGGGGCACTTGGAGCACCCTCACACAACTCAGGCTGTGATAGCTGGATGGAACCGATGGTTTTGGCATTAAGCATGATGTCCCATTCACTGGCCTTTGCAGCATACATGGATATGGTCCATTGGCCATTGGGTCTCTCATCTTCATTCCGAAGGTAGATCTGGCGAAGCAGGTCATCCGGGCCTGAAAGGATCCGTGCAACGAGGTCAGGTGCTTTGTGCGTTGCCATGATACGAAACTCCCGGTCGCGGAAGAAACACGGGATAGAAATCCATGCACGGACATCACCTTGGTGCTCGAGAGGTGACTGCGGTGAGAGAAAACCGATAACCGCTTGCTCAATCTTCTCAATGAACACGAAGTCACCTTGATGAAAGATGATCGAATTCACACTCGTGAGCCTTGCATTCCATGATTGCTTGACAAGGTTGTGCAACTCCAAAGGTTGTTTGAACACAGCTTGGATGCCAAACAAAAGAGGAATAAGGCCATGCTGAACAGTGATGGCATTCCCTACACATTTGAAAGCTTCCTGAAGCTTGGAGGGGAGTACAATGAGTTCACAGGCTCCAAAAAGGGAGCAGAACTTTGCAGGATCGAAGAATGAAACACGCATGTTGATCAAGGACCGCGAAAATGCCCTTGCCACGGATGTGGTCAATGTGCAACATGTGCTGGTTAGTATACGAAGCACATAACGTGGGCAATGGTTCGGAACCAGAGGGAAACCTGAGTTCAATGACTTGGGACGGTTTGGCATCATGACTGACACGGCACCTTTTGGCTGGTGGCAGCAAGAGCGGGTCGGCATAAAACTCAAACTCAGAGGGTGACAGCCGCAATTGGTCTGCCCACACCCGAGGAACTGGAAACTCATACAAGTGGCTAGTCCAAGGCTCCCGAGGAAAAACCATAGGAATGAACGAGTTTGCAACAGGCATGGCATCAATGTCACGTCGCACCCACGTAGACAGCCATCGTGACCTGGTGTGGTTCGAAACTTGATGATGAGGAGTGACCTGGTCAAAAATCCGAGCATATATACCCATAGTGCGGATGGGATGTGATATCATCAACACACTCAGCAGCAATAAAGACAGGCTGGATGACGAAGCATAGTTCAAGGGCCTCAAGGAAAGCCCAACCTCCTTCATGGTTCAAACCTTGGGATTTGCCTGCCCGGCTCCAAGTTGGACAAGGAGGCGAAAGGGTAGCGATGACATTTCCACGGTTCAAACAGAGGTTCAAAATGCTAAAATCGTCAACGGAACCATGGACCCCGACAAAAGGGCTAGGGTTCCAAACAGTCTGAGTGGCAACTGGAGTGCGATAGCAACGGATGCCATGCTTTTGGGCAAGGGTCGCCATGACTACATCGTCTCTGTCAACTGCAATTTGCTGACCGATACTCTGACCAATGCTTGCCTTGGGCAGCCGAGATGCAGCTTGTTCCCAGCCAGCGAAAGCACCGGCAAAAAGGTGAATCACATTGAGGGCAAGATCAGGATCAGCTTCTGGCTTTGGGACCACCGCTGCATGTTCATTGAAGAACCATTGTTCACTTGTCCCCGGAGCGACAGGGGAACCCCAACCAAAAATTTCCAAACCCTGGAAAAGGTGAAGAGCTCTAGACCCGACATTCGGGATATGGATCGAAACACACTTTTGGTCATGCGGACTCTTCACAAACCTACGGCCTGGCGTGAATCGATGAAGGTGCATCTTGAGGAAGTCCGACTCACATTCAAGGATAGTCCCTGCCCAGCAAAACTGCTCCTTCAAGGGGATGAGAAAGCTAGATTTGCCAAATGCAGCACTGAGGGAATCCCATCGCGAAGCAAAAGGTTCCAACAAGGGAGCACGAGACATGGCGAGATCACACGACAAGGAGGGATCACAACTACTAATCCCACACCAAGGGGCCGGCGGAGTTGGGAGACCGCCTTGTTGGACGAGGCACGCTCTCCGTGAGGAAAGCCGCGCCTCCCTGGGTGCCCGCAACCCTGAGCTGAAGGTTTTGAGCCCGACAGCTGTAAAAACCTCTCCATATGGAGGGGGTTACTTATCAAGAATCAACATGAAATACCTGTCCTCAAACGCAAGCACCTCTCCTGCCAGCCCAAGAAACGGCCAGTTCGTCGTGTTCGACGAGTTCGGAGTCGCGTTAAGGTCCTCAATGGCACAGTCTTCAAGAGTGCCACCCTAGCCTTTGACGTCTGGGAGAAGCAAAAGAAGTAGGCAGCCAGTTGCATAGGCATGCACTTGCCGAGTCAGAGCTAACAATCCAAGATCTCACATCACGTTGTTGAAAATCGGGGTTCAAACTTTGTGGATTGAGACTTGGAGCTACTATAGACGGACATGTTCAAAGCTTGTGTAGCACCAGCAATGCAAGACGATAGCGCACGCAGATCAGATCCACATGCGGCGAGGACTCAGCATGGGGAGTTGTCAAGAAGCCACATATAGATCACTATACACTGTAGAATTCTGAATAGATCAAGTATTTTGCAATTCGATATAATTCAATTCAGATCAATTCAGTCTATTCATTCTAGCTGGTGGTTTTGATTTGTGCTTAATTTTAGTTGCTCATCGTAAGCACCTGGTCAGACGCCGCAGCAACTCCCATATATGGAACAAATGTTGATACCAAGCTTTTTGCGAGGAGCGTGGAAGACTCCGCAGTCTTTGGCAGATTAGTCTTACAGCATGTCATAACTTTTTCAATGTGCTGCCATCATCACCATTCCACATTCCAGGGGTACCATTCCAAACACAAACTTGTAACAACAAATCACAGTTTCTTGGAGCTTGCCTTTCTCGCAACTATGAATCCTCCAGTCTTACAAGGACGCAAGGATGAGAGTTCAAAAAACACTCACCATCCTTGCTGCAAATGTCTCAGTGAGGCTGGCCCCAAGGTCTTCTCTGGGAGAGGAAGAGGAAGAAAGAAGGACACTTCATGTGACAAACCGGTTAAATAGAAAAGGAGCCCCACCAACCCACCATGTGGCAGTCAACCAAGGTCATCTCGAAGGCCTGGTGACAAACAGCCATGTGACACGTGAGGATAGGACCACATCAACCGTTTGGGTTGGCGGTGATCTCCCTCATCTCCCTCTCCCGTCCCATCCGTTCGGCCTCTCCGGGGAGAGGGCCAGAGATTGGGATTGAGGGAGACCACCGTCAGTTTAGAACGTTCATTTCGGGACCCTCCAAGGGGTGCCCTGTCTGGAAGCCTATAGTGTGGGGTAGTTCATTGGACACCCCTTGGAGGGTCCTGGCAATTGATGTTGATTGCCGGTGCGTCGCAAGACACTAGCCTTCATGCAAAAACAACTGTTGATTTCGGATGTTCAGTAATTTTGGTCTTTGCAGTTTGGTGCATGCCTCGCAGGTGGTAGCCAGTGTCAGCAGAACTGTACACTAGACACAATGGGAAAGGCAAAGTCAAGCACCGGCGAAAGCCGGCTTCCATGCATTTTGTTAAAATTGAGTGTGGAAAAATGTGGAAAAGTGGAACGTGCACCTTTCTGAAAGTAGTCTCAAAGAACGCGCGCAACACGTTCTTGATTTGGGAGCAAGACTTGTGAAAATATGTCGGAGTGGAAGTGAAACCACGTGAAAAGCAATTGAATTGAAACACTCCCACCAACTGCCCAGACAAAACTTCTTAATTGCTCGGACAAGTCGGCTTTGGCCGAGACCTTTACACTCTCATCACGTAGTATAGGTACGTGTAGGTAGCAGGTGCCCAGAGTTCTCCTTTTCAGTGACTTAGAGCACACTGGCATCATCATTTTGGTGTCTAAGCAAAAAGCACGTAGACTTCCATCAAGTAGGTGTGTTGATCCCGGAGCCAGGGTACCTTTCGAGAGCGTTAAAAACAGAGTGGTGAATGTCTCACCATGTCTCACCAAATGGAACAGGTTTCAACCCAGCCACCGTCCAATCACCGTCGCCCCAAAGAAACACACCTTTTTGACACCACAAAGTGGCGCTCAAAAGGAATGACCATCGATCAGAAGGGTGCTCAGCCTTTTGAAAGTCATTGAACAAACCTTGCACCTTCAGCAAGTCTTTCCCAATCAACCCGCAATGTTTTCTTGGCCACCTTGTCAACCTTGTCGTTAAACGTAGTCAGCCACCTTTTGCGAGGACCTTCTGTGAATCCACCTTGAAGACAACTGATGGCCTCCCATGGTCACTGCAAAATGTGCGCCCATACCAATTGCCACAAATCCCAATGGTTTGATTGGTCCAAATGAAACATTCAATCATTTGTTGGAGAAGACCGACCAAGTCCACCACCGCACTGCATGAAAATGAACAGCCGATCAGCAAGAATCAGGGGAGCATAAAAATCACTTCCTTCTTGCCATCCTGAAAGCCACTTCCTGGCTGCTCTGGGCTGCTCCAGAGAGTTCTTTCATGGTGACAGTATGACAACATCTTGGTATTTCTTGGTGACGTTCTTACCAGCAAGAGCAATGGCTGTAACAACCCTGATCCCTTGGAATTTCCTGATCGCTGGAAAAGGCCCAGCACAGCGGATTCGGTGCCGGATTGACAGGACACTCTTCACAGGCCCATGCGGTGCTTACATGCAGGAGAATGCAGTGCTTCATTCTGTCTCACGTGCCCACCCACTTGAGTTGCAAGCCATTGAAACATATCAAACCATTCCCAGCCCACTCTCTGAAGTCCAAATCTGAAAACAGCTGCAGGCCTTGCCTTCCGATGCGCATCGGATGCAATTGTGTTTTATAATGTTATATATATATATATATCAAGATCGTTCCAAGGATGGACATGCCAATGAAACTGCCAACATTTGATCTCGCGCAGCAAGTCAGAAAGCTGCAGGTTGGCGGACCCACATACTGAACTAAACCCAGCTCTTGTTTGGACTAATCTCCATCTTCAGCAAGTGAGCAAACATATGTAAACACTTGGTGGCTCTCCGAAGCAATCCGGCCGCGTCGCAAACGATGCCCCTATTGTCAGCAAGAAACTGGTTGGATCTCGCGATGTTGAAACTTCACCCGCCCATAGACTCAACATCAAGACGGTGGCCACACTGAAAGCGGTACCTTCAGGAAATGTGAAATAAAGTTCCCTCTCCCATATGATGAAATCTCTGCAAGCTGCTGCACAGAGGCCAACATGGCTTTTGGTTTATATATTCCAAGAGATTTGTGACATCACCCGAAAGCTCAGTCCGACGGAAAAGGTTCAGACAAGGTCAGGTGGTCAGCTGGTCAGTTGGAGTGATGGTAGTGGTGTTGGTGGTCCAAACTCTAAGAGACATGCTTCCTGCGAAGGTTTTTGAAGCCAAGAGATATTACAGTGGTTTCAGACTAGATGGCCTCAAGTTTCAAGTTCGGTGGGTTATACATGGACCCCCATACAAAAGACATCTTTGGGTGCTAGTGCCATCTACTCTGAAACCACTGTATAATACACCCAGGGGTTTGGGTTTGGGTACCATGTTCTCGAGAAAACTCGACACCTGAGGATTAACAATTTTGGGGGGGTACCATCCACCGGTCACGAGTCTGGGTACCATTTTCAACCAAGGTTTCCATCTTGTAACCATCCAGCTTTGGTACCATCTTCAGTCGGTTGTTTTTCATCCTGATCCTTTGAGTCTTGAGTCATTGTTCAGTCCAGGGATGTCAGTACACCCTTCAAGCCCCGGCGCGGAAGTGGACCCCCCCTCTCCTGAGTAGACTGTCAGCCTCCGAACATTGACGTTGCGAAGCCGGGAAAAAAAGGAACCGAGCAGTATTTGGCACGCGGAGCTTTGGGAAGGGCAAGGTGGGCTAGGTTTGGTTTGGATCCGGACCAAAACAGGTCAACATTCATAACCTTAGAGGACCTGAAGGTGGGCGGTTTTATATCAGAACCGCAGGTTCAGAATCCAACTGATTAGTTTCCGAATCCGGCTGTAACTTAAGTCCTATACTTATATAGTATGTTAATCCATGCCGGACAACTGACTTACAGTCTAATCAAGCCGAATCCATGTGTTGCTTCTGACGGTAATCAAGTGTATTCAAAAAAATGCCCCTCGAACCGCTCGCCCCAAATCACCCGCGAGAGAAAAGCGCCGAACTTTGGTGAGACCAACAGTAGTCAGTAGTATGGTGGATGACTGGATGACATCTGTGTAGATGTCCCTCTTTCAGAAGAGAGTTTTTCTCCAGTGGTCACACTACAACATGTTCCTTGACCTGTTTAGTGTTGTTCTTCCTTCCAGGGTCTGTTCAGCATGGGTCCAGTCATTCGCTGACACGTTTCTCCATGTGCCAACCAGAACTGTCGTCCTCACAAAACCTCCCCAGTGACACTTTCCCGAGGTTGTTCGAGAGCAATTTGGGCATGGCTCCCCAAGCCCAGGATGCCCCAACAAAACTTTGGTTGACAAACAAACCAACTAACCCAACAGGTTAAGAACCTTTACTGAACAAACAATGCACGTCCCCAAGAGGCTTCTGGATCGTTTCTGGATCGTCACCGAAAATCTCTGACCTCCCACCTTTCTGAGGCGCCAAACTGCAGCTGCCCGAAACTCCCGGTCCCACGGAAAAAAAACCCGGAAAAAATAGACAACAGAACATCGAGTTCGCCCCAAGTGTGCAGCTTGCCCTGAACATGTGTGATCATGGGTGTACATCTCAACAATTGATCGAACGAAGATGCCTGGTGCGAGGGTCATGTTGGAGGTGGCCACGACCATCTACATGGGGATAGGGAAAGGGTTCCTTTTGAACTAATATTGAGACCTTGGTAAATATATTATCCAGGAGTTGATGAGATCGTTAGGTCATCCACATCCAGCGATGGGTGTTGCTATGCTACATTGTCAAACAGGAACGAGCGTTCACTACCAGAAAAGGAATCTATTGCATTGATGCGTGTTGGATTCCCAAATGTCCCATAGTCTTCCTGACATTGATCGGAGAAGGGTTCTTCATTTCCGCAATCAATTATATACTAATTTTATACCCCAAAGATGTTCTTTGTGTGGATTTTGAATCATGACATGACACAGGACTCAATGCAAAAAATTAGGAGTCCAGCATGTCAAACTAAACACAAGATTTATGCCATGTTTACTTTGTTTCTGTGCTTGACATGATTTTATAATACAAGTTGTTCTTAATTATATATATAATATGTAAATATATGTATATTAGTATATTAAATACGTATACTTATTTATGATTTCACCAGTCAACCCTTGGGGTGTTATGGTGTTACACCGGGCCTGGTGTCCAAACGAGGCGAGACCTACCGGTGCCGCCGTTGAGCACGAGCGCCCAGATGCCGTGGTCTTGTGGAAGGCGTCTGGCGTGTGTTTAGGGAAGTCGAAAAGGTGTCCCACATGTTTTCCCCACTTCGAAACTCGTGTTTTCCTTGAAAAACATGAGGGGCCATGAGGGGGGCGGGCATGGCGGTTGTCACGGTTGTCTTGGAAGGTAAGCAGAAGATAAAACAATAAAATCGAGTCATACTAACCATGCAGATATACAGGAATTCTGGACTGTGGAGGACCATGATTCGGTGAGTGCCACTAGATGCAACCCATCCGATGCATTTCTTGCATCGAATTTTCACCCAAAGATCGCGCGCAAATGTTTGTTAAAAAGGGAGCCACATTCTTCTTGAGCCGCGTCAGCTAGCAGCTAGCCATCATACATGTGCAGGACTTTCTGCCAATCTGATCTGATGCAAAGGGAGCAGCAAAACGTGGCCGTGCAAAGGCTAGTGGTCTGCCAAAAGGGGTACTTGCGGCTCAGTCGTCCGGCCTTTGCCTCCTTTGTCTCTCTGCTTCTTTGGGCTTCTTTGCTCTTGTTGCGTCAGCGCTGAGGTGATTCGGGTTGGCCCAGCTACATCAATAAAGGCGTGGTTGGGCTCCATTTCCTGGTTTTGCATAGGGTGAGATGGGAGGTCCTCGCAGAAAGCAAACACTGAGAGATGCAGAAACACCTACAAGTTGGGATGCTGAAGTTCCATGTGTTTCCCATACAGCAGCTGTGTGTCCCAGATTGAAGGCTAGAATGTTTCATGGCTGTTTGTTCGTTCGTGGAATGAGAGGTCAGTTTAAGACCAGAGTTCCTCCACCAGTCAGTGGAACATGAAGATCCAAGCGGCAATTCGTCGCAGGAGACTATTCATTTTTGGAGGATGTGCAGCAGGAAAAAGGAACATGTTTCACGGGACAGGCATGTAGGTGGCTGACATTTTTAGGAGGTCACTGTGGGCGTTTTCTTCAACCTCATGACGCCAATCCTTCCAACATGGCGACATTGCGCAAAGCGCTGGTGAATGTTCACGCATGTAAAGCCAGTGAAGCCATCAATAATTTTCCAAGTGATTCCGGACAATTATTGATGGCATCCTTCTGATCAGTGACTGCCTTTACAGCGCCGCTGGGGTACGCGGCGGATTTTTAGACCAACCACGTCGACGAGGGTGACGAGGGTGACGAGGGTCCGGTGCCACCAGTGGACGATGGAGATCGAAGATCAAAGCCTTTGCCCCACTTGTGGCCCCACCTGTAGCACCGTGGCTCTGGTGGCGCAGTAGCAGACCATCTCCTCCACCTGCAGAGTCCAAATCCAAGCGGAGCGGATGCAGCGGATGCCTCTTTCTTTCGACGGGTGCACCGGTCTTTTTTGGGGGGGCGCCAGGTCTGACAAGCTGCTGAAGGGAGCTTACAAGCTGCACCTTCTAACAGCATTGGTTAGAATCTCTGATTTGACTTAGCTATTGGGTGATGTGTATGATATTGGATCTTAATTGGTAAAACCCTCCCCCTAGCAAACAATCGAGGGAGTATGAATAGAATCCCCGCCACAAAAACAATTGGTAGTAGTAGTAGTAGTAGCAGTAGTAGTAGTAGTAGCAGTAGCAGCAGCAGCAGCAGCAGTAGTAACTAGACGGGACAAACTGCGTGAACAAACTTTGTCTTATTCCCTCCCACTTGACTAATTAGGATATGACATTAACTATTTAAACATATTAAAGCAGCATTAACATATATTGATTCCCATATTTTTCCGGACTGGGCACATTTTGCTGAATCCCCGAAACCTCTAGGCAATACGCGCGACAACGAGTTTCCTGGCTTCTTGGGAGCTGGACATTCCAAGCTCCACATTCATCGCATCCATCTGCAGTGCCCGGCACTGCCTCCCCTCTCGATGACTTGCCGCATTCGACCAGACCTCTACGCACGAAAAAACACCATAACAGCCTCAACTTGACCTCCATAAACCATTAAAAAAAGCTCTATGCCAAGGCTGTTCCGGGCCATTTGTCACCCTTGAATGTGTTGGGACCATTTTTCTTCACCCTTGTCACACTGTGCTCAAGGCCTCACACTTCCTTCATGACGCGTGCCGGCTTTCCTCGGAGATATATACGTAAGGTGCCACATGAAGCCGACGCTGTTGCTTCAGTCCGAAGCCTTCTCAGCTTCGGACACCGGAAACCGGACAAGAACCGGCCACGGCCATCGCTGCCGGAGCCTCCATCGTGTTCGTTGTTCATTGCTTGCCAGTACTGCAGGTAGAGCCAGGGCCAGGACCTACTGGTTCGCTCTGCCGGACCCTGCGGTGGTCGAACGATCGACTTCTCCGTCTCCAGGTCCGCAAGGAGGATGCTGTTCGGATGCCATGCTGGTCCGAATCCCGTCCAACCTATGCTGATTTACAACAAATGTTCTCGTGATAGAGGACGAAGCGACGTCAGATGAGTCAAAAAATGATCAGTAATTGAAGGGTATACTTATTCTGTCATGTCCTGAAGTATTTTGTAGACATGCAGATGCAAACAGTATCATGAACACTTCTATGTCAAGGGGGTTCATCCAAGCATGTTTTGTTGATGTTCTTTGGAAAACGATCGGGACTCTGGGGACGGATGTATAGTTTGAAACCAGTACTGTACAGGCCACATCAGGAATCTTGCATGTAGCTCATACCAGGGCCCCTTGTTCGGGGTGTCCGTGAATAGCTCCTTGAAGTGGCGATGATTCGGCCGAACGGGTGTCCAAGTCACCCATCACTCTATGTCCAGCGGGAGGCACCTACAACATCAGCGCGCGCCTCTATGCTCGCTTCGTGGCTTGGGCGCAGAGACCCGGGACGACGGGACTGGAAGAGTGACACGAGGCTTCCAAGTCGGGTTTCCATGGATCCATGGAGGGGAAAAAGCATGGTTTCCATACCTTAGATGAACATGCTCACGCAAAAAGGGGCCCATATTCCACCTTCCATGGTTTCAGGGAGTGTACATTCATCAGTTACCCCCATGAACGTCCGTCCCACCGATGTCCCATGGTCTGAGAAAGATCAAAGGGACATGGGACCGTCCGCAAAGCAGCAGGGACATAGGAGTTTGGGCGAGGGAAACAGACACAACACATGATTGTTGGGGACATTCGTTGAGCATCCCTGAGTGGACCTGTTACTGTTTTTGAAAGGGTGTGGTGGTGAGTTGGAAAGTTGGAAGGTAGACAGTCTTGCGCTCTCAAAACTCTTTCTTCGATATTCTTCGCACAAACCTTTGCACCCCGAGTTATACCCCACGCAGAGTCTACTTGGGAAAGCTGAGCCGGCCGACTCGGAGTCTTCCGTGAATCCCGCATCCATGGAATCAATGCTATGAGAAAAGCGGACGTGTGGCTCAGACTGTTTCATTCAACCACTGGGCACCACACGTTGCTGAAGGGGCACCACACGGTGGTGCAGTGGGTCGCTTCATCGAGATCACCGTCGAACGGCTGAGGGCTGGGGAGCTGGCAGCCCTGGACCCATACAGGTCGCCATTTGCGAGATGCCTGACAGGCGATGGGATGGAACGAGAGGTGGCTTAGTTAGGTGCTTTGACTCAGACATTCCAACCTCAGGGTATTGGCGATCCCCCATCTTGGAGGGTCCAACCAGCTATAGATGAAGCCCTGTGGATCTTGACCATTGAGTCGAAAGCAGAACATCTTCGCCAAACAAAACACAAAAAGAGAAGTCCATCTATAGACCGTCCGGATGACCTTGGAACCTCGACCGAAAGCTGCTCATGCCGCGACCGGTCGCGCGACCGTGGTGGGCCTGGAGGTGTTTGTTGCCCCTGGAGCTGCGCGAGTTCACCTCCGGCGGCCTCGTGGTGGCCGAAGCCTCCAGGGTTTGGGGTCCACCCGGCATGGCCCCACACCGCGCACCGCGGTCGGGGCGGCCTTTTTGGCGGGGTTTCGGTCGGGCGGTTCTGCCTGTTCTCATAGCCCTGGCGTTCTTTTTTGGCACACCAACCAGCCATTTGGGACAGTCCGAAACAGAACCACTCAAGGTTGTGTTTGGTCTCCTGTTTTCCTTCGCTCGAGTCGCAGGCCTTGGGGTTCAGCCTTTGGAGCCCTGAGGGCGAAGCAACAAAAACCCATGGATGGACATCGGAAGGGTTGGGGACATCAACCACCCGATCGAGGAGTCATGTGGCAGCCCGACTGGGTCAGATCAGGGACCCCATGTTGAGGTTGATGGATAAAGAATGTCATGTGCTGAGATCTTACGCAAAGGGGGAGGGAGATGATCAGGGCAAAGGCAGAACTTGGCACCATTGTGGTCAGCATTGAAGGGAATCAAGTTGAATCAAGGAAGTTTCCTCTAGAGGACTCTGAGGAAACATCAGGAAACCATACTGAAACCATTGAACATGCAGGCCATTCAGTGAGTCTCCAAGATTTGACCTGTGCGATGCACATCATCTCCCATCAAAACCATCCGCCCGGACTCCGCCAGATGGAACGACCCTCTTCCCCAGAGCTGTGTTTGAGCCTCAGATGGGCTCCGCATCCAGTGATGAGTGAGTTCGAGGGCTGCGCATGCCCGAACTGTTGAAGCAAGCATGGCGACCGCACAAGCATGCCTGTTGAAGCAGAGTTTGTAAGCTGATAGCCTGATAGTACCTGTTCCCTTTAAGATGACTGTGAAAAAGATGTGTGGGAGCGGCAATGCATTCTTCTTAGATATGATATTTCTATGGAAAATTTTGGATAAAAAACATCGGTCACTTATATTATTCTATTAGTCTATATTATTTTTACCATTCATTTCTTTAAGCCTTTATGACTGATATTGATATATTGGAGGTGATATTGAGATGACTGTGAAAAAGATGTGTGGGAACGATTCTCATAAATCTTCACTGCATGGCTGAGCAGGGGATGGCAATATTCGTTTGAGGGAGATGAGCAAACGAGCAAATCTATCATATTTATGTGCAGCCAGTCATCCAATGTACTTTGCAGCAAAGATGAGTGATGGTCAGCGGATGGTCCAACTATGTGAGAATGGCCAGAATGGCTACAAGGTTCGCCAACAAATCACAGGTCCGAACCAATTACGTACCAGGACCTTCAAGTGACCTTTTGAAATCCTAGAATGAGGTCACTTAGGCCTGTAAAAGATGTAAAGGGCCACTTAGAGAGTGCAAAGAGATCACATGAGATCACTCTGAAGGTCCTGGAATACAAAGGGAAACTATGGAAGACCATGCCTAAGCAAGAGAAGACCCCAGATCGAATAACTGGTTGCACTTTGAAACGCGGACGTCGAACTGACTTGAACATGGAGGGATGCTGGGCTTGTTTGTGGTGCAGGGTCATTTGCCGTGCCTTTCAAGCACCTTAGCATGCAACTCATCCTAGATGGCAAGACATGAAACCAGTGGTTTGACATAGTTCGTCGGAAGTCGGAGGCCACAATTGATCAAGCTGGCCACCCTGGAGTGAGTGAGTCACTGCGTGAGCTTATGGAAGCTAGAAAACGCCATGACTAATGACTAATGACTGGCGCCTTCACGAAGGACTGCGAGACCGGAGGAGCGTAGAAGGACTGCGTATGGTGGTATCACGCAAATGACATGATACCACCATATACCAGTGCCCATGTGACAGTCTCAAACGCAACAGGAAGATGCCACATCTTTGAGATGTGTCCTTGCTGAAAAAACGACTAGCTGAGAACTGAGAACCGGGATCAGCTGTGCCAAGACCCACCTTCAGCATGTGTGGTATTTTCCCAAATCACCTCATGCTGGTTGATCCATTTCCTGACCCAAATACCCGCGGGTCGAAACGGCAACGGGAGCGGCCGTGGCCCAAGGAAGGTGAGCTCGTTGTCCACGGATCTCTTCTTGGCGGAGTTTGTGGACGTGGAGCTCTTGGGGCAATGGCCATTTGGCCTGAAAAGCTGTGGAGGGGAGAGAGGAGGGGTTTTCCAAAACGCCATCGGGTGAGATGAAATAAAGAAACAAGCAAGAGCACAAATTTTCGATATGCTTGGTATTGTGTGGTATATGATAATATCAAAAACATATATATATAGTATAATATACCAAGATTCAGAAACAGTCATGGGTGATATGAAAGCAGTTGGGATGGAGAACGTGAGCTTGGCAGTGCCACCACGACCTGATGACCTTACGTGTTTTGATTGGTTGACGACCTTGACAAGGGTATGTCAAGGGTGCTCAGACAGGCACTGGAAGGTTGCCGTTGATGTGAGTGGATGGGAGTTTACTGGCTATAGCCCAGAGGTTTTGGACAAGGAGTCATGTACGTTCACAAAGAAAACGAGCAACCACCTCTGCGGAACATCAATTTTCAACCCCAACACTCGAGAGGCTTGCCACGGCGAGATGATTTGTTCGGAAGTCCTGCACATTTATTCAGCTTTGTGATGTTGAAAGAAGCAGAGAGTACAGAAATACGGAGCGTTGCAGCTGTAAGATGCCACCATTCTGCAAAAAGTCACAGAGTGGAGAAGTGGCAGAGAAGTTCAAGTGCATCGGGTTTACTGAGGGAATGCCATGGTTTACCTATTGGGAATGCCATGGGAGAACTGCCCTGTTCTTCATGTTCTTCATGACGAAACCCCATGCATGAAAAAACAAATCCCCATCGGTGTTCGCCTATAAAATGCCGATCCTTTTGTGCTATATTATGCAAATTTTGACCCTCATTTTATAGGGCACCCACGCGGTGCACACACTGAATCTTGGTGTTTTTTTTGAAGGTTTTGCAGGTATGAGGTCCATTTTTGCATTTTAGAAACTTGAGTGATTTTGAGGCTATTAGGGTCAAGGGTGCATTTTATAGCAGGATTTTACTTGTGTTTTGTAATTTTGATACTGGCACCTGGTCAGTGCATTTTATAGGCAACTGGTTTTTTTCTCTTAGATTAGTACAGGACCCAACAAGGGCATTTTATCAATGTTGTTGGACATGTTCATACATTGTCCAACTAAAAGGGCCTTGGGCGTGTAGACACAGGCCATCCAGGCGTACTTGCACCTGCCCTCTCCCATTTTATAGACAAGCAGGGCCAGAGGTCCCCACTTAGTGGATAGGTCTCTAAAGCACTCTCAGGTATAGACTTGCTAGAAAGCCTGTGACTGTGGGATGGCTTCCAGCTATATTAATACAACGCCAGCTAGTCTATAAAATGCGGGGGGCAGGTGCAAGGGCCCCAACGCCAGCAGGCACCCACCAGAGGCGTTTTATATACTACCATTGTGCCAGGTAGGTTTGGGTTGCCTGTGTTTTACATGGCAAAGGCCCAGAGGCCCCCAATGGTCTCTGAAGGATTCTTGTTTGAAGATTTGCCCAAAAGTCTCCATGTAGTCAACCAACCCAACCCAGCAGGTGAATTCCAGCTAGTTGCATCTAATTACAATGCCTGCTTGTCTATCAAATGGGGGAGGGCAGATGCAAGCAGGCACCCACCAGGGGTATTTTATATATATACCAATATACTACCAACATTGCAAGAACAGGCCAGCAGGTTAATTCCAGTTATATAACTACATGGGAACGACGCCACCTGGCGCCTGGTGTTTTCGTGTTTTCTCGATTCTTCTCCCCAGTCAGGCTCCGACACGCATGCTCGGACCCTCTTTTTTTCCACTTTCCAAAACTACTTGCGTTTCCACACTTTTGCTAGTGCAGAGACATTTTCCTGGCATGATCCGCGGAATTTCTCGCGACGGAACAGCCACTGCCACACACGCACTTCTAGCTTGGTGGAATGCTTTGCTTTCACCCCTTTTCCTTCTTTTTTATTGCCATTTTGTGGCAGCCAGCTTTTCAAGCTCTTCCAGTCAGCATCAAGAGTTTGAGTGCCCGCTTCTTTTGACAATCCACGTGGAACAACTTGGTCTGTGATGGGTACACTATATTCCTTTTTTTTTGATGGACACAATGGAAGCACTTGATGTTCAAAAACAAAGCGGCTTTGCTCCATGCTCTGGCGCCGTCTGCGTACAGCGCGGCTGGTCGGGCAGCACTGACCCGAGACAAAATGCCTGAAACAGAAATTTCCCTCCAGCGGCACCAGAGGATCACCACTACGAAGTTTGGAACAAACGAAAGTGAAGTCGTCCAGATACCCCGGGTGAACACGAAACCAAGGTCGAAGAACTGTTGGTAACTCGTCTATGTCCTCAAAACCCCCCAACCGCAACAAAAGAACCAAAGCAACACGCCAGAAAAAAAAGGAAAGACGGCTGCGGCATGTCGTCCCTGAGCCAATTTCGGCATGCATGCGCGCGTAAGTTGCATGTACTCATGTGCGAAGTGTAAATGTCAACGTGCATGCAACGAACATTCACATATGGGTGCTAGAAAACAAATATGTCATTATCCCCAGCCCCCCCCCTCCACCCCCCCATGTCATACCGTGCGCGTGGTAGCGTAGATCATGAAAAGAGGAAAAACGTGGTAGTGTAGATCATGAAAACAGGATAAACGTGGTAGTGTAAATCATGAATACACGAAAAGCGCTAAAAAACAGCTAAAAATACCAGGCGACCGCCAGCGACGTTGGCAACTACATCCAATTACAAGGCGTGTTTGACAAAGTTCTGCGATGTTGCGAGGCATTTGATAGTTTCTGATTTGTGCCTGTTTGTTCACGCTCTTTTTGCGTTTGCACCCACACTTGGCATTTTATAGACAGTGAACTTTTTGATGTATTTTCTATGGTGAACCCATCATGGGCATTTTATAGGCCTGTGTTTTTCTATTTTTAGTGTTGAATGCTCAGAATCCACTCACCCCTCTCCAGGCATTTTATAGGCCCCAAAGTTTATAACAATGCATCTAAAAGCATACAACCTAACAATGAAGGGGGATCAACAAAACAGGTCCAGCTTTGGGCTCCCATTCGAACACCGAACGAACACCCTTGTCTTCCCTGCCGCGTGGATCGTGGGCGCCGTCCGCTCGAGTCGTTCAAGCCGAGGCGTCGCTTTCCCCTGAACCGGTGGCTTCTGATGCAGGCGGCCGGGGGACGGTCATGTGATGGTGTGACGGTGGGACAGACGAAAAGGCCGTCCATGCAGACAAGAGGGAGAGATATATATATATGGTTTCCCTAAGGCTGCAGCATTTGGACCCGAAATACTACACGTGTCTATTCAACTTGAGTTGCAGAGTTGCATGGCCTCAATTATTGGTGGGTCAAATCGAAAAACCACCTGTATTGTTCAGTGGAGGTACTCCCAAAACCAGAGGAGCACTGCCGTGTATCACTGCAACAAATGCTGGAAATTACACTCTTGACCACACAAGGCATTGACAACACTGTCCGATGGAGTGACAGTGGCACTACTCCAATGGTCCAGAAAAAGGTCACAGTACCAACAGGACCCATGAGGACCATCAGTAACTTCCCGTAGGACCAATGGGGTCAAGGTCCAAGCAATAGAACGACCTTTGTCATACAACATCCGTCAGAACCAATCCCCCAAAAAGGGCCCCCGCCGCAAACGGCAGCACCGCATGACTCGCCATGACTCGCATGACCGGACCTTGGGCCACTGTGTCGTGGACTGTGCACTGACTGCCTGCCTCGAAGACGTAGAAGTCCAGCTCCATGATATGTGTGGATCCGTTGAAGTATAAAGGAAGCTCCTTTATTCCGGATCCCAAACACTCCATGTAATGATGCCATAATATGCATTGGAATGGTGCCAGGGGGGTCAATTGATCGGCATATATGCCAGTCCCATGGATGGTCTGGGTCTTGGGTCACCTCCTCAGCCCATGCATGGCCGAAATACCACGAGGAGCACCTCACCGACGCCACGGTGTGGGAGACCTTCACGGCACCGCGGGAAGCCCAGCATCGGAGGGTAGGTGGTGGAGTTGAAGGCCTCTGTGGAGTGGAGGGTAGGTGTGGAGTTCAGAAGTGCGGATGGAAAGTGGGGGAGATCTGGTGACCCCCCCGACAGCGACCACGGGCGAACACTCGGACATGTGCACTGGAAATGGTCATTTCGTACAAGAAAAAGACGAAGGAGTTTTCTGATGGACAATACTAGGTAGGTCTGGGTGGGGTCAGGGCTTGAGTACGCCATTTTGGCTCAAGCCCTGACCGCTTCGGTTTTTGTCATGAGGGTCCTTGGGATCCTCGCGGTCGGCCTGATTTGGCCACTAGGCCATGTTTCCTTCCGCCATGGCGGCGGCTTCGGTGTCGTCGGTTCAGGATGCCCTGGACCACTTTCAGGTGTCGGTCCCCCTCTGGCAAGCTTTTGTTCGCGAGGCCGGCGACCCTACCGACGACCTTCGACTACTTGCTGCACTCCCTGGCTCGGTGATTGCAGCCTCCTTGGCCCAGGCGAGCTTCGACGATGGCACCCCCTTGACCGCGGTGCAGGCCGCCCAGGTGGGGCTGGTGTGGAAGTTGGCGAGGAGGATTATGTTTGTGAAAGGAGGGGGCAACTGGGAGGACTGGACAGAGGAAGAGCCTTGGAGCGACACTCCCACCTCACCTTCAAAGGGTTCGATGGCTACGGCACGAACTACATCCGGGGAGTTTGGGATGGAGGCGAAGGAGAGGACTTTGAAGTTCACGCAGGTACTCGATCAGGGAGACGATGGGGAGTTCGAGGTCCTCAACGAAGAGGCAAAGATGACGCTGCTCCAGAAGTATGTGTTGATGACAGGCGCACTACCCGAGGAGGAGGAGGAGCCCACGATAGAGCAGTTGTCTGCCCTGAAGAAGAAGTTGAGCTTGGGAAAACCTCCGTATTGCGACTTCGGCGTGTTCGTTCCGTTCGGCAGGAAGGCACTACGAGCTTCGAAATACAAGACATGGATCCCAACGGCGGACGGCTATGTTGCGAAGGAACTCCCAGGTCCGGCGAACTTCACTCAATGGAGAGCTTGCTACCGGGTGTTCACGACGGCCATGCTGATGTTAGAGGAATGCACTCTGGCACCTTTGCACGCCTACGAGCTCTTCGTGGAGAAACTGACCAGAGCATACCCCGAGGCTTGGCATTTGGTGTATGCGGCAGACGAGATGGCACGGAGCGAACTTCTGTCGAGGTTGAAGCTGAGGATCAACATGGACATGAAGGGCGGGAAGGCGGCTCCACTCGCTTTCGAAGAGAAGAAGCCATGGGAAGCGATCATCAAAATGGTGCCGAGCGAACTGAAATTTTGGCAGGACCAGGTGCATGGTCCGGCCCTGACGTGGTTGGCCTCGGGATCAAAGGGAAGAGTGCAGACGCCTCAGGAGACCATCGCACAAGGTGCAGTTCGAGGAGGTGTAGAGGCCTTAATGCCATCGATGGAGTCGGGGGCATTTGGGCAGGCTTCGTCGTCGACTACCCCATCTACCAGAAGGCAGGTGAATCGAGAACGAAAAGAAGCGAAGAAGAGGAAGTGGCAGGCGGAACGCGAAGAACTCCAGCGACTTCGAGATGCACGGCACGAAGGCAGTGGCGAGCGAAGGTCAGGAGGAAAGGGAAAGGGGAAAAAGGGCGGAGGAGGGAAGCAGGCGGAATCTGTTTGCTTCTCATGGAACAACGGGAATTCTCCGTGTGGATCCTTGCCAGCTGGCGCCGAATGTGCGAATACAATCAAACGGGCTCACAAGTGCTCGTCGTGCGGTTCGCCAGGTCACCCGTCTCATCGGTGTCAGGGCAAGAGGTGAAGGGCACTTCAGGCGAATCTCAACAAGGTGGACACCAAGACGGCGATGAAGGTGGTAAAGAGAAGGAGCAGGATCGGGAGAAGGAGGAGTCCAAGAAGGAGGACAACCAGAAGGCGTTGGATGAGAAGATCACAAAGTACATCAAGCAACGCAGGTTCCGCTTCCTCCATCATTACTCGGGTCCAAGGGATCCCCTGGGAGCTGAAATCCACCGGGTGGCGAAGAAGAGGGGCTTGAAGGTCGAGGTGATCTCCGCAGAACGAGATTGGGGCCAGGACTTGTGTGCGGACGAACCGTACAACACCCACCTACGCTGGGCAAGAGAAGGCTTGATAGATGGCTTTCATGCCGGCTTCCCCTGCTCGACGTTTTCGCGTTTGAGGTTTAGAGAAGCGGCCGGACTACCAGGACCTGTTCGCACTCGAGCTGAACCATATGGGAAGGCCTCGAACAACGAGGCGCAGCAGAGAGAGTGCGATAGAGGGACAGTGATGCTAGCTCGCTCAACCCAGTTGGCAGAGGAGGTCATGAGATCCCCAACGACGGCGATTGTAGTGAAGCCCACGACACTGGAGAACCCTCCGCCTTCGGAGGTGGAAGGGCACATTTCGGCTTGGGGCATGAAAGAAATGGTGCAATACCTTCGCTTGCCAGGGGTGAAGATCTCCTTGTTCAACACTTGCGCATATCAGTCGAGCAGGAGTCGAGGGGATCGCCATTGGAAACCGCAGCAATTCGCAGGGTCGCTATACGGGATCGAGTCACTGGATAGGGAATGCAGGTGCGGCACAGCTTCACACAGACCAATCGTGGGTAAGAAGGAGTCGAAGGAGTCAGGGGAATACCCATGGGAGCTTTGCAACGCATATGCACTCCTCCTCATGCAGCACTTCGAGAAGATGGCAACAGCGGAGTACTTGGAGGGGAGGTTGAGAGAAGGGGAACAAGATCACGACGAAATAGCAACAAGCAATGCAGAGGCCACGCAGTCGAGGGAGGTGAGGATGAAGGAAGGTGTGAAGACGTCACCATCGCCGACGATGGACATGCAGGAAAGACGGGAAAGAAAGAGGAAGTGGCAGAAGGACGAGGCAGAGGAGAAGATGCAGTATGACGCGAAGAAGAAGGAGGAGTTGAGGCGAAGAGAACATCATCACGATCGAGCCCACGACGATGGACAGGCGAGGAGCAGTGGCGTCAAGAGGGAGAAGAGGTCACGATCAAGGGGAAGGGGGAAAGGAGGTGAGGCGAAAGAGACAAAGGAGAAAGACAGGACACAGGACTTGAGATGGAAGCCAGGAGAAGGAAAGTATGGGCTGCTGAAGGAGGACAAGAAGAAGGAACAGGACTTGGGCCAGCAGACCTTCATCGGGGGATTGAAGAACCCGGCGGAAGTGGTGGCAGGGCTGCCGACGCTTCAGAACCTGGGGAGACAGATCCTGGGAGCTTGGGACCGGCGTTGCAACAGGTACCCGGCGGCGACGAAGGTGGGGGAGAGCTACGGCACGCCTGATTGCAATTTGGAGAAGAAGATGATCGAGAGGTGGAAGGAAGAGTTGAGGAGACTCACGGGTGCAAGAGGCGAGAGCTCATTGAAATTGAAGGGCAAGTGGACTTTTACCTCACCCTTGGAAGGCAACCTGTTCGAAGCGTGGGGAAGGAGGGGAGGAGACCCTGAGACAGAGGTTCATCGATGGATCAGGGACGGAGTGCCCCTGGGCATAAACTGCCCCATCAGGACTTGCGGCATCTTCCCACCCTCAACTAAACCAGAGGAGAAGAAGGCCTTGGGGGACATCCAGGCGGCGGAAGGGTTGAGGGAAGACATCGGGAATTACACGTCGGTGCAAGAACAAGTAGAAGATGCAGAGGTCGAGGTGGGCAGGCTTTGCGAGCTGGGCTACGCAGTCAAAGTGAAGAAGGAGGAGGTGGAGAAGGCCGGATTCAAAGGCACGACCATAAGTCGGCTGGGACTCATTGTGAAGGTCAAGGAGGACGGCTCGAAGAAGAGACGCATAATCATTGACCTTAAGAGGTCGGGTGGAAACAAGAAGGCAGAGCTGCCCGAACGCATCATTCTCCCGAGGCCCATGGATGCGGTGGCAATGATGAGAAGGATGCACGCATTACATGCGGAGCGGGGCAGCCAACAAGATCGGTCGATGGAGCTGGTAATGATCGACATATCGGACGCCTACATGCACCTGGCGGTGAAGGAAGAGGAGAAAGGACACTGCTTAGCCCCAGCATTGGACAACGAACACTGGCTCTTGTTCGTCGCCTTGCTCTTCGGCTTCAAGACGGCGCCACTGACTTGGAGCAGGGTGGCAGCGATGGTCGCAAGGTTGGTGCAGTCGATAATCCCGCAGGAGATCGGTATGCATCAGGTGTACCTGGATGACAGCCTGTGGGTGCTATGCGGGAAGCTGCAGGTGCGAAACAAGATACTGGCTTGCATCCTGACCACGATGGCCGCACTGGGCTTGAAGCTGTCACTGTCAAAGGGGGGCACGAGCCGCGGCTGTCACATGGGTCGGGGTGAAATTCAAGCTGGTGGCACCAGACTACGACTACGTGTTGGTGACGCTACCGGAGAAGTTCATGGCGGAGCTGCAAAAGCAGTTGGAGGCTTGGGAAAAGAAGGGCAGGATTGCAGCATCGGAACTTCGCAAAGCGGCCGGCCGAGTGGCATGGTTGGCGGGCATCTTGCCAAGGGCCCGTTGGGTGACGTCCACCTTCTACGCCACCCTCTACGATCATGAGGAGGACGTGGCGCAGGGAACAGAAGCAATCAGGAGGGAGCAACGCAAGGACAGCCGCCCGAAGGACCATCTCATCCCGGTGAAGAGGCTGGAGAAGGCAAGGGTGTGGCTGTTGGCATACCTCAAGGCAGCGCAGGGGAAACCCATCCGGAAGTTCAACCTCTACAAGGGAGGCAGGGCCGACCTGACGTTGCTGACAGACGCTTCCCCACAGGGCTTGGGAGCAATCTTGCTGGTGAACGGACGGGTCACCAAGGCATTGGCGTCGCCGGTGGGCGAGCTGGACGCGAAGCTGCTGGGTTTCGAACTCGGTCAATCGAGTTCGCAAGGGATTGTGGAGACGCTGGCGATCCTGGCAGCGCTACGACATTGGGGGCGACTGCTGACTTCCGTCAACTTGGCCATATCCGTTCAGTCGGATTCCATCACAGCATTGGCCATGACACAGAAGTTTTCAAACAGCGGGTCATCGCTCAACTTCTTGGGAGCCGAACTGGCGGTGGCCTGCGAAGCATTGGGTTTGGCCGAGCTGAAACCGGTACATTTGCCAGGGACAGCCAACAAGGAAGCCGACTTCCTGTCCAGGCCGGACACATGGAGCAGCACCACTTTGCCATCGGCTTTGGAAGGCATCACGATCGAAACGCCAGTGGAGCGGACGGTCGAGTGGTACAGCCTTCATCCGCCCGGGCCGGACTCCGCCGAATGGCGGGACGAAGCAGCCCTGACGGCAGCCTGGAGCTGGCGACCGTGATGGTCGACTGGAAGGAAAAGGAGCTGGGACTTGCCGGGAGGCCACATGGTGGAACCTGGTAGGTCGGGTAAGCGTGTTTCGGGTTCGTTCGGCCGTATCGCACACATGTCAGGTACTCCTAGCAGTCGGGGCTCAAGATGGAGGTGGCGCAGGTGGTCACGACTTCCCCGCCACAGGTGTACGTGGGCACCTATTCGTGGCCATGGCTTCGCTTTTGGATTTTCTACCTCGTCGCAATTGGAGTACTGACCCACCTCGCGGCAGTATGGCTCGGGTGCAGACGCTTAGTGCATCTCATTCACAGCTGTTACTCTCCGCGGTCAACCACAAGAGCAAGGGACAAGGCGGAGGAGACAGGGAAAGCAGCAGAGGACGATCCAGGGGAAGATCATCAACCAGAAGGGGAGGACTTATGGGTGGAACCATGGGACATGGACAGAGACAACGAGGACATCTACCCCTACAACCTGCTGGAATGGACGCCGGAGAGGGGAACCAGGAGGAGACACCCGCAATCTTCGCCTTCGGAACCGGCCCCGTGGAGATCTTTGGTGGATCGCTTCTCACCGAGGGAGACGCGGGCTACGGAGGGGACGGCTTCAGCCCCTTCAACGGAGGTAGACACACCGGGAACATCTTCACCGCCGCTGAGGGAAAGGGTGATGGCCTCGAGGGACATGATGTGGCTAGTCACGAGGAGGCTCAACTCGAAGGACAGCTGGCAGCTTTGAGCGAGGGGAAGACGAAGGCAAATCGATCAGGACCATGGTTCATTGGGACGAAGGAGGACGAGGAATCGGCCGACGAGACGGCGAAGGAGGTGGCCCAGGAAGCTGAAAATTTTGAATTCCCACCTTCCCCGCCGGGGATTAAAGGGGAGGGGGAAGAGGTGCACAGCGGCTCCCTGGTACATTTGGTGAAACGTCGTCGAAGAGGTGGTGAAGGCGAAGCATGGTCCAAGAAGGCGAGAAGAGACTCAGATCCAGCCGAGGAGAAACCGGAGGGGGAGAAGGGAGATCGAGGGGGTGCTCGTGTTCGGCGTGAAGGGTGGAGCGAGAGCAAAGCAGCAACTCGCTTACGGCCTGACATACCCCAACGACCGACAGCAAACTCGAATCTGAAAGGAAACCAAAAGTGGTTGAAGGCCATTCGAACAGCTAAGATGTTCAGGTCAAGCAGCTCGAGAAGGACCAGGACCGTGTCGAACTTTCAGAAAGGCTACTATGCAAATTCATCGAGAAGGGCAAGGGCCTCAGTGAGGAGGACCGTGGACAAGATTTTGTTCAACCTGGGCGTGAAGGGAGGCACGACGTGTTGGTCGCCGGAAACGTTGGAGCAGGTAGGTGCTGTACTCAAGTCTTCTGAGTACAAAGCAGGGGTTACCTACTTGTCCGAATACAAGATCATGGCAATCGAAGCTGGCGCAAGTTGGACGCAACAACTACAGAGGGCATACGCCCAGGCTACCAGGGCCCTGAACCGGGCAAAGGGCCCAGCCAAGAAAGCCAAAGAAGTGGAGGAGAACACGTGGTTCGAAGCTTGCAAGGCGGAGTTGAATGAGACGCAGAAGGGAACTGTACATTACCCCGCATTGCTATTCGCATTCGCCACGACCTGGATGTTGAGAGAAGTGGAGCTGGCAGCCATCCACAAAGAGGACATCGTGCTCGAAGAGAAAGAGCATCTAGTGTCGCTGACATTGCGCATCACCAAAGGCGACCAGGAGGCGAAGGGACTGAAAAGAACTTTACAGTGCTCGTGTAAGGGTGAGTGTGACTGGCAAAAGCCGTGCCCCTACAAGATCACCAAAACGACCCTCGACAATGTGCCCATCGAATCCGACAAGTTGGTGTTTGGCGACAACGAAGGCGAGGTGTCGAAGGACCAGCTCATCGGCGCGTGGCGAAAATGCTTTGGCAAGGGCATCTCGGGCCACTCGGGGAGAAGGTCAGGGGCACTGCAATATATTCGAAAGGGATGGCAAGTACCTCAAGTCGCTTACCTGGGCAGGTGGAAATCGAACGTGATCTTGCAATATGCGGAGGAAGCCTTGGAGACGATGCCGGTGATGCCGAGACCACAGATTGAGATTAACAACAAGAATGACACCGAGGCTGACACGAAGGTCCCAACCACACCGGTGTTGAAAGAACAGGACATCAAGGCACTGACAGAGCTGAAGGACACGGAGCGCAAACTGAAAAAGGAGATACAGTTTCTCAGGGCCACCCAGGACAAGTTGGACGAGTCGATTTTGAAGTGGGAAAGGGTGTCGAAAGAGAACCACGGCTTATTACCACCCACGGTGATCTCAAGGGGTGGGATGGTGCACGAGAACAAGCGACAGCCAATAGCCTCGCCGGTCATGGCATGGCATACTCGTTGCGGTTGGCCCTTCGGTGCTTCGGCCTTCAGCTTTGGATTGGACGTGACGATGGTCAGCTGCCAGAAATGCCTCCTACTTGCGCAAAGCAATGAGGAAAGGTGTGGCAAAGGAGGTGGATGAAGTCAAACAAGCATAGCTGATTTGACACCAGCGGAAAAAGACCCCGTCCTGCTTCTTCGTATGGGTGGTTGGACCTACCTTTGTCGTACAAGAAAAAGACGAAGGAGTTTTCTGATGGACAATACTAGGTAGGTCTGGGTGGGGTCAGGGCTTGAGTACGCCATTTTGGCTCAAGCCCTGACCGCTTCGGTTTTCCCACCCACCCGCACCAGAGGAAAGGTGTGGCAAAGGAGGTGGATGAAGTCAAACAAGCATAGCTGATTTGACACCAGCGGAAAAAGACCCCGTCCTGCTTCTTCGTATGGGTGGTTGGACCTACCTTTGTCCAGTGCACAAGCACAAGTTCCTTGAGTATACTTGGTTCTGCAACGGTGCGCTTGGGGTGACACATTGAAAAATGGGGTGTTCCTAACATGTCCAGTACATAAGTGCGTGTTCTTTGAGTATAACTACTTGGGAGACAAGCAACGGACGGTACCGTTTTGGAAGACACATTGAAAAATGGGGTGTTCCGAAGCAGACGAGCACCTGTTCCCCCGAACCCACCCAATATCCATAGATGGTCTGGTGCCCCACCCCACCCAATAAATGGTTTGGTGATGTTTGGTGGTTGTAGATTGGCTGTTGCCACCCTTGAGCCCACCCCACCCAATCAATTGTTTGGTGGTTGAACCTCCTTTCGCCTTCTCCCACCCTCCACCCCACCCATTTGACTGTTTGGTGATTGAATGTCCTTTCGCCACCTCCCCCTGAAAGTGCGCAAGTGAGTGCTGGGTGCGCAAGTGAGGTAAAGTGCGCAAGTGCGATTTTTTTCCAGTGCGCAAGTGAGTGCTTGGCCGACAAGGAAAACCTACGAGAACCAACGAAAACCAGCCTTCGATCCCCTCAATTCCAAATCCACTTATATAAGTAGGAGGGAACTATCTTATAGGAGGGAACTTATAGGACTTGCACTTATAGGAGGGATGAATTCCAAGTCCAAACACCTCCCTCAAACCCTCCACCGTCCATGGCTCCACCACCGCTCCATTGCTCCGAGGCCCCTGCCCACCGCCGCGCCGGCGCAGTCGCACTACACGGAGGCCTCCGAGCCGCGGCCGTCTTCGCCGTTGGTCTTCGGGACGTGCGACGGCACGGCCGCGGTGGTGCGGTTCGGGGAGGGGAGTGCTCGGTGCACCTGAAGTGGTTGGTGCGTTCATGATCTGTCATTTTAGTACCATTTTCACCCATATCTGGGAATGACGACCCCAGAAAAACAATAGTTTTGGGAAGAGCGTCAAGCATCAACCAGCTCAGATGTTTGACACACTAGATGCTTTGGTGGAGAAAGACCTGTTTGTAGAGGAAAGACTTCTTCTGCATCCACTTCCATGGAATGTGAGTCAGAATGTAACCCACTTGGGCCAGTTGCGGCCACCAGTGGGTTATACCTGTGATTCAATGTGTTTCTTAATTGAAACCACGGACCTACTTTCGGAACTGGGTGCACTGAGATAGTGAGCACTCGAAGGACGGTCACTTCATTCTCAAAGTAAACCTTATATAGTACTTATATACTATAATATCAAAAACATAGTGCTATATCAAAGAGCTGGTTGCCTATGCTTGTTTCCCGAAGAGATTCTTTTCCCCCTTTCCAGGATCCAGGATCGATCGTGGATCCGAGGGCCGCCACTCGGATCGGGTCCGTGTCGCGCGGGTTTCGCGCTGCGAGGGAGACCGCTGCGGTGGCTGTGGCCTGGGCACCATTTGCCAGGGCCTAAAGAGCAAGGCTCGACATCAAAACATGGAGAAAATCCAGACTGAGCTCATGCGAGAATTATTGTGTGATTTATTCGTCTCTTTTGTGAGCTTTTGTGGATGTCCCGGCAAGATGGACCCAATTGAAAAGGACAAGTCCAACATACACTTTTGGTGGACGTTGGAGTTGTGATGTTAGCTTTCCTGTTTGGACTCGAAAGAGATTGGCATGCAAACGCTGAAAGCAAGCTCCCTGATTTTGCACGGAAGCTTTGGCTTCGATGAGTACAACCAATGAGAGATTGGACACGGAAGCTTCAGACCCCTAAAAAACAATATCATCTCCCCTACATGGTGCGTAATATTACATACACTCCCGAAAACTAACATGGACCCTGAGAATGGCACCCAAGTAGAAGAATGGTTTTCCTTTAGTTTACCAGTCGTTTTTCTCTGTCCATGTGACTTTTCAGCGGGGTATCTCCCCTTTTTGGTGCAGACATGTGCATACAGTCACAGTAGTTTCAGAGTAGATGGCACAGACCCCATGACGTCCTTTAGATGGGGGGTCCATATAAACCACCGACCTTGGAGATGGTGCCATCTACTCTCAATCCACTATAATATGACATAATCTAACATAGTCCCCTTACAAGTGGGTCCTGGTGAGAGCGCAGTGGGTCCGTCATTTAGCAGGTGCCAGTACGCCCTGATGTAGCATCCACAAGCTCAGGAACACCCAAAAGATTCTACACTGCGACGAGCACATCACATGGAAGTGGACAAAATCCCTGTTTGCGAAGGACAGTAGTGTTCCAAAGGACCATTTTCCACTTCCATGTTAGTGAGCCTGATGGTATTTTGTTCTCAGATGTTCTCAGGCTACTTTGCAAGCCAGGGGTAGATGTTTTGTGGGATCGTTACTGAGAGAACCTCCAAAGAAACTCATACACATGAATTAGGGCACCTCATGATTCATGGTTTTGCTTGCGGTGATCTTTACTTCCGCTATGAACCCATGGGTATTCTACCCGAAACTGGTGAATGTTGTTGTATTTCCCCACCTGTCAGGTGAGGGTTGTTAGGTTTTATGTCAGCTGCCGTGCTTCTCCTCTCCTCCTCCTCCTCCTCTCCTTTTTCCTCCTCCTCAACCGCCAGCCCCGGATGGCAGTGTTCTGCGCCGGACCTCAAGTTGAGAACAAGTTTGAGGGCGGTCGTTGATCGAAGGGCGGTCCACTCTGGATGAATCGATCCACTCACCGGATGAATCGAAGAAACACCGATGAACACACCATGAGCACGCCGATCGATTGGGCTTGCTCTTGGCTTGCGAAGGCAAGACCCAAGACAGACCGCATTTCTGGCAGTGGAGAAGTCCAAGCCAACACCACCCGATGTGGATACGTTGGGTTGGTCTTCAGGTTCAACAAGCATATTCCATCACCTGGGGGAACACCTTTTGGAACATTCATTATATATGTCTGTCTTTTTCCTCCATGGTCAACATTCATGGTGTTGCCCCTCACCTGGCGACACCTCTCAAGGTTGGATCAACAAACAGAATGTCACCGTGTGATATTCTTCTCGTTTGGTTCGGGCACACATTCGGAGACGCGTCAGTCGGCCCAGGTCGTGAGAGGCCTCAAACAGCCCTGGAGTTGGCCCAAAAGGCCAGAAAGTGTAGCTGGATGAAGAGCTGGGGAGCGAGACACAAAGAGAAAACCATACCCTGCAAGTCCAGTCTGACTCAGTCTGACCCAGCAAAAACCTGATTTTTTAACATTCGTTTTCGTGTTTTTGTATGACCAAATATTGCCAAAAAGAGGAGGTCGTTGACCTGTACGTCTGATAGTCTATTCCTGTCGTTCTTTTGCACTCTCTCCACACTCTACATACCACCTTCCCACAGTGCTGGAACCTGACCAGAGGTGTTTTTTTTGGACACCGGACTTGTCACCAGGAAACACCGGTGTGCACATTCTAAACCTTTGATTCGCAGATTTCGTCTTCACCGCTGCAGCCACTGCCGTCCTTTCTTGGTCGCCACACGTCGTCCGAAGAAGAACTTCCCTCACTCTGCGACCGGTCACTCCGGCCATGGACGACACCCCAGGGCATTTCTCTCGCCACCGCGACCGAAGTCCGGATGCCCCACACACCTTCGGACGCGCGGGGAGCGTTCGGCGTCGCGTCCGGTGGGGGCGGGTGGTTGGTTCCCACTGGCTGGGGATGGAACATGCTGGAACAATTAACACTACCGAGGTTTAGTTTTTGTTGGGAGGGGTCTGCCATGTATGAGACGTTCCAAAAGCATTTAAACCGAGTGAGTTGGATCCCTCAAACAATGCTCAGAAGTGGCAGGTATGTGTTGAACTGTCAAACGAAAGAATTCATGGCAATGGAAACAGCTTGCCGTGCAGGTTTGTGGGAACACGCGCCTCCCTGGGAACGTATTAAGTGACCCCCCAGAGAGATAGGACATGACAGGAGCGGGGTCCAAGATCGTTGCATACGTGTCGTTTGGAATTGGCTTTAGCTTCCCACTAAACGAGAACATGTGTTGACCAGAGAGTCACCGACATCACGTCACGCGCGTGCGACAGATGGAACATGTGGAAAAAGGTCAACCGTTATTTTCCAGGGAAACTGATGGAATTTGAGTTTAAAGATCCTGATCAGCGGGATGCTTCCTGCATTTCCTGTTTTTGGGGGTGGTGGACTCAGTGGGAATCCCACCGGCGGTGGTTTGTGATGGTCTCTAGGTGGCAAGCTATTTCCTAGGGCTTTGAAAGAAGACAAATGTATATGATCAGTGCTGCTCAGGGGCGATTTTTTGGGTATTCTAGAATCTTGATGAATAAATTAAAGTTTTCCCCATTTGGATTGTGCTAATCAACAGTCTGGTAGACTCACTCCATTTTTACCCCCGAAGATCTAGCTACCCATGTGGTCAGGCTAGCCTTCCATGTGATTCAGGCCAGAGCAACCATTCAATGGGAGCAGTGGCATGATTTGTATGCAATGCCTGAATCCTTAGCTGGTGGTTCTATCTTTCGTTTCCGCACAGATGTCACCTGTAACCTGTGGTTCCGCTCAACTGGGTCTCCAGAGGGTCAGTGATCATGTTCGACACGAGACGTGGTGCTTTTCAGTGCAGGACATCGCCACTCGCCGCTTTCACCGTCCTTCCACAGCTGGGCTCGGCGGTCGGGGCGGGTCGGCGCGGTCATGTGGGGCGATCGCGGCAGGCGGCGTGGGCGAACGGGGCGGACGTGGCGCGTGGCGAAGCGGACGGTGCCTTTTTGGGTTTGTGGTCATGTTGGTCTGGCGAAGCTCCATTCAGTCAAACAGGGACAACACCGGACCATGTTCCATCATTCTGCCCCAGATTTTGGAACTTGTGGCTCATGGATTAAAAGTCGAATCATTGTGAGTACCTGCAATTCATTTTTTGTTTGTGTGTTTTTTGTGTGTTTGTGTTTTTGTTGTTGTTTATATTAAATAATTATCTCATTTTCTATATATCCTAGACGCTCCATATGCGATATTTGCCATTCCATGGGGTGGTGGTGAAAGGGGGGGTCAATTGATCTGCATATGATATTTTTCAGTCCCAATTTGTCGTGTAGGCGTATTACCTACAAGATCCTAGCACCTCAAATGGGGAGTTTGTTACGAGGTGCCACAGACTTCGAAGTCTTCGTTTCGTGCCACAGGTGTCACTGAGTTTTGAGAAGAGTTACTTGCCAACTTCCCTGGATACAAGTCGTGCCAACAGTGCCAACTTCCAGTATTCGATGTTCCAACTATACCGATACCATTTCTTTTGGTTGAGATGAAAGGGATGCACACCAACGCCGGGAACTACCCGCCCTATTTCCATCTGTTTTCCGAACTTGGCTGGTGATCACTCGAGGTCGAAGCAATCGACCTCGCAGAAAAAAGGGTGATTGTTAAGGAAGAAACCATGAAAAACATTGAAAAACATCCATGTGTTTTTTTTTCTATATGTTATTTTTTCCCAAATTGGGGAATATGTTTTTCATTGTTTTTTTTCCAATGTGTTGTTTGTTTATGGTTCCTGCACAGCAAAGCCTCAGAGGGCCTCCTGCCCGGGTCTCGTCCCAGCAAGTCCCTTTCAACTGCCTTGGGGGTCGGTGCTTCGTCAACCGTTCTACATCCAGTGCCACCGCCCAGCCCCAAAAAGAGTGTACAGTGTACAATATAGATTCGAATATAGTAATACAGACACTTTCCATACCGCTTTATACCTACCTGCTTTGCTTGCTTGAGCAAAAATATAGCCCTAAGTTATTCCTTCCAAAAATAACTATGTATATAGCTAAAACAGACTAAACAAAACTAAATAGGTCCTTCTCAGGGGTGTTCAGTCAACCCCCTAACACCCGCGGGTTGTGCCAGGTCGATGACATCGGTCGACGCCGATGCGGATGTTGAAATGAGGGGACAACCTAGAGGATACCACAGTGCTGGGACCAGATGATATGGAGATGCAAGAACCGTCAAACATGGTCAAAACCTAGAGCCCTCGTCCACCAGAAAAAAGGTTGGAACCTACAGCTCAGCCTAGCCATTGGATCCATGAATCTCCACCAGATCTACCGAACTTCTGAAGGGATTCCACACATTCCTTTCTTCCTTCCCACGCCGCCATCCGCTGCCAGGTGCGGTGCAGAGGCCGGGTCGGGGGCCTGCAAGTGGTCGAAGGTTCGGGTGACGGTCCGGGCTGGGACTGGTCCCATGTGTCCCGACCAAAAGTCCATACTAGCGTTCTTGTTACTACTAGTAAGGCACTTGTTACTACTAGCGATGCACTTGTTACTACTAGCGTTCTTGTTACTAGTCTGACCCAGTAAGACCTGTTTTGTTTTTGTTAACCTTCTTGACACATGTTTTTACAGGTCATTGACGAACTCCAGTGATTTTTTGAGGTCATTGACCTGTGGGGTTTGTCTTTAATGGACTGTTTGCCTGTTTGCCCTTAGTGGTTTGGGAGAGGGTGGGCGAGGTGTGGCAGCTTGTGCGGCACCCCATTGTCAGAGGTCCTGTGCCGTGGAGCCTAATCATGGCTCTATGGACATTGACTCCGAACTCAAAGCCATCATAGTTCTCAGAACTCCTTTAAGTTAGGCTGCCACCCAGGGTGAATCAACAATCTTCCTGGACCGTCGTCGTATTTGGGTGTCCAAGAAAAATCCCGAAGTACTCGTAGTGTAGGGTAAGGGTAGTCTATTGGACACCCATTGCCCAAAGGGAGGCGAATCCATTTGAACCTCGGCAGGAGCGCCTGGCAGACTGGGCTGGTCCGGTGTCGGCAGGGCGCCTGGGACGAACGACTGGCGGTGGGAGGTGACTGGTGATAGACAGGATTTACCATGGATTTACTATGAATATCTATGGAACATGTACCAGGACCCACAAGTGGTGGTTAATGGATATACCGCCTAAACCTCTAAGGGGCTCCGTTAGAAGCCCCGTTTGCCGGGGGGGTCCTGGTACCTGGTGAAATGGCCGGCGTCCGCTGCCGCTTAGATACGAGAGTAAGCAGAGGCCTTCCGCCGCTGCAGTTAAGCCCAAAGCATATCGAAGCTATCCATCACTTCCAGCCAATTCCTCCTCCCGAGTACTACTACTACTCTCCTTGCCGGGCGAAGACCGGCTCCACATGTTCTTCGTGCGCCGCTCCGCTCCGCCGATGACCACCTCTTCGCGACCCCGTCCGCCACTGCTAGCAGTGCAGGTGCTTCTGTGCACAGGTAGGTGCACAGGCTGCCCGTTCCACCAGTCACCGTTCTAACCTTGATGAATTGCACAGGCAAGTTATTACAACGTCGAACACGGTGGCCATCCCGATGCATGGGATGTTCTACTGTATATATGATTGGCCTCGTCCACGCCTCCGATGCCTGCCTCTGCAAAAAAGAGTCCGGGCTGAGTGAAAACACCCGAACCCGCGGATTGAGGAATCATCTAGAGGACACCCTGACACCTGCCCTAGGGCTCCAAGTACCTCCTCAGAAGGTATTTGGACCTTCTAAACCCACCCCACCCAAACACCTTTTTGAAGGGTACTTGGAGCCCTAGGGTTGGGGTCCCTGTACAACCCCCCAAGAGTTATCCAGAGCCCTGCTGGCCATAGGGTCTCTATCCATAGCCGTGATTCCGAAGGGCCTCCCTTCGCCACCCCGGGGTCTGGCCGGACCTGCCGAAACCCCCGGACCTTCGTGCGTGCTGACGGGAGCACCAGCAATACGGTACTGACGGGCGAGAAAGTGGTAAAAATCCTAAGGTGCAGTGTTTTTCAATAGGGTCACCCCCGAACCAACTGGGTTTTGGTATGTTTTGGTCTATTTCTCCTTACCAGGGTGTCTATCAGGGAGTCTCCCCTATACACGTTCAACTTGTGGCCCAGTTTGTGCACCTCATGGATTCCAAGGCACATGCCATGCTACAGTATAATCCAGATCGCATTCTTGTCGTTGCACCTGCTCACTTGGGTTTATGTACAGGCACGTACTGTGCACATCTGAGAATCCCTTTTGTGACTGTTGAAGGAGGAAGTGTTTCCGCCTTCTTCCATTGAGTGCCCTTCAAGCTTGGCTAAAGCGGCTTGTTTTGGATCCCCTTTCCACCGGAGAAGAATCTCAGGAGCTCCCGCAACCACTTTGAAGAGCTCTTCAATGCTGATGCTCCCGAGGACAGCTGTTCTTTGTTCTGTTGACATGCGGGAAAGAGCCGGGATGTGTTCGACATGTGCCAAACAGAGCAGCACTTGCAATCATCCACCAGCTTAGCTCATTTCCCTGAGCTTGCCACAGTCTCCCACCTTTGCCCACTGTCTTGTTCTCAAAGCCAGACACCCGTGGCCTCCAATGGCTCCAATCAATACGGAACACCAGGAGGCACAACTGAGGGCGGAAACCCTCCTAGAGGCGGCGGAACGGCTGAGAGATGAGCGCATGAAGGTCTTGGGGCCCCTCGGCCGGACGCACGATGAGACCTCGCGCGGAATTTGTGGATGAGTGGATGGTGGCGTGGGCTTGCAATGAGGGACTGGCATGGTGGAAAGCGTGGTATTTTGTGGTCGCTCAGCCTTTTATAGACCATGCATTAACGGAATAATCTGATAGTGTTCTCTCTCCACCCCTACTATTTGCACATCTTTGGTCGGGCCAACAAAAGATCTGATGGCGCTGGACGCGAGGTTGTGCAAATCGGTGGACGCGCTGGTGGCCCAGCAGAGCGTCACACAGGAGCTCGCCGCTGAGGTGAGGGATGAGACGAAGTGTAAGGAAGTGAAAAAGAAACACTAACCAGTCAGCAATCCCAAAGGGGTGGTATTTGGTCCTCAAGTGAATGGATAATGGCCTCCAATAAGCACCCCTTTGGAACTTCTGGAACTTCTGGAACAGGCGTTTCTTTTTCCTCACTAACAACTGTAGGAAGTGAAAGACCAAAAGTTGAACAGCTGTAAGAAAGTCATTCATGTCATGGTGAACCGCTTGCTTGAAACACAACAAAACGTGCATCGCCACTCTTGAGGGGCAAACCTTGTTTGAAACTGTTTCCTGAGTTGTTTGGGTTGCTTCAGATGCAGGAAGAGCCTTTTATGTAGGGGGGATGGGGACCGGGAGGTGATTATGCCTTCAGAATTGCTGGGATTGGAGTAGATGACCTGTGTGACTCTAGTGCATTTTTTCATGTTGCGCATTTTGTTGTGCTTTTGGAGGTGGATCCACATCCACGTCAGGGGCAACGCGGGGCCAAAACCAAGACCCGCCATGATGAGAGATTGCCTCCTGAAACTATGGGTGTGTATTTTAATAGGAAACGCCCGACCCATGGGTTTTGGTCTAGTTTCCTTCTTCCAAGTTTTTTCTTTGGGAGGTCTCCCTATTTTAAATACACACCCAGTGTGTTTTATTCATATTTTGGGTGTTCGATGATCTGAGACAGTGACCAACCAGTTGAATCATTTTGTTGAAACCCTGAAGGGCCTGAACGACGGTTTGGAGGGCCGTGAAGGGCCTAGGCAGTTGCTGATGTGTTTCGCAGTTGCTGATGGGTGTAGGATTTCTTTCTTCAACCGCCTAGCCTATAGCAGTAGACCATGTAGACATATGTAGACCACGATAAGCACCACGACCATCTTTTGAAACCATCACTACGTAAGCATCACCTTAGCAGCCCTATGTTTGAAGGGTGTCCATGCCCATGCTGATGCCAGTCATGGTGACCGTCTCATTCGACGAAAGGGTGAACCTTAGGAGAGAACACCTGTCATCTGCAGGGGAACCTGTTCCGATTGAACCCCCCCCTAGTCTGCATCTTCTCAGGTTCCAAACACTGGAAGAGTGCTAACTTCCCATTTCCCACCAGATCCAACCAACACCCACGGCTCCCTCCCCCTCCCTCCCTCCCTCCCCACCCACCGCCCATGCACGAGGCCATGGCAAAGGTCCGAGAGGCGCAGCAGCTCTGCGAAGAGCTGGGAGACTTCGAGGAGAACGGACGACGAAGAGCGCGAGAGAATCGGACGAAAGCCGCTTTGAGGTTGCCGAGGAACATCTACACGAGGAACCTACGGACTGCGTTGACCATTCCCTTAGGTTCTGGAATCTTTTTGAGGAATCCACACGAAAGGGTGAATGGCTTTCGGGGTGAAAAAACGACGTTCTTTTTTTGAGGAATGAAGGACTGCCGGACTGCTGGATGAATCTGAACGAATCTTGGACGAATCTTTATGACACAGCGATGTTCATGATGTTTCCTTAATTACATCAATTCATTGATAAACGATGAGTCGATGTTCTCCTTTCACCATGTCCACTTCGGAGCCTGGAAGTGGCCGTGGAGGCTCTTGGGTCCAAGATTGTCCCAACACACCATGGTACACTCCCTGAAATCATGGCTGGGAGCCGTTGATCACAGCGGTTGGGACGATTGAATGCAATGGGTTGGGCCGACAAAAGCCGAATCCAAGAGTTTGTAGCGACCGCTGGTGCCCTTTTGTTTGCTGGTGCCCCACAACGGACGGAAACCGGGTTTTGGGGAAGTACGGAGAGATACGGACGGAAGGCCGGTGTTTGAGAAGATCGGTGGCTAGGGTTTGGAAGGGCGGGAGTGGCTGGCAGGTGCTGGCACCGAGGGAAAAAAACGAGACACCCGGAGGAACCGGGAGGGAACTCGGAGGAACCCGGCTTTTTGGAGGTCTATGATCTTCTATGAGCCATGATGCTCCCTCTGATGTAAATCCTGGACATAGGCGCTTTCGCTCTACTTGTTACAGTATAGTGTTAAAGAAAAAAGCTTGTAAAAGGCTCTCTTCATATGAGAGCTTTATCAACAGCTTACATTAAGAGAGGCCACACACTCTGGGTGTGTGGAATCGTACCGGCTGCGGCGGTGGCCAAAGAGGTGAAGGAGGTGAGGAACACCGCCCCAGTATACAAAGCGCCGCAGGTCTAGACGTCTAGAAGTGGAGTTCTGCAGGAACTTGGAATGTGTTTCCTTCCATCAAGTAGGATCTGGATGAGATCTCCTCCTCCCATCTGAATTCCAAGAACCTGTTCATCTGGGGGTTATGAATCCAGATCCTTACATTGCTTGGAGCTCACCGACCGGCTCCGACCGGAGCTCATTGGGGAGAAGCTATGAGGAGTTGGCGGAAGGGAAAAACCGCCTGGTAAGGCGCCTGCGTTGAAAACCATGTTCAGAGCGACCTTTCTACACAACATCTAGATGTTGTGAGCAGGCAAATCGGTTTTTTTTTGTGGAACGAACTCGAAAAAGCGGAGGAAACACGTGTGCCAAGCATCTCATGATACTTGGCGGACTCCATGTCCATGTCTTGTGGTTGAGGGAAGGTATTATGCATCACCTAGGTCACATATCATCCAAGACAGGCCATTTAGCTAACCATGCGCATAGAAATTTAGATACTCTTGCACATTGGTGATATTTGGTGATCATGTTGTGCAAGAAACTGTGGTATGTTGTATTCTGTCGTTCTTTTTATCGTACAGTACTGGCACTGGTGCGATGCGTTCGCCTCCTTTCCTCCGTTTTTTCTTGCCCTCCCAAAAGAGCTGGCAGGAGGGAGAAGCAGCTGTCTCTTGGAGCAAAGGCAGCTGTTTCTGGGTGGTTCGGGACCTTTTCGAAAACGGACCACGTTTTGGGCGGCTTGTTGGGTTGGAAGATCAGAGCGACAGAAGACACATGGCAGGCATGCGTGTCTGGAAGTAGGAGAGATAAACACGGGCCACGTATTACTGTTGGAACAGAAAAGTCATCAAAAGGCATACTACTTAGAAAACATAAGCAATGATTGTTTTGTGTGTTTTTCCCCAAAACACCAGGAAGACCTGGGAGAAGAGATAATATCTATCTAGATCCCCAACTTTCACTGCCCAATGTGTAAAGGAAGTACTGGAAAGGAATGCTTACATCATATGTCAGCCCCCGTTTACGTTGACAACGACCATCCACTAGGGCTTCAACAACCTGCTGAGAAGCTGTTTCTGGGGTGGGTGAACGGAGGGTCTAAATACCTTCTGTTTGAGCTAGGAGCCCTTCCAGGACCCCAGCGCCCAGGACTCCATTCATTCACCCCATTCACCCAGATCCCCATCCACTTGAGCAAACCCAGGTGAGCTATGCCAGCGCGCGGTGCCACTTGCGCTATGGGGGTGCCGATGAAGAGATGCAGGCGACACTGGGAGAGTGCCAAGATACATGCGCACACATTGGCTTGCTGGTTTCAAGAAGAGGTCTGCTGACACACCGCAAAAAGTGTTTCAAGATGGGATAGTTGGGCCGAAGTCGTTGCGCACTGAAACGAACATGAACCAGGACAAGGGCAGTGTGTCAAGACACCATGATTTGGTGAAGTTAGCTCGGGATTTGAATGAAAGGCATCCTTTTGAAGAGGTGCTTGATTCTTTTTGCTGGGTAAGGGATTCGTTGCACTCCGTCTCAGGACAAGGCCCTGGAGGATGGGGCGGAAGCTGCAGCTCTCTGCCGTGGCTTGAAGAGGTGAAGGATGTATCCCAAGATCTCCATGTATGGCATATTTACAGTGGTTTCAGAGTAGATGGCAGACCTCAAGATGTCCTTTGCATGGGGGTTTATATAAACCACCATTTATACCATACAACACCTAATATGCCAGGTAAGGGGCTCATACGTGTGGTCGTATCCAGGTATATCTGTGAGCCCTTTTCAACCACCTCAATTTTCCACTGATATACCCGCAACATCCTGAAACCGAAAAAATGATCAAACAGAATTGTGCATTCAGAAATTCCTGTGCCCTACACGTCTTTCGGAAAAAAAAAGGACACACGCGTCAGGTGAAATGCACGTTTTCTCATTGTGGCCATTTTGGCTGTATTGGGTGGCATTTTCACACTTCCAAAGCCTGTCATACAGTGGCAAATGGGAGCATGCAGCTATGTCAGAAGTAGTGAGCTGCCTTCGCGAGTCGCAGGGTGTGTTGATCCCAGAGGAATGGCGCCCGCTGCCCCCCTCAAGAGATTTAGAGCTTGTCAAACCAGGGCCTCGTTTTGTTGAAGAACAGCCCCGGATGAGAATTTTGTTCCACCCGGAAATACTCGTCAAATACGCTTTACCTGTCCAATACACAGTCTTTACCCGTCCTGTACAGGTCTTTCCCGTCCAAAACATATCTTAATTTACCCGTCCACTGGCCTGCAGTTACAAAGCTTACGTATCCGTGGTGGGACATGTTAGCAGGATATGTCGGAGAGTGAGTTCAAGAACTGTAAGCCGCAGAGTGCTAGACGGGATCCGTATCCAAATGGGAGATCCGGAAGTTGAGCTAGAAGCGCGGGCTCCGGCGCAAGTTCTTGTGTGTTTCAAAAGAAGACCATGCTCACAGAATTGCGCCGTCTTGTTTTCAAGAGCACGCTTTGCTTTTATAAGCGCACGGAAATCTCCTCCAAAATCAAGTGCGCAAAGATTTTGCGCAATGAAGCTGCAAACAACTCAAGTTATACAAGTTATATATATAAATATGTTGTATAAAGAGATGTAAATAGAGTGTTGGAGATGGAAAGGGTCAATGAATCTATGACATTCTATGACCTTCCAAGACGCCCCAATGATAACCCGTGGGGATCCAGTATTATCGGCTGTCCGAACAAGTGAACTGGCTATAGCTCAATTGAAATAAACAACTCTTTCCCAACTGTTCATTTGCTCTCCCTAGGGTGGTTGAACGGAGGGTCAAAATACATTGTTTGAGGAGGCACTTGGAGCCCCAGGGGTTGTCGGCATGCCAAAAAAAAGTCTTGGCATGTTTTGCCATTTGCACCGCAAATGCTAATGATGTTTGAGGAATAATGCAGGGTAAGGGTGATCAATCAGTACAAACAAATCCTATGGGAAAGAAACACCTTAGGAAAAAAGTGGGGTTGGGTCAAAACTGGGAACCCTGATGAGCCTTGGTTCACTATGTAGCTACCAAGGTCTTCGGGATTAACTCACAGCCATGTTGCTTTCGATCAAAGTGACGATCGAACGCACCATGTGAGCGGTTCCAAGGTTTGGTGGGCAGCAAGAAAGGCGAGGCCTTCTCCTTGCTGACAGTGGGCGATGCATACCACCAGGGTAAGGCCGGCTCCGACGTGAGTTTAAAACCTTTGAGAGAATGGACCTGCATACGATGTGTTCTGTCCGAAGCCTGAGAGAGAAGGGCAAGAGGATGCCAAGAAATGAGTTTTTGAGGATCCCCCGAAATACACCCCAAACAAATCTCATTTTCCTATGTTTTCGAGCGCACGGGTGGCGTCCCATCGTTCCCGCCGACCACTGAGCCCAGGAAGCAGACAAAGCCCTCGAATACCACCGATCTGCTGCAGGCGTCTTCAAGGAGCTGCACGGAAGCGCTGCACCTGCTGGAGCACAGACCCTCCTCCCAGGTCAACTGTTTTTTGTGGGTGGGGCCACAGTGAGATGGTTTTCTTGCTTGACCGCTCGTTGCATGCAGTTGTGCATTTCGCGCTCAGTTCGTTGGGAGAGTTGGGTTTGTGTGTTTTTTTTTGCGTGAGTCTTAGTTCTGTTTTTTTTTCAATTCCGTGTCCTGTCCCGATAGATCATTTCAGCCTTGGCCTTAGGAAAGACCTGCAACCATCAACCACCCCCCACATGACCGACTTCTGAAGACGGACAGAGACAGAGACGGACTCAGCTCACCAGGAGATCGGCGACTCTGGTGGAAGTGCTTTGGCGTACCGAAAGGTGGCAGAAGATTTTCTGAAGGCGGGACCATGGAATCTCAGGGAAAAAAAGGCGGGATGGTGCAGTAAAGGACTGGAAACTGGAAATGACTCAGACAGAAAGAAAACCTCCAAAATCTGCTTTGAAGGAGTCCAAGGTTCTGCAGGCATTTTGGGGAACGTGGCAGGCCATGAGAAAAAAGCATGGCAGGCAATGCTTGCATGGTCAAAGACAGCCTTCCAGAGTGAACTTTGTTATGACATGTCATGACCCTGATGCCAAAGGCTTCCCGAGGTTTCGTGAAGGCCCGGCCGCATACCTGGCCGCAAGAGCTTAAACCCAATATTGGAGGGGCCCTACCCTTCTGAGGTGAACATGCAAGCAAACCACGGGTTTTCAGCGTGATCGGACCTTTGACATTATTGTTTGTATGATGGTTTGTTAGGGTTTGGTAGTGGTAGTGTGGTAGT
>CAXAMN010003180.1:162781-206719 GCA_963970005.1 Durusdinium trenchii
TAGTAGTAGTAGTAGTAGTAGTAGTAGTAGTAGTAGTAGTAGTAGTATATACATATTCGATACATGGAGGAAGTTGCAGCATGGATCTCAGAGACAATGCTCACATTGCCCAGCTCAAGCGGGACGTGAAGAAGGCTACAGCCAATGCCAAGCGAGCAACTCGGGCAGGCAATTGATGATCAAGGTGCTTGGACATCCTTTGGCGCAACAAGAGTGGCTACAGTCACTGTTGTCTCTTTCCACAAACAGTTACCTCTAGCCGTCAAATCCACTGGTCAGTTGATACTTCAAACATTTAAGGCAAGGTAAGTCTGAATGTTTCAGCCTCACCGCCTGTGTCTCTTTTTTCACGATCTCAGGCGATTTCCATCTTTCAGGAGATTCAAGACCCTCCAGTGCTGTCCTCAGCAAACCGTCCTCCGGGCGCTTTGGGTGAAAAACCCGTGCTGTCCACCGGCCGGTTTTTGATGCTGGTGTCCGGCGGGAATGTGAGACACCATGAGCCAAGCTGGTCATGAGACTGGAAGGGGTCATTTGATCATATTTGATCTTTTTGTCCAATCATGAAAGACCAGGGGCAAATATCACTACAGTAGCTTGGAACCCCTGCTGTGTGTTTGAAGCTACTCATAGGGTCAATAAGATCCAGTCGTTGGGAAGAAAGAGGACGACTATTGGACCACCTTGAACGACCAATCTTCTGCTGTTATGCCATTGTTCAACATGTTGCTTTAAACAGATCAGCCACCGGGGTTACACGCAGCTTCACCGTGTAGTAGAAGGCAACCTCCCAGTTTTCTTGACCAGTTGCGGTTTGATCATGAATATAGACATTCAACATAATTTGCAATTGTAGAGGCATTCCCATGCCCATGTTATACACCAGTAGTAGTGTAATTGCATGTGTTTTTAGTTGTTTAACGTACACTGCCACAAGTAGATGCACAGACCCTCACAGGCTGTAAGCATCACCAATCACCAAGCCATGTATATATGTATATATACACATCAATATCTATTCAGACGGGACGATTAGCAGGGAAGAGGTAGGAGCAGGGAAGAGGTAGGAATTCTGCATTCTCTTGATCAACTTCATTTTGCATGACAGTCCGTATATGTCAGGGTGTGAACAATTGGTTGCATTCTGATAAAGTAACCTGATCAGACATACTCATGCACTCGACGAGTCCGAGTGGCAGACATACGAGTCCGCTTGGTAAAGAGTCGATGGACATATCAGTGCGGAGCCCTTGCATTTGATGGACATCATGTCCAGTGACCTATTGGCGAGATGGAGCTGCACGAGTTGCAGTTGCAGAATATTACTTCTTCGTTGAGTTCCTGGAGATGCTGCACGTTCATTTGAGTGCTGCACGTTCATAGGTGGACTAGCAGTTAAACCTTGATGGGCCAGTCCATGCTTTCTTTCAGATTTTCTTAGTGCACCTTTTCGTCGACCAACTAAACCAGCTTAAGCAGAATAAGCTTACCACATTCAAGGCGGTTACTTCAACAAAGTTCTTTCCCCCCCAAGCAAACGAAGCTCAATGATGGACCATCCTCCTAATGGACCCTTGTGGGCGCTCCCAACTACCAGGGAAACCTACTTCTTCCCCGCTCCTACCTCTTCCCTGCTAGCTGGCTTGCCCAATCTATGTGTTTTTGCGGGAGTACAGTTTGTCCACCTTCCTCCCAACAAGTTGCGCTGATTGGTCGCCCCTCCAAGTTGTGGGCAGCGAGCCCCCCTCCAAGTTGTGTGAGGCGGAGGCCAACGGCTGGCACTTGTTGGCAGAGATTTATGTGGCTGAGGGCGTCACTTGTATCAGCAGATGGCACGGTGGATGAGGCAAACAGCGGGCACGTAAACAGCAATTGGCGATTAGATTGTGACGAACCATCTTGGGATTAAGGATGCGTTTTTTGATCTTTTTTTGGGCTTAGACCATGAGTGGGTGGACAACAAACATTGTGAACCTTCAAATATTGAAGATCTATGCTCCAGCACAGGATCGTTCCTGGACCCCAGTCTCAGGTAGTCAATTCTATTGGGTTGTTTGCAGTAGGTATTAAGTCCGAGATACAAGCAAGTAGGCAGATGACCAGCAACAAGCAATCTTCGGGTGGTTGGCCCCAAGTTTGAAAGTCCGCTGTAAGTGAGCCTCCCTGATGCACTTGTTTCATATTTTTACAGTACTTTTTCATGAGGCCATGGGCCAGAACAAGTTGGCATATCTAAGCAGCCTAACCTAAACAGCCACGCTTGGCACGTCCCAAAGGAAGCAGCATGTCTTCCTTCAATACCCTCAGAATCCCAGGTGATACCAGATCCAGCATGAACTGTCCAATAGTTTTGTCACTTCCATTTTTTTGTTTTCTACCACATTATCCATGTAGGTAGCAGGTAGATATTACCTTCACCACCTCAATCGCCACATGCTAATTTACATGGACTGACTTCGTGGTAATAATGCATCTCAAAACGATTTGCTGGCCGTTTGAGGACCTCGCCAATGCCAGTGAGTGTGTGACCAACGCCCGGAGCCTTTGCAAGAGCCTCAAGGACCCATGCGTCGGCGAAAGCGTCGGGTTTCCCGGTTTTAAAACGAGGATGAAAGAGGCCACGAGAGTTGCGCAAACGTTTTTACTTTCGAACTGAACCTCAAGAAGACCAAAAAAATACATCATTGTGAATATAATTATGGTTAGGGAAATTCCGTAGTGATAGTGATCCCCTGCACTCAATCAACAGTCAAAGAATTGTCCGGACTATTTTGGTAGGTTTCTCCACTTGTATTTGTCTCACCAACCAAAAACGACCAACATGGTTTTCGCACCCACTTCTATCTACTTCTGCGCAGATCACGCTGTCCAGTCAACGTGAATCACGCGATGAGCTTGTTGGACTCCAGGCAAGTGATGCCACGGCGGACACCAGGCCACACCAGGCCTACCACGGTGGCTTCCACGGTGTGAAACCCACCACGGTCGAAGCCGAAGGACCATGTGGCTGAGACCAAGGCCATGGAGACGCTCGTGCCGCTCGGAGAAGAGGAACCGCCCCTTGTTCTCACCGAAGGAACCGCCCTTTTCATCCAAAGTACTGCAGGTCCTCAAGAGGCGGATGTGTTTTTTCCACCAAGAGGCGGATTCACTGGGATTTCTTTTTTTTGTGTGCTGTTGGGTTTGCTGTTTGCCGCCACTTCTCTTCGCATCATGATTCATCAAGATTCTCAATATCAGTTTGGGGGAACAAAAGCAAAGGTCATCAAAGGTCCTACAACACAACTTGCTGATGTCAGTGATGCTGCAAATCCTTGCTGACACTTACGGCATATTGTTTTATATGCATAAAGTCAAACATATTGGGTGGGTGTTTTTCATATTGACGTGCATTCAGAACGATGGTCTCCAATGCGGCCGAAGCAGCCTACAAAGGGCGGCCTTCTTGGAGAACGACCAATTCCCTGAAGGGATCCAGGTTGCGAAGGACACCGCGCCGTTTCGGTGGAAAGCGGAGGGAACAAACAGGGTGCAATGACCATACCAACGAAGAAACCCTGGCAACAATTAAAAAAAACCGGTCGATGTGCTTTCCAGAGCATATTCCACATGATGTGAGTCGGGCGGCCCCTTTGCGCGCCTGACTCACCCACGTTTGACTCGACTAAGAGTCCGTGGGTTTCATGATGCCGGGGGGGTTCTGCCGGATGGATGGCTTCAAATATATAGCCCAATCGCTCCAGGTCAATTTGTGTTCACAGAACCCGCCCAAATGTGGGCTATTTGTGCTTCCGCCGAGTGTTCACGAAGATATGCATGAAGCAATAATTGAAGCAATACCATCCTCAAAATGATTAATCAAGTATATATCACCAAATCAAATGCATCAAATCAAATCAATTTTGTTAACATTCATCCATCAAGTCATCAATCACCACATCAGCTTCACCCCTGAAGACCTCACTATAAACGTCCAGATCTAGCTTACGGCTCACCCGCCATCGGTGCCATCGGTGAGGAGATTGTGAGTGTACATCACAAGGCCAATGACAAGGAGCGTGAGGGCTTTGCCCTGGTGTCCTTGGCGCAGCACCTCTTACGTCTCTCGGAACCAACGAGGAAACCAGGGTCCTGAGGGGTTCCCGAGGGTGCCAGAGCGCGCGTTTGGGGGATCGACGTGGTTGGAACCTCTCCTCGGGGGAACGACGTGGCTTTGGGGGGAACGAGCAGGATACCGTGGCAATCCATGAACCTCATTTCAGGAGATCCGTGGTTACGGTGTGAACTGGAGTTCATGGGTGCTGATTCTGGCTGGCAGCCACAGCTGAGCAGCTCAGCCGGGTTTTTGGAATCCAGACAGTCTGGATTTGGAAAGCAGGATTTGGGACGTTCGCATCCACAAAGTTTGCCTTGAGGATTTTGGGCGTTCGTGGCACATCCCGCAACTTGACTGTCCGAAAAGGCATACTCAAGCAGACCCTTAGTCCTTTTGTTGCTTTTGAAGGGACTTCTTACTAAACCACTATGAAGGTTAAACCCGTCAAACCCTTCGCAAAGGAGCAAACGACAGCCAAGACAAGTGGGACTGAACAACCACTTGTGGTGCCTGAAACCTGGGGGGGTTCCAGTCCACTCCAGAAACGAATTCCCTAGAGATCCAAGTACCTTCTCAGGAGGTGATTGGAGACACTAGTCACTAGTATGTTGGTTTTGAGGGTCCAAGTGCCTTCTGAGAAGGTACTTGGATCCCCAGGGATTGTTCCAGCATACGTAAAACCAGGAGAAATGGTGACGTTGATTCACATTAAAATCTGGCCTGAACTCCTTTCTCAAAGTCACAGTCGATGGACACATCTCTGTGAGACTCAAAATGACTAAAACCGCGGAGACTGGCAAAGTGAATTTGGATGGCAGAGGAAAGTTGTCCACTCAGAAAATGAACTAAACCATGAACAAGCTGTGCACACATTGTTGTGCCAATAAACTGCAAAGTCCAAAAGCCACTGGCCTGGCGAAGTACCAGACACCATGCTATGTAACAAGGGAATGATACATTTATCCCAAACACCAACCCCTAAAGTACCTGGGTGTGCATTAAAGACCTCCCAGTTCGACCAATAGACCAGTCTACCCATTGGGTCATCGGGGTTGCCCATTAGAAATACACACCCACATCTGTTCTGCTTCCCGGACATCGTTCCCCCCTTTGAGACGTTTGGAGATGTTTGGATCATCTCGACTGCGCCGCTGCCTGCAGGTCATTACGCCACTCTGATGCATTGAGAGAGGCCAACACATGCACAGGATGTACAAGACTGATAGTCCATTGCAAGAGCTGCTGGGAGGATGCCGATCTCGTTTCAGACATTTGGCGAAGTGAACCCTTTCAAGGAGGATGTGCCCATTTGGCGCACTCGGCCGGAGCTTAGGGGGAACATGCCCATAGAATCCCATCAGCGTCGTTGAAATCGTTTCTGACGATCTGGTGTTTTTCATTCATCTTCCATACGATGACTCAGGATGACTGTCTCTTTCACCGGACTTCCTTCGCACCTCCCCCCACCGTCCGCAAACCGTACGGTACACATCACCTCCCCCCACCGTTCGTCGCGTTCCTCGTCGCGTCGAGACGGTCTCCGCCGGGGCGATCCTCAGGACTTCCGAAACGCGGAGAAGGTCTCCGGCGCGGCCGAGTTCATCTTCCGGAGCATCCACGAAAAGGCGGAAGCAGTGATCTGAGTGGGGTGAGGTGAGATCGTACTCGCTGTACTGAGGGATGGCAGCCATGGCGGGGCGGGGTGAAGAAAAGAAAAACACTCTGTGAAATGGAGTACTTTGGCAGCAAGTACCAGTGAAGGACGATAAAGAGTATTGAGCACCACCAGTACAGATCATGATCTAGTCATCGGTCAGCATGGTATATCGGTGGTGTTTTCGGAGTTTCGATCTGTGTTTGATGCCCTTTTGTCCGAAGCCTTCAGGTGTGTACGATGTGGGGAGAAGACGGATCGGTCGGAGAAGTTGTGTGCTTGGTTGTGTGGTGTTTGGGTGGCTGGTACCAGGTCCACTCTGTCCACTCGCTAAGATGGAAGTGGAACAAAGTGGAAATGGCTATACCCTATATATAGCCTGGTTAAACAGCATTGTTTTCCAACAGCCTTTTTCCACTAATTTTGTTGATGAATCAGAGTCATTCATGTTGTGGCTTTGTCCACAGTGATACAATGTCTCAACATTTTGTTGAGAGCACTGGCAGATTAAGCTGCTTCACTGATTCAAGTACCAGTGCAGCAGATTGTACGTAATTAATTATAGAAATAGTGAAGCCTCGAATCAGCTAGACGATGAATGAACCAGCGACATGGATTACGGTGCGTAAGTCCAAGCTGTTGCGCCAAAACCTATCTATGGCATTCATTTGGACTGCAATGAACATGGAAACACAAGGTTGGGGGATGAGCAACCGTAGATGCTAAGCAGTTTAACTACCCCAACCCTGTGTGGTCCTCCAATCTCCTGTCCTGTAAAGGGTGGGGATGGAGGACCAGTAACTGTATAGAACCACGGGAGGGCTCGGACGACGGTTCCCGTCAGTCCGCTCACTCACGGCCTTGGCCGTGCCAGGAGGGTGTGAAGATGACACAATCCCTCAAGGACGGTAATTGGAAGAGTTGGCTGTGGGTCATGGCACCAGGATACTTTGGTCCTTGGTTGACCTAAGTGGAAGGTCGTTCGCTACATGGTGGCGCAGGGCTCCAGCATTGGACCCATCCCCAGTTGCTCGGAAAATGTTAATTACTGGCCATCAGCGGGCATATCATGCTTTCAAACAGTGATTGTGTTTTGGGAGTGTCCCAGATACCATCAGGATGATTTTGACCTTGGACATCCCTGGGTTTTATGATTCAGGGCTCTATCCGAATTTCACAGGAAACCAACTCAAAACCATACACAGTCAAAGTTTCACTTCGACTTTATGCGTGGTCGAACCAAAACAACAAGTGCTTACATGTGAGGATGAGGGGATGGTCTACCGAAGGACTCATTTTCATAGGTTATAGCTTATACTGAACTACTGAGCTGGAGAAGTGGAGAAGTATTGGATCGAACATCGCCAGGTGTTGCATCCGGAACTCACGCACCTGGCATTTGAGCAGAACTCACACGAGGAGGCAGCGGAGCATGGCCTGAAAGCGGAGCATATCCAACAAGCCGTGGCGCAGCGGCAGGAGACCGTGCGCCATTGCGGGCGGAAACAAGACCGAAGAGATGAGGTCTCTGGGATTAGGATGCGTCATCATACGCTTCCCCCCTAGGCCTCTGAAGAGGGAGGCTCTACCATCCAAGTGGAGTAAGTAAGGTCATGAAAGGTCATTCATCAAGATTCTACACACAGATCTGCATACATTCACAGTGTTTCCACATGTGATTCTTGCATCTCAAGAGACGTCCTTTACTTCGCATGTTTGGTTGGACGTCTCCAGTTCTCGGACACCCTGACGATCGGCATCACCGGGGCTCCCGGAGACTCAAACGACAGGAGGTTTACCTCTCGACGTGGAGGCGAGTTGATGTATCGATGTATGTTTTAAATCTTACCTCTTTTGCTGTAATTATAGATTTGTATACCCTCCGGCCTCCAAAGCAGACTCTTGAGCCTCTCAAGCCTACTTGAAGACCCAGATCGGATGTCCAAGAGGATGCCAGAGGAACTGCTCTCAACAGGGCCGCTCACAACGTATGGGTGTGCAAGTAATATAGTTAGACATTGGAGACCCACGAGATCAAATGTTTGGAAGCTTCGGAGAATAGACAACCACGCCCTTGCTGGGCGGGGGGGGGGGTGTCTTCCTCCTAAAATACCAACCTGTATTAAGCTCACCATGCTTTGCCACCAGATCCCAGCGCGGCCAGCCCAGCCGCCAGCGGCCAGCGTGCAGGAGTTCCTGAACCTCCCGCAGCCTTTGATCATCGATCCGGGCAGGAGCGGGTTGGAGAACCGATTTCATCACCCAGCCCTGCAGGTCAATGACCTCATTTGACTGGACGTTAGCTATACATATATATATATATATGTATACAAAAAACACAGCAAATACATTACTCAAGAAGGTAAAAGACCAGGTTTTACTGGGTCAGACTGGACTTGTAGGGCACGGATGATCTCATTACCTATTCACACCCACCCAAAAGATCCGGCCTAAGAGGACTAATTATCCTAATTGCAACCTAACTCATTTTAGGTCTCTTGACCTTCACCCTCAAACAGAGTGATACCTGGGTGCAATGATTTGTGGCCGGTTGTTTGGTTGGGACAGGTGCAGACGGATGGCCTTGCATGATGGCCGTCCCCTGCCGGTTGTGGAACCATGAACCATGTCCCGTTGCCGATGCCAGTGCGGAACGAACGAATCCACGAGTCGAACTGTATCCAATTGGCAATGTTGCCAAATGCACATCATTGATCCAAAAGCTTGGGGTGTTGCAACCTATAAGATACCGCTTGTCCCATCAACCAGGAGCTGTTTTGATGCTCAAGCGATGTCCATTGGTTTAATTTGCTGTATGAGGATGCATGTCAGAAAGGATTCTCCAGATGACAATCCATGTTAGTGGGAGCCTTTGCTCCTAACCGAATTTATGGTCGAACAGAATCCTGGCTGGGTGTGACAACCTCAAAACCACACCAGTGGGACAACCTCCTTCAAAGGCCCATTGTTTTCGCACGAAAGGAAGACACGGATGCAAGAGGCCTTCAATGCACCTTGGCGGGACGTAGGGCAGAGCCCTTCTGATGTAGATCACCGGGTAGGGCTGTTTCTACTTCAGTAGGGCACCCGATATATAAATTGTGGAAGTGAAGACGACCGGTTTGATTTGGGGTTCCCCTGTCTTTCAATGGATGGTCAGTTGCACTGTATACAGGATGATACTTGACCAGGGCGTCGAAGGAGATAGCGAAAGGGGTGTAAGGGCGAGGCACTAGACCCCACAAACAGAGTAACATCAGATCAGTGTGATATAATATATATATATATTGTTTTTTTCTATAACTACTAATTAGTATTATATAGGTCTCACGTTTTAAGAAGCGTGTTTGGCAGCCGCTACCTCCTCATTTTCCTTGGACAACCATATGAACGTGTAAAACATCTTTGGGGCAAAGCAGCTTCTGGAGGTCGTGGGAGCCCGCTCAAGCCGTTTCTGCCGTTTCTGCCGTTGCCACCTGACGCCCTATGGCACCACTGCACCCCCGAGTCCCCGGATTTTCCCCCCCACCTTCGGCCTCAGGAATTTGCGAAATCCGCGTGAGGGCGGCATCAGTGCTTCAGTATCTTCAGTGCAGTCGGAGGGTTCTCCAGAGATTTGATCTTCAGCCACGAGGAAGCCGTTGCCACGTCGTTCGTCCCCACAAAAAAAAGGAAGGCTTGAAAGCACCATGTGGATGAGTCCTTCTTTCCACACCCAAACCAACAGAACACTTCCTCTATGAGTCTCCATTCCAACACATGCTCTCGCTCATCCGCACGTCATCTGCTGGTGCTGGTGCCACTCGCACGTCACATGGCCAGTGCGTCTTCTTCGACAAAAGAAGACACGCGGTGGGACTGACGCGCGTGCTGCGGGGCGATGGCGGGAGAGGTGAGTGGCGTGGCGATGCTGGGGATGTTGATGTCAGACTCTTTAGGCCCTTGCAACAAGCGGAGTTGCGATATACTCCCAACCACTCCCATCTAACAGGGTACCATATTACCCCATGTTTAGCCACTGGCAAAACTGGATGATGCTGGATGTTTAGCCTTTCAACTTGTTGCTCGTTTCGAGTTAGTCGTGTTTCTAAACTCAACTGCAGAGAGCTCTGTGGACACCACCTTCATTTTCCGAAAATATTTCCGCGGCCGGGATTAGGTGAGATCCAGCAAGCACCTTCTGAGGTTTGATGTGGTTTTCCCAACCCCAGTTGGGTGCTTGCACATTTTGCAGTACGTTTTCCATTTCCTTGTGAACCTGTTGTTCTTTGTACACCGGGTTCCAAGTGTCCTTTTCAGGTGCAGGTCAGTTCGTTCTACAGATGTCGCCAGTCGTTTGTTTCCGTCGCCAACGTTTTTTCTGCGCTCCTTTGACTCAAGCTGAGTTCAGACATCATCGCAGACATCCGAGATGTCCCGAGCATCCAGAGCTGCGGATGGAAATCAGTTTTCATTGTTGAACACCATGTCACCATGACATGCAAAAATGCATTGCCAGACTAGACTGGACAATTCTGTTGCAATTTGGAGGGTAAAGCTTGGCATATATGTGGTGGTCCAACCAAGAGACTCTCACCGCTCTTAATTTTGCCACGTATTCATCCCAATGTTGATCCAGATCTGAAGTTCTTCCAAGCACCAAAGGCACCCAAAGGTCTCCAAAGACCAAATACGGCACCAACAACGCATCCGAGCGGATCCATTGGAAGTGGATCCAAGCAACTCCCACCAACGGGTGTTACTCCCTGAGATCGCCGAAACAAGACTCATCCATCAGACCCCGACATGTCTAAGCCGATGGTCCTTGTGTGTGTGAAGGGGTCTTCACTCCCAAAACCACTCCGCTTTCAGGCAAGGTGACCAGGTCTGCAGGAGTGACTGGGAGTGACTCGCCCAGGAGTGACTGGACATTGAACCCAACGGATATCAACGGATCCTTAGGGACATGGATCTGAACCCCTAGAACAATCCCCCGCCCTCTTGGAGACCCAATGGGACTCAACCAGGTCCTCAGGGTGCATGACATGACCCTCAACTCGGGTCCACTCGGGTCCGGCGCGAAATGCCTCCAACCTTGTGGACAGAGCCTCAGTGATATAGGACGTGTAACTGATACTCTGGAACATCAAAGACCTCCTTGGCTTCTCTCTTACGCCGATCCTTTAGGGTTTACCCCGATCGCCATGCCGACCTCGAGTCCGCGCGCGTTCTGGAGCACGTACTCCACCGGTCGAAGACGGGCGGTGATCTGCAGCGCTTTGCTGCTGCAGCTTGGAGATTTGTGGTATTTGAGGCTTTGCGGGTTGCATTTGCGGAAGAGCCCAGACTTTGGCATCAAAAAGAGCTTGCATTGTCTCCTGCTTTCTTGAAGTTTATAATATATGTTTGGATAGCAGAGCACGAAGGTTCAAGTGAGCAAGCCTTCTAAGTTCTCAAATGCCTGCTGCGGTCACGCAGACCGTTTGTGGATGGTCGAATATTATTTCACAGAAGTCATGAATTGAGAAGTTTCAAGCACTTACTCCCCTGCAGATTAACTCGAACCTGAAAACCACTGGGTTGTAGAGACAAATAGTCTTCCAAAGGTCAATTTTCAGGTTCCATGTTAACCTGCAGGAGAGTAAGAACACTCACCCCCGCACAGAGAGAAGACAGTAGAGAAGACATAAACAGATCACATTGTTCCGAAGTGGAAGGATGTCTAGTGGTAGAGTGACACAGAAATTGATAGAGAAGGGTTTACCAATCCATATCCAATCCATGATTTCTTCAGTTTATTTGATGGCCGACGTCTTTTTTTCAAGCCATACTGACCATGTTCAGTCAACTCCTCGGACCAAACAGATGGTGTTTTCCATGTTTTTTCACTGCCAGTCGTACTTCTGAACGCAGGTTCCTCCCACTGTTTAGGGGGGGACGCTCAGTCCAGATTCGCTTCTTTCCGCCCTTGGACAGCAGGACAGCGACCGCTTTCTTAGGATCTGCTCAGATCGGATGTCCTCGCGGCTCGGTCTGGTGATGCCAAGGCGAGAAGGGGTTGGGGACTGGTGAAAGAGGAGAGCACCACTGCCTCCGGAGCGCTTGGGTACATGGATGTTCCTGATCTGGAATGTCCAAGAGCAAGAGTTTCGTTCGAAGAGGACAGAGTGAACAGCTTATATATTCGGACGTTGGACCAGTTTCCTAAGAGTTCCCGCACCCCATCGACGTGTGGGGCACGGTTTCGCGAATTCGGAGAGGTCCGGAGCGTCGGTCAGGCTGGGCTTTCTTTCAGAACTTCTCTTCCGGGAGTCACATGGAGTTGGGTGGTTTGGCTTGTCCCTCGAAGTGAGCGGATGTGACAGGGGCACCCCGACTTCCATCCCCTAACCTCCATGGATAGTTGAAGCACCCAACTCCATGGCACTCCTAAGGTAAAACCCTCCGAGTGAGTTGAGTGGCCAAGCTCTCCCTGTTTCTGTGGCAAGGCTCTTAGGTGGAAAGCTTGGCAGCTTCGCCAAGCTCTCCCATGCCGAGCTCCGACGGACGACCGTCCATTCGAAAGAACAATCGACGGACGAGACGACCGTCCGACGCTGGCACCGTCGACCACCGTCGACCCCGTTTTGTCGGACGAGTTCGCTCGGGTTCGGTTCGGGGGGGGAGAGATGACCATGAAATGGGACTCCTTCATAACCACGGGGTGCTTTAGGACATTTTAGGACGTTTAAAAGTGACAGATAGTGACAGTCGACTATAAATTATATGTTTATAGCTGAAGTGTGTTGATTACAACTTATTTAGAACCAGGGTTATCAGTACTGGGTATAATTCAAAACCGGTCGTCTTGGAATATCTCCACTGCTGTGACATCTATGTTGGCTCATGTCACGCAGTATTACAGTATCCTCCATGGCCCTCCATGTAGTTGTCCTGAACTGAACTGAGTTTTGGCATGTCGTCCAATCCAGTTGTCCAAGCTTGTCTCCGCGCAGATCATCCGCTCGGCAAGTGCTGTCAGGCGTGGATGTGAGGTCTGTTTCAGAAGGGACATGGATTGCCCGCCCTGAGCGGCCTGAGCGGTGTTTTAGGGTATGACTTCTCAAGATCTCTGAAACAAGTTCTCAGTTTGAGATTCCTCGGAAAGTGAGTCACCTAACAGGTGGGGTTGGCTGGCTAGAGATGCCCTTGGCTCACTCCGCCACAAGCTTCTTCCACCAGGTGGTAGAGGACATCATGTTCCAAACATTTTGTCAAGCTGGTAGGGGGGGAATCATCTCAGGCATTTTGTCATGATCTCACGTGTGAACCGCTGCGGGCCAAGATTTCTGCCTACGATGAGGATCCCGTGAGAAAGGTTGGAGTGCAGACCTGAGTAGCCAAGAATTTAATAGCAAAGCCGAGAAGAATGTCCAGGACACTTTTTTGGCAGATCGTCGGATCGTGATGTGGATACCTATGTCCATGCACACCCATGGGTAGAAAAACATCTCTTCAGGGTGGTATTGGACTCTCCCAAACTCTCGCGCGACGGTCGAAGCCACCCTCCAACTCTGCCCCTCGCCTCGAGGATGGGTCAAAGCCTTGGAGCCCTGGTCCACCCTCACTAAACCATGGTAGATTGACACCTCCCAGACACTCCATGTATGCCATATATGCCGTATATACATTGACCCCCCCAAAACCACCCCAACTGATCGGCACCCCCTCTTTATCAGTCCCATGGAACTCGTGTCTGGGCCTTGATACCCCCTTGTTTCTGGAGGAATCTGATCCTTTTCGCCGGTCCACACTCAGGGTGCCCAGGGTGCCCAGGGTCAACACACCCAGGGTGCCGTGCGTGACTGGTCCGGCGTGCAGAACGGACCTTTCGTTCGACCGACACAGGTGGAGGGCGTGCCCGGGTCCGGACCGGTAGAGGGGTCACGACGCGCATGAAAGCGCGGAGGGACTGGATGGATCAGTGGTTTCGGAGGTGAGAACTGGCAGACCCCAAGATGTCTTTTAAAGGAGGGTCTGTATATATATATATATAAATAATATATATATATATATATAAACCACCAAACTGAACTTGGGGTAACTTGTGCCATCTGCTCTGATGGCCCACTCTAGTACAAACACCATGTGGCTCGCGGCGAGCTGAAGGAGGTTTGCAAGAACTGTTGCATAGAGGTCATGTCAGGCGTTTTTGGGGGGGTTGCTCAGTGAGCACCCCAGATTCTTAGTTCTTAGAGTGAGATTGCTCGCGGAGGCGGCTTCTTCCTTGGCGCCCAAACGGCTGGGGCTGAAGGCTTGGATGCTCTTTTGCAGAAGAGGCTGGGTCAGGGAAGGAGCAGCAAGTTGGCAAGGGCAGCGGGTACCGGTGGTCATGCACCAAGTTTGGTCAACCCGGTGGTGGTGGTTGCTTTGCGTTGGACATGCATTTAATGTAAGAGGTGCGGGCACCCTTAGGTTTTCACCTTTTTTTCACCACCACATGGTGCACCTTTTTTTCGGTTCGGAACATGATTCGCCGAGGTTCGGAGCAAGCTAGGCCAACCATGTAATTTGCACGGTTCTCCTCTCGCGCACCAGAGAGGTTTGGGGTTTGGTTCACATGTCGTGTAAAATATGTATAACAATAATTGTATCCACGGTATATAATACATGGGTATACCGTATACTATTTAGGACAATACAACTAATATTTACACAAATAACATATTCAATTTCTATACTTGAACCTCAGTTTGCGCGACCAGTATTTCCCGTTCGCTTTTGGAACATTTCATGACAGTTTGAGAAGTTTGATAGCATCATTTTGCTCTGATGTGGCTTGTGATCATGGGAATCACCCTGCTCAAAGATATACCGCTTACTATCATGGGGAATTACCACTCCTGATTCCTCTCAGTGCAAACATTCTTTACCATTGTCCGTCCTTGGAGCCAAGAGTGCTGTTCATGGAGATGGGCCGCACCAACAGACATTGAACACCAAACGACAGCCAGAAGAGCCTTTAATATGTCCCAGTCGTGCTGTAGGATGTTCTTCATTCAACAGGAAGCGTCAGGCCAGGGCCACGGGTTGATGGGGTTGATGTTGTGACCCCACCTCTGGACGTTGCTTCTACTTGTACGATCAGATCATAGAAAAAATGGGGGGGGGTATGCGACTAGCAACATCTCTTCAGACATCTTGAGGCAAATGATCCGTGAACTCTACCAGACACTGGAGGGGCAAGAAGGGCAGGCACTACTATTCGCAAGGGAAGCGTGGTCCGAATCATTTGTCAATGAATCGTTCAACATGCAGAGAGGAGGTCTCCATGTTGTTCATTTGTTGGGGGGGTCAAAGTAAGGTGTCATGAGATGTCATGACCTTCGAAGCCCGATCGAACAGCTCCTGCGCCCAGGAGCGGCAGGGACCTTACAAGTCCCATCTTCAACATCCCCCCCGAAGCAGCAGGCAGGAAGATGCAGGAAGCGCAGGAGGGAGGGGAGGACCTTGAAGTCGTAAAAAGCATCAGGTGGTTGGTTTAGTATAGTGGATTTTGGGTATACCAAGATATCCCAAGTACCACTAAGTTGAGTGTTGTATGATTGACACCCTGATATCCGTTGAACAAACAAACCGGCCTCTTCAGAGCTCCATGGGATGATCACGAGTTCAAGAATTTCACGAGAATCGGATGCATTCATCTCGATTTGCGGCTTTGCTGGCGTGTGTATCTGCGTGTTCATCACGCACCACGTACTCTCCTCGCAGACTTTCCGAAGCAGGTCTATCCCCAGAATCTGGTCCTCCTGAGCAGCCCAAACCTCTCTCACCATCGGTTGTTCTCATCTCTTCCCATGCTTCCACTTCCTGGGCTTCACAACTCGCCGCCTCCGTTCTTCTGTTCTCCCCAGATGATCGTCCCGTCCCGAGTCAGGTCTATCCTGATTGGCTCGAGGGGAACTGGTCCGTGCGGAGTCGCTTCGTGGGCTTCGAGTTTCCCACCTTGCCCCGGCAGCAAGTGATGCGTGAGGAGACAGCGGAGGGCGGGTGGAGAGGGAGGGGTGATGGGGGTGGACGGGTTTAGGGCGAGGACTGGCCGGCCACCCAAATGTTGTTCGATGTTGTTCGTGGTGTTTGTTTGTGTCTTAGCAGTGAAACAAAAAGTTTGGCGGTGTGGTCGAGGTTGCCACAGTGGGATTGGAAGGGAAGTGGATGTAACTATCGAGCAGTTGAATGCAGTTGATGACCTTTGAAGGGGCTTTACCGGAAGATGGAGATCGAAGTGCTTCCCCAGACTAATATATATATATATATATGCCTCACAAATCATTCGATCCCACTCGAATCATCCCGACCCGCTGTGCTGTTTTGGAGCAGGGCAGCGAGTGTTTCTCCGTTGGACGATTCCGCGGCGTACACCCTTGGGAAGACCTAGACAGAGTCTTGTACCATGAACGAAGCTGCGAAGGATGATGAAGGATGTCAACAACACTCAACGGAATTCAACAGATGCGATGTCCATAGATGTCCATTGTGATTGTTTGGAAGGTTCTTTGGGTTGGCCGAAACCAGCAGGAGGATGTGCCTGGATTCAAGACCTGCTCCATCATCGACTTTGCTGATGTGGGGAAGTCCCCATTAGAGTGGCTCGGGCGACGAACGCAAAAGGAGGAGGGTGACGTGCTCAGCCATCTGGCGGAGCGAAGCTGGGGAATGTTTGCTTGTGGATGATACACTAACATGGAAGTGGATGGCATGTCCCCGAAAGGAAGATGACTTTTCTTTACCAACAGGTGGGTTCTCCACTTCCTTGTGATGTGTTCGTCGGAGTTGAATTGTGTTTGATGGGTCCAGGAGTCCAAGTAGTTGTCCCGTCAGTATAACAATTTTGCTGCCACCCCGCCAGGGGTCTCGCAGGCAGTGGCAGATGAAGAGCAAACTTCGTTTTGGAGCAACTCAAACCCTTGCGCTTTTTTGTTCAAGACGCATCCAGAAGTGGAGTTGATGGAATACTGTATATACCTCACACTTATGATGATCAATTAACGCTGCCTGCGGTAGCAGCAAAAGCCAACAGTAGCGACAAAAGCATCTGACATGCGGTTCGGTGCATTTCCACAATGGTCAAGATGCTATTTTCCCATCAGCTTTTGTGTGATGTTATGACCCCAATGGAAGAGTCAGAGACTGCTTAACACCGCCTCACCGGCTGCGGCTTGCACCTCTTCGGCTTCCACCGGGCCCACCTAGCACGGGCCGTGCGGTCCAAGGTACAACATGAGCTTCGTGAAGAGATCGACGGACGGAGGCCGGTCCGACGTCCCGTCCGGTCCGACGTCCGACGTCCGGTCCGATCGGCGCCAATAGCTGGAGAGAGTGGGGGCACCTGGAAGGTTTTTGGTGTGAGGTGTGGAGTGTCTTGGGCCTTGGGTGTTCTTTCTTGGACTGGTTCCAAGAAGAACTTGAACAGGGACAGTAGAGCAAGGGTTTAGGGTGTTCAAGTTCTTCATGGAACACCCTAAACCCTACAGTTCGCCATGGAACTGGTTCAAATTCATGGTCCCTTTGAATTTACACCTCCTCGCCTTCGTCGCGAACCGTCGAAATTCGTCGCCTCGCTCGGTGGGTTTGCACCGGATGCTTACTATATAGGCCTTCGAGCAAGGCGTAAGAGGGATCATGAGGCCTCCCTTCTAAGACCATTCCGGAATGGCCCCCCCAGAAGGTGAGAATTCCAAGTTCATCCCACCTTGGAACTTGAGTTTGATGTACCACAACTTCAGCCCCACAGACCTCTTCAGCTGTTTGGACATGGATTTCAGGCTCTCCCCGGCTCCAAAGAGACCTGGTCTCGGGTGGTTGAGCCATGGTCTTTTTGTAGGACACACATGGCTTCACAATGCATGCTGCATGCTTCCTGCATGTCCGAAGACACCACATTGGAACTCGTTGGTAACTTCTTCGAAGCCTAAACGCCTAAAAAGCTTGAGAGAACAACAAGAACAACAACAACAACAACAACAACAACAGCAACAACAACAACAACAACAACCACAACGACAAAGTGTTCTATCATGTTCTATCCTTCTTTCCTCTTCTTTGCCTGAAAAGAAGGGCATCCTCGGACCCTGGAGGTCGGACCCGGAGCCTTCCCTCCTCCCGTCGTCGTCTCAACAGCCCAGCCCAGGAGTCGTGGAGGATTGGCCCTCGAACCTTTGTTCCACGGTACAGGCGCACCTCGCCCGAGGCCGAGTGACCAGTGCCTTGGTCTGAACCGCCGGATCAAAGGTGACCTACATGTGTTGCTTGGTGACCTGCAGGACTGGAGGAAAGTGACTGTCCTGACTGCCGACGATTTTTTTGCTTCCTTTTTCTTCCTGACTGTCAAACATGATTCGACTGCCTTCATGGTTGAATGGCGGGTTCGTAGGGAACGAGAAAAAGACCCGATCCCCGTGACTGGTGCCCATGGCAATGCTGGCTCGCCTGGGAAGCCATGCTGTGGAACCCCCAACCACAAGAATCTCAAGACAGTGAGCAGTCCATCAGCTGGTAGTTCTCCTCCAGCAGAGTAGCTAGATTTGGAAGAGGCATCGGGCTGTCCAAACACCAGAAGCGGCGTGTCCCTTGACAGACAGTTTGTTTTGATAACATTATCATTGAGTATGTCCAAGTAGACAAACAGCATTTCTGGCTAGGATGATCCTCCTTTGGGCGCATACATATTGAAATACGTATTGAAATAGTATTATTTTAGAAGCGGCCTCACAGTTGACATTGCTTTAGGGTCCATCACCACACCTCCCATTCAACTCACCATCCGCGTCCGCTCTCAGGCGTGGACTACAGCCCCAGCCAGGATCCGAACCGGCTCACCATGAGGCGAGGCAGACGGGGAAGCGAGAGAACGTCGCATGGGAGGAGTTAGGTGTTTGAAGTATGGTCCTGGGATTGGGTGGTACGTGCCCACAGTTGCGCTGTGAAGACTTTGGGGAACATGACAGATGCTAAACAATGCTAAATGAAAGTATAGCCGCTGTGGCTTGCTGTAGAAGGCTTTTGTATGGAGATGTATTGAGAATCCCAGGCTTCTGATGTGGAAGGACTCGAAATGAAGGCTCGGTAGCCGTCGCAAGTTCTGCTAGCTGCTAGCTGTGTTGCCACGCCCGGAAAAAGATGCATCACACAAGCTGTGTTGCCTTTTTTGTTAAGAATCTCCAAAGGAATATAGCATAAGAATACATAAGACTTTGACACCTTCCACACATTGACTGTTCCGAGGTTCTTTCGTCTCCTGGAAACCATGATTTGTTTTCATTATTCCATGATTTGGCAGCGCTGGCCGCAGATCATCACCGTCTGAAAACGATCTCGTCAGATTGACGGAACTAGAGTTAAGTCCAGGGTGTGTCCCCTGCCTACCAGGTATCACTATTTGTAACAGATTATCACTATATAGTTTAAAAAGAGCCTGCCAGCTTCTTCAAAGTGACCTTCTTGGAGTCCCCAAGTGACCTGTTACAGGCCTGTTTGTGACCGAACCAACCAGGTGATCAAGGTCGGTCACTTTGAAGAACCAGGTATGCATCATCCATCATCCACTGGGGCCTATCATTCCTTCCCATGGGAAGGTTGAACCTCTCGTTGCCCTGGATTTGTCCGGGACATCGTCCAGGACATCGCTTCATTCGGTTTCACCTCCCCGGCCACCAAAAGAAGCGGGCCAGTGGATCCCTATCATCTATAGATATATCAAGCAAAAATAAAGTACCAGTACGTCTAGACGTGTTCAATCCATGTTCTTGAAATACGCGTTTGTATCTTCCTTTTTGAGCTGTTCATGCTATGATAGCTCCTCGTTTCGAGCCGCCTTGCCTCAGGCTCGTCGCCTCGAAGAACGCCGAGCGCGTGGAGCTCTTCGTGAACGCCCGGGACGCCGAACGGCCCAAGGAGCCGGGGCGCAGAGGGTCGGTTCGGTTCCCTGTTAGGGAATGAAGCGTTGGTTCATTTTGTTGGGGGGGTGGAAAGTGGGTTGGGTGAAAGATGACGGGGCAGGCGAAATAGATGGTCGGATGAGTCTATAATATACAATAATACATGGTTTCTGCGTGCTGCAGGGAGGTGTAGATTATTGGGTGCGCGAATGATGTTCGTTGTTTTGGGAAGGGCTTCATAGGGGTGATAGCTGAAGGCGGGAAGCCAGTCCAAGAGAGAAAACTCTCTCAGCTGGATCCCCAGATCCGGGACCCCCGAGCCTGAAAATGGGGTTCCAGTAGAAGTCCCCAAGTCCATAGGGGGGATCTCAACCTCGGGTGAGGCGATGAACATCAAGTGAAGATACGGAGCTGACCGGTCAAGCGGTCAGCGGTCCCAGCAGAGCTCCCTCCCGATTGCACCACCAGGCATAGTGTCAACATAGGTCACCACGCATAGTGTGGTCACAGGTCACCATGCATAGGTCCACAGAGGTCAACTCAGGTCCACAGAGGTCAACTCAGGTCCACAGAGGTCAACTCAGTCCACGGTCCACTCTTCTCACCAGTCAGTGGAAAGCCACCAGTGGACAGGTCGCAGGGTTGGCTTCGGGTGATGAGCATGGCCAACAGGGGCACCAGCTGAACTTTCAAGACACGGAACATCGTCTTGAGAGTTGCCACGTTGCAGGGCTCAACGTAATAGTTGCCAGGGTGGCACACTTTGCGAACAAAGTGACAAGAGTTGGATCTTTTTGCTTCAAGAGTTCCCACAAATTTATCGACCAGGCAGATCTTTCAGTTGAATCTTGATTTGGAGATTAGATGTTATTAGTGTTTGTTTCATGTCCAATTGAGCATTTTCCAGGTTATGTTGTTGAATTGTTTGTTTCTCATGTTTGTGTGGGTCACGGTCATGCCCCTTCAGGAGGATGTCTTCCTTTGCAGCGAGTATCGGCGATGCTTGGGCTTCGTCCGTCCGACAGGAAGCTTCGTCCGTCGCTCGAGGGTGGCCAGCAGAGATGTCAAAAATTCGTGAGTTGAAACCACCAACCAGATGTCAATGTGCCTTCGAGCTACACTTTCCTGAACCCTGGGGATCCAAGTTGAAACCTCGTTTTCTACGGCCTATAGAGGAAGAAGAAGCCCAACCCAAACCAACGCTAGTAGCTATTTGCTCCTAGTAGTAATGCCCTTGTTACTAGTAGCGATGCCCTTGTTCCTAGTAGCTTCTCGTTACTAGTAGTAATGCCAGGAGCTACTAGTAGCGTTCTTGTTACTAGTAGTGATGCCCTTGGTTACTAGTAGCTTCTTGTTACTCGCATTGTGGGTCCTATCGCCCTTGCTAGAAGCCCGAGGACAGGTGACCTTCTCCAGCCGCGTGCAGCAGGGATACAACTGTCACCTGGCTGTCACCTAGCTCCTGCTTGGTCGAAGCTTCAGCAGCAAGACGTTGGTATATGGGCTTGGTATATACCCCTGCATCATGAGTGGTTGGACGTAGACAGGCTTGGACGCTTGGCGGATGGTGTGGTGGGGTGGACGCCGGACGTTTGGTGGATGGTGTGGTTGGATGGTTCGGTCAACGAGGTTCCAAAGGAAGGGCCGTAAGGTGTGACGATTGATTGGTAGAATCACTTCTTTTTGAAGGGACATACGCCATACGCAGAGTTTGAGGCAAAATTGGCATTTTTGCCTGTATTTGATACTATTTGGGAGCATCAAAAACAGGAGAGACCCAGGAACTGCCTGGCCAAGGCCGATTTGGGGATGAGGTTCTTTTTGTGGTGGCCACCGTTCGCCATTTAAAATAGACCTGTTTGTTTCGCTGGTCGCCCATGTGCCCATTCTCGCGCCTGGTCCTCCCAAGAATCGCCGTCCTCGGGAGGCAACTACCAGCACTACCGGACCTTCCAACGTGCCGCTGCCAGGGAAAGTGTGGTGAGACAGATGGGTACTCCAATCGATTGGAGAGGGATGGGGAGGGAGGAGCTGGAGAAGTAGCTTGCAAGCTGATTGGTTCTTCAAGCTTCACAGGATGTGCACTATAGTGCACTTGCCACTCAAACTTTGAGATGCAGCTATCCCTTTCTGCACTTGTGCAGCAGCAAGATACACACCCTTAAAAAACAAAAACATGAAAGTTGAACACCTGTTTGTAGAGGAAAATGGTAATCCAAGGGGCTATTTGCCACTTCCATGATTGTTCCAGGGAGTGTGTATAACTGTATAAATATGTATAAATAATTTGAAGTCTGGAGCTAGAGTTCTCAGAAGAACGGCCGTTTCTCTTATGCAGCCTTTGCGGCGCAGAGGAGCTTTAGATTTCAATTCAGCATTTGCCACACTGAATTTGCGTTCAACAGACCTGCATGTCCTTCATCTACCTTCAACCAGACTGTCGTTTTACCTCATGTTTCCAAGGACAGGCGGACGGCGTCCGGCTGAATGTGCTGACAGCAACTTGGTGTATCAATGATATTCGATAGAAGATAGATGTGCTGTGGTCTAAACATGTCTACACCCTGGCCTTCCAAAACCATTACACAAAAGGTTGACCTGATTTTGTAGTCTAAAATCCTTTGTCAAGCAATGGTTGTTCGGAAAACCATGTAAAACCCATTCTCATCCATTATCAATACTTACAGCATTGGTTGTTGGACGCCTAGGGTAAATAGGACCTGTTGTCCTGGGTGCCAGTTCCCGCCAGTCACCGCCCGTCGTCCACGTTTGGAGGGAGGTCTGTCGTCGAAGCACATCAAGGACCTCCGAAGCCATGTCTGGAGAGCGAGAAAATCATGTTGACCAGTCAACGCCGGACAGAGCGTCCGCGTGGCGGAAGACGATGGCGGACGGGTCGAACATCGAGGGCTAAGATGCCACCATTGGGCAAAGATGAGCCCAGAAAAAGCACGGAAATCTAGGCATTCCCAAGGGTTTGATGATCCGCCGCTTGGGGTTGGAAGCAAGATCTGGAGATTGAGATGTTTGCCGCTGTTTGCCTTTGGCCAGCACGGGAGGTTCTCGTCGTCGCCGAGAAGGGCCGGCATTGCATGGGAGGCGCTCAAGATAAATCGCCAGACTGGTGTTGAAGAGGAGACCAGCAGGCCATCGGCGCTGAGTGGTTCCAGACTTTCGCAACGTCAGTTCCAAGGAATTGGACAAGCTTAAGGGTATCCCAAAAGCAGTCATTCACGACCGTAAGCTGCTTAAGCTTTGGTGGAGTCCGCCACGACTCCTGCGCTAGAGGCAGGAGGACTCCTGGAGACCAGGAGGACTGACACTCCGACGAACACGTCACATTGTTACGTGGAGACGTGCATGGCATGGTCCCTTGGAAGACCAAGATTCCTCTACAAACAGAGGGTTTTCCACTTCCATGTAATGTGTTCGGCGGGGTGTGCACATTTTTTAGTTGGAGGATCAGACAGATTGTTTGTAGAAATTTGATCGGACGACAGACAATCTCTTTGAATGATTCGGACAGGTTTGTCTCTTTTATGCGGACTACTACTACTACTACTATTACTACTATTACTACTATTACTACTACTACTACCACTACTACAACTACTACTACTACTACTACTACCACTACGACTACCACTACTACTACTACTACTACTACTACTACTACTACTACTACTACTACTACTACTACTACTACTACTACTACTACTACTACTACTACTACTACTACTACCTGTACTACCTGGTGCTTCAAAAGTATAGCATATTTTAGGAACAGGTATTAGAAGATTTTTTTTACATTGTTTCTTTTTGAGGGTGTAGGTTACTTATTTTTAGGATCTAGAGTGTTTTGGGCTTCCATCCATACTTTCAATAAAACACATTTTGTCATGTGTAGCAGCTTGGGGCTCAAAAGTGGCTGGGTTGTGCATTGAATGCATGTTTGATCACTTGGATTGGGTGATTGGTGAAGCCACAGGAGTTCTCATATCTACTCGTACTCGTACAGTGGGCAGCCATCACGGTTTCTTTGCAATTTTGCTCTATACCATTCATTACCCCTAGGAATCTGGCGATCTTTGGCTCGTTTGGAAGAAAAACCGTGCCGGACATTCCCAGAAGTGTGATGGACATGTCCTGGAAATGGTGCTGGAAATGCCCGCCAAAGACAACAGATGACCCATTTGGAAGCAAGACAATTGACAATTTTGATCTGATTTTGTAGATGTTGGGCTCAAGGTTTTTTTGGCCACCATGAACCTTCACGCACTGAAACCCCAGCTAGGCGGGACGTATATCGAGGGATTCCCTCGCCTCCAAACAGTATGGATTGGGGTTCAAAGCCTCGATCATCGCTCAGCCGAGTCAAGAAACATATCCGACAGAAGAGAGCACGAGATGGAGAATCGGCTGTCGGCTGTGGTTGACTTCAACGTGTTTTCTCCAGTTTTCCATCATAATACTATTCCTATGATTGTCTTGTTGTTCTTTTCAGGACATATTCCTTTTCTTAGATGTTTGTCACCTGTTTACCTTGAAAAAAACCTTTGTCCCTAGAACTTTGCGACATGTGATCTAATGAGATACTATGAGGGACCCGTGTTCCCAATGATTCCCAATGTGTAGGCCTTGATTCAGCATCCTTTGTTCCAGAATCTCGGGTCTTCTCCAACAGGTGACTGTCCACCAGACTGGCTGATCTAGGGTCGCCTTGCTCGGCTCAGGCCAGCTATTTGGATCCATTGAGCCCGCTTTATTTCGAGAGCTTCGACAAGCCACTTGGAGGAGCACAGGCGTTGAACTAACATGGAAGTGGAAAATGGCCCCTTTGCAAGACAATTTTCTAATAGGAACAGTATTATTAGTGTCAGTTCCAGGCAGTGCAACCGGACCAGCCGCAGATGGAAGAGCATGCATGGCCAGCTTTATTTTTAGTGACCCGAGGATAGCCCGACTACTTGGCGCATTGGGACCAGCAAGGTTATGCCTTGATTCTTAAGGAATCTCTCACACAACCTTTTCGCCAGCAGTTCCATGTTGGGGGTCCTATCCACTAACTGAAGAGCCAAAAGACACCCTGGCATAGAACTTCTGCTACTATGAGTGCTTTTCTTGTGTGTTTTCAATTTTTGTGCTCGAGTCTCAGCGGCTAAGCCGCTCAGCCTTGCTCCCTCTTGCACGAGCCCTGATTGTGCAAACTGGTCGATGTATAGGTTGTGAATGGTTATGATTATTTGCTTAACGTGTATGATGGATGATTATTGCACTCTTTTCTCTATTTGTTAATACGTTCCTATATAGTCGATCCTCACCAAGCATTCCGAGAGACACGTCAGCGTTAAACCTCCAGACTAAGAGACTTGTTACAGGTCGGTTGCGTCCGTCGCATGATGCGACCACCCTGAAAGCCGAAAAGGGTCCTGGTGGTTTGAACTCACAGAACTTCACAGAACTTCACAGATTTTGGCCATGCCAGCCGGCCCGATATTGGATTCCATTCTTGTATTAATTATTGAATATATGTTATATACTGTATCTTAATATGTTTGTTTGTTTTGGGATGCTGCAGACTCGATCAACTCACTTCATCCACTTAATCCATCGACCGAGCCATATCGCCCACCCAAGGAGTCGGATGGACGTCGTTCCCTCCGATGAACCGATGGACGTCGTGTGCAATGTGTGCACTGCACTGCGTTCTGGGTTTGGCTGCCCCCCACCCCTGAATTCACACAGGGGATATGTTTTGGGCCATATGTTATATACTATATGCTGCTTATGCTGAAGACCGCCACAGTTCGCCCGAGGCCGGTGGTGGTCTTTGCGCATGAGTTGCAGCTTTCGAGAGCTGAGGCGGTGTGACCGGGGAAAAGAAAGCACCTGGCGCATGGGCGCATGGCCTCGCGCGTGTGGTGTGGCTATGGCTGACATACAGTGTGTTTATATTATATCGTATATATTGTAATAACCCTTCGGACATGCTTATGTATCATAATATCTCGTAATCAGAGAGGTGGACCTGCAGATACTATAGAGGCTTGCGTGGTGTCAGCAGGAAGCTCCCTTGCTATGTGCAGGAAGCTCCCCAGCTCTATGAATGCTGGACATGTTAAGTGTACCTCAAGGACCCAGACATGTGGACTCTTGATAAATAAGACCCCCAACTCAAGAGGTTGGGGGGGGTGGACTCTTGATGAAGAGTCTACACGGGAGTCTCCTTTCAACAACGAACTCTTGGGCCGACAGCGGTGGGCACCGCGTTGATCCACATATCCTGCGGTTTTGGCAGGTTCTGAGAGGTTCTGAAAGGGGGCCCAAGAAAGGACCAGGAACACATGACCCATGTAGGAGCTGTAGAGACAATCCCCTATCTATTCCCATTCACCAGCTCCTGAGGCCACCCCCCCCTTTGGTCGATCTGTCGCTCGTCGTCTTGGTCCTCCGGAGACGACTTGATCGGTGACCCCTCGATGTCCGATCTGTGGCAACGAGGAGCATGTGAGGCAAAGCATGACTCGCATGACAGAAAGCCAAGCCCCACTTCTTTCTTTTCTTGCCACACTAGCAGGTTGGGGAACTCAGGAGGATACCAGGGGTATCCACTTCTTCCCTTTTGAAAGGGGAGCCGTTCAGAGCTACAGTTCCCGAAGCACTTGCTATGGGCCCCCACGGTCTTTTTTTGAGTAACATCCTGAACGCATCCCACGGTCTATCATGGGATGTCACGTGTGCAAGTCCGTTCTGCTTAGGAGGCAAAGAAAGGACGCTGCAGTTGTTCTTTAGGGCGCGTTTCCGGGGCCAACTCCAACTCCTCCAACTCTTTCAGTTTCATTCTCCAACTCCTCCAACTTCTGAGGTCTTCATGACCTGGGATTGCCAGTTCGCCTGTGGTGATGGCCTGGTCGTCGGGGAGGTGCACGAGGGTCACGAGGGTTTGACGAGATGCAGCGGCGAGCGGTGGAGTGGTTCTCGAGCGATGCAGTGGAGCTTCGATCCAGTATTTGCGGTTCAATATATCTGTCAATCTAAAGAGACCACTCAAGCGTTTTATCATGTTTTATCCGTTCAGGTTGTTGGTTCTTTCACAGATGTCTGCAGTCTCGTGCCACCATTTTGTTCTGTGCAGCGTGCCAGGAGCAGTGTGACGATGGGAACCTGGACGCGCTGGATGGCTGCGATGCGAACTGCAAGGCCGGTGTCTCCCTGCGCGGTCTCCGTTCTCCAAAAAAGCAAGCCGTTCAGAGCTGGAGCTCAACTGGGAGGTCCCCCGTTGAGTTCTTCGCGCGAGCGAGTGTTGGGGCGAAGTCTGGTAGCAGCCGCCCATCTCATGGCCCATCTGGCACTGCAGGGCCATGCTGGCTGAGAGTCCGCACAAGGGCGATGATCCTGATGATGGCTGTTTTATAACGGATAGCATTTGCGAGACAATAGGGCCCTCAGACGAGTACCTCAGTGTGCATTCCCAGTTTTAGGTGTGGACCATGTGTGGACCCTAGAGGGTGTTCATCCAGTTTATCGCAGCTTCATGTCAACAGAACTCATTGACCCTAAACTTCTTAGTGTAACATCCCAGGTAAAACGATGGTTCTTCGGAGAAAAACAGTGCTAGGAGCCCTAGGGCTTTGACCAGACCAATAAGGCCGATGGTCACCCTGACTCCAACGGAGGTCACTCTGGAAAAACCACGGGTCAATAGACCTAGTGCTGGGGAAGAGATCATTTGGAGTGGTTTCAGAGGTTTGATGGCGCAAACCTAAAGATGTTTTGGGGCTCCATGTAAACCGCCGAAATTGAGGTATATGTCCGAAGCGGATCCAAGAATGCGCCTCTTTCTGGACTGCGCGCAGTTGGTGCATACCCTCGCACTTTCACGTCGACCGCGCGAATTGGCGCCAATCTTGACAGGGCGGTGACGGGGCCCCTGTTGGGCGGTCAAGCAAGGTGTGATTTCCTGTGCCTTTCCAGCTTCAAGATATTTCCAAGCTCAGCAGACTGCAATGGCAGCCGCTGGTCTGGCGGTGACTGGAACTGGTTTTAACCAATTGAAGTCACCAACGGGACGACGGCGGGTCTTCACCGGGGGGGGCACTGAGCCTGCTGGGTCCATCGCTGGGTTGACACGCCAACTCATGGCATCGGAGGGTAGGAGCATTTCCAGACCCTGGAAAGCACCCACCGAAAATCCATGAATTCAGAGTCTATAAACCGTTTGTCCGCAAAAAACATCCTGAAATTCACTGAAATTCGGAGAGAAAACACAGAAAGACACCATATCATGTTCTGTTGCGTTTCCTCTTGAAAGGGGCACCGTGCTTTCGTTTCCTCCGTTGCTTTGTCCCGGCCTGGATCCATCCAGGTGGAGCCGGGCTTCGTGTGCGATGGCTCGCATGGCTTCGCTCCGTCCCAGCGGCGTGGTGGAAACGGTTTGGAGATGGTTTTCCGGGCAGAAGGAAATAATCCACAAAAAAAGCTGGAATTGATATGTAAGGATATGTAAATATACCGTACATGTGTTTATTGTGTAAACTATATATATATACTTTAGTAATCTTTAGTATACTGGGTGATCAGTCTGTAATCCAAAGTTATCCTATGACCTATGATGTGATGTGATTCTACACCAACCGTCATGGTGGGAGATAGTGTTGATATATATGTTATGATATGTTTTCACCATCTTTCATATGGAATGAAGTTTTTGGAAGATGAGGCAGTTCTCGAGAATTGAGCTAAAACATCCGATTACAAGGACCCTTTGGAGTAAAACTGATTTGAAATGACCTCACCAGCGAGATGCAAAGTCACACAATGAAAGGTTCTGAATCAAATAGAACCAGTATGTCAGTATGTATACCTGAGTCACCTTCCATGTTTATGTAACTGTAACCACTTGGGATTTGAGGCAAAGGTTTGGTTCAGCAAATAATTACATCTCCATACAATTGAGAGCGACCGAGATCGCTCTACTATTGCATTAAGAGGTTGACATGCCCAGCAGCACCAGAGAGTGGAGGAAAAAGGCAGGGGAATTGATGGTGAGTTGCAGGCTCCAGGGTGCCTGACCATGTATAGAGTGCATTGATGGTCAGGGTGCCTGAGTCAGGCAGGGTAATTGATGGTTTCAGGTATGTCTGATGTTTTGGGTGCCTGACCAGCCGACGACCTGCGGACGGGTTTCGTGGATGGACGACCGGCGCCGGCTCAGGTGTCGAGCCATTGGCCTTTTGGCGGCCAGTGGGAGGTTGGTGTAAGGGGGAGTCGAAGACGACCGAAACCTGGGATCTCCTAAGTGTAGCACATGTGGTGCTACACACCACCGTGTGAGCTGTGTACCCAGGGCTGGGTAGTCTATTTGGCACCTCGCGATGGTCCTGGCACGTAGATGATGTAGTCTTTTTCCAGACTGAATTCCTGAGGATAGTCCCCTTAAAAACAAGTTGTTCTGGATCCGATGTTCTCCCTGCTGAGTCATCCATGGGCACCCATGGGTGGGTCGAGACACGTCAAGGATCGTCACTGAAGTATCTTCATTCACTTTCTACATTAGATGTAGATCCCGCTGATGCCATGGCGGTATGCCATCGTGCCCCTACAAGCCATACTACTTTTGGGATCCCGCTGATGACTTGGAATTGTTCCTTCTTTGCGTTCTTTTCGATCCTCAGAGGTGGAGCGGAACAAATGGATGTGGTGCGAGCATGTTTGACCCAGGGAACGGCGCTTTATTTTCTCTAGTTTGTTCTGTTGACAAGTGGCATTAATATGGTACCCTAACAATCCATGTATGGTGTATTTGCCGACATTCACTTGCCTTCCGTTCGACGTTTGTTTAAATCGATGTTTGTTGGAAGTGTAGGGTAATTACATTCACTTCTGACACCACCCCAATGCCAATGTATGTAAATATTGAGAGCTCGTCACTGTGAGCGTGCACCTTTTTAAGCATTTCAAGCTGCCAAATCTTGCTGTGGAAAGTTTTCAGCTCATACCAAAGCCAAAACTTCTCATGTGGACGAGCATTATTTCTTATTCATTTCTAAATAGTTATTGACTCAATTCTATTTTAATTCTATGAATTTTGACTTAAATACAATTCAACTAAATTCTAAATCAATATTTATTCTAATTGAATTTATTTCATTTCTATGTTTATTGATAATAAAATTGGATCTCAATGAATTTTAAATTGAATTTGTTTTGAATATGTAATAGACTTCTATTTCAATTCTAAATTGAACCTAATTACATTCTAAATTAAGTTTATGTATTATTCTAAATTAAGTTTATGTCTTTTTAAAATTCATTATAATCAAATTAGAGGTCAATTTTATTCTAATTTAGTTTTGTTGTAATTGTAATTATCTTTGATTATTCTGGATCTAATATTAAATTCCAAATTGAATTTATATGTGAATTTGCAATATATTTTTATTTCCAATCTAATTCTAAATTGAATGTATTTGAAAGTCTATTTATTGGAATTCAAAGTGAATTTGCAATTTTTATTAAAGTGAATTATGTATAACATAATTTTATATCAATATTACAATATTGTTCTATTAATTAATTCCTAGGTTAAATATCTTTAATTCAATTCTACCTTAAGTCTAGATCAATTTCAATTTGAATAATGGATTTTGGTTTAATATTATTCAATTCTAATTTAATTCCAATCTATTTCTCATTTAATTCTATTTCATTTTGTTTTGCATTAAACATTGTAATTGTGTTTATTCCAATTTCCAATTGATTTGTTAATGATTTCTAATGTTAACGTCTTTATATAACTTAAATTCAATTGATCTATATATCTAATTTTCTAACTTGATTCCAATTCAATGCAAATGGAATTCTAATTGAGTTTTGCTTCCATCCTAGAGAATGAATATTGTTGGTGGTATGAATATATTTCATTAAAGAAAGAATATACTTCCATATTGGAAAAATTTCATAAAAATCGTTTATGTTCAAAGCAAGATCAATTCCCTGGAAATAAATGTTTTATTGTATTTAAAGATTTTGTCCATACATTGGTCAGCATATTTATCATGTGGTTGAGTGTTTGTTAAATCACTGATTGGTGGAAGTTGATTACAGTCACCGGCTCCTATGATGAGTTTATTGTTTTTATGTTTTTCAGCAGAGTTGAAAAACTTACTATAGATATATAGATTGGTCATATAGACTTCATCAAAAAATATAACATCAAATTCACGATGGTCAAACTCTGGTAGTTCATCCCCCTTATGAACTGGGATTCTAAAGAACAGGTTATAGGTTGTTGAATCACCTTCTATTTCTTGACTTAACCTATTATGAGCCACCACGAATAAAACATTTTTACCCATCTTCTTAAAATACTGTCCTATATATGACTTGCCTGATCCCGCAAATTTTGCTCTGATCATACATGGGTTTAATTCTTCAACTTGCTTACATATTGCTTTGGTGTCCCACTCATCCACCACATCTATTGTTTCATTTTCGATTTTTGGAATTTCAATTAAACTGTATGAATAAACTTGTATTTGTTAGTTGGAAATTTAATTGATTTGTTTGTCATCCTCCAGTTGCCTATACCTTCTTCAAAACTCAATATTCCGTCCCTCACAGCCATGGGCTCGACAGATAGCAGAGAAGCAAATTGAACGATAAAAGGAATACTATGAGCCAGACAGGATGGGCATAGGAATTTTGTGAAATTGCAAAACTAAAAAAACAAACAAAAAAAAACAACCTCATGGCTTGCAGACGGTCTTGGGTCCAAAGGTTTTCTTTTTGGTTTTCCTGAGTGCAGGAAAAAACAAAAAAACAAAAACAACAAAAAACACAGACTCATGGATTGCAGAGGGTCTTGGGTTGTTGTTTTTTTTGATTTTCTTTTTTTGTGTCCAAAACCTGTTGAAACACCAAAAAAAAACAAAAAAACTAAAAAAAACAAAAAAAAAGACAAAAAAAACAAAAAAAACAGACTCATGGATTGCAGAGGGTCTTGGGTTGGTTGGGTTGTTTTTTTTTTTTTTTATTTTTTTTGTTTTCATTTTTTTGTTTTTTTGGGTTTTTGGGTTATGTGACACTGAAGACACTGAAGCATTTAGTATAATACACTCACTGAAATATAGTGTTTTTGCACTACTCTACTAGATATGCAAGAATACAGTGAAATATTGACAGTTTTAGCGCACGCTGGTGGTAACGTGTTCTGTAAATATTCCTGTCCCATGGTCTGGGATATAGTACGTATATATATATATATGTATATAGAAGGCATCATAATTTGAATAGATTGTCGTCATGGCTGTTGTCCGAACAAGAGCTGTTGAAATGATGGCCTAGAGGAACATACCCTTGCATATGGTGTTATGTATCATAGATGGTCAAGAAGGTAGTACCCATTCATGGTGGCATCTATTCCGTACTTACCTATCAGTTTGAGATTCTAATCTAAACAGGCACGTTGCGCCGAAGATGGTAAGTATATAAACCCTTTGACCACGCCTCGTTTCGCAAGATTTCACGGTCATCCCCCCTCTGCCTCATCCAAGCCCGCAGTTCAGTCGGCGGTCAGTCCACCCCATAGGGGTGCTACTTGGTAAAAGGCTAAGTTTTTGTGATAGGTCATCGGTCAGTCCAAAAAGAACGTGTGCAGCAAATGTAGGCAGAGATCACATGCAAACGAACAGTGAAACCACGTGAAACCATGTGAAACCTTTCAACATCTTCATCTCCAGAGCTTTCCGATCAGTCCAACCCCCTCTCAGACGGTTGCGGCGCATGGATCCACGGTCCAAAGAAGAGGACCAGCCTTCTCGAGGTTGCGGAGCCGCGCCGCACCCGTCGCAGCACATCAGTGCGGCCTGCGAGGTCGGCCGCGGTTCGGGGGGGGCGACAGGTTCGCCCCTTCAACCTGTTCGTTCCGACGTTCAGAAGCAGCTGTTTGGTTGAGACTCTCCCAAAACATCCCAAAACCAAACAATTGTTCGAAGAGCTCAGGCGATCTGTTCTAAGTTGGCTCATTTGTTCTTCCATTTTGTGTCCTTCCTTGATGGTTTGTGTTGCTTACTCTGAGACAACCAGGACACTGAAACCATCGATGGATGAGGAAACAGCGACTCATGTCCTTCCGACTCCCCTGCAGCTTGGTCAGGACCCCAGCAACCTTCCAGATGCAGTGGCTTGCCGCAGGCCCTAGGACGACGGACCGCTTTCCAAGAAACACCTCCGAGACACTGGAAAACTCACCGAAATGTTCAACTGTTGATGTGGTCATGCTATTTAGGACACTATAGGTTCAGCATCTCATATTACTTACAGATCACCCCATCCAGTTGTTTCCTGACTCCGTGTTGGGTGGAAGCAGTTGAGCACTCATGAGCTTAAAATCTGCAGAGGTGAAGTGCGATCACGTTTGTTCACTGCCAACAACACGGCGCCGATCATTTGCATATGCACCACGTGCCGCACCGTTGGTCCTTGCGCGGCGGAAGGCGTAAGGCGTAAAGCTTTTGTTTCGATGTTGCAAAGTGGGTGTGTATTTTAATAGGAGGTCTTTGGGAGGTCTCCCTACTTTAATACACACCCAAGGGGTTTTCCCTTGAAGGACCACTTGCAGATCAGCCTTGTTGATACTGTTGACGGACCAAATGGCCCTGATCGATGCTTGCGAGCGCAACATATATCGATGTGCACCTGCATAGTGGCATATCGGACAGAGCTGGGAGACAGCAACTGTTCAACGTGCTTCTTGTATATAAGGAGAGGTATGATTGCTTCTATGCAGTTGGGCAGCCCAAATTCCGATCTTTCTGTACTTTGTAATGGTGAAACATCTCAGCCCGCTCAACATGCTGGTTTGTTTACACCCAAAAAAACTCAAAACGAGCGCGACACGGCGACTCGTGATGCCGCAAGGCAGTTAGAAAAGACCGATAAGATTTTGTGCGGATGTCTACTGTACATAAGTTGAGGGTTGACCCAGACAAACCCGCTCATGTCTTTCTTCCCGAAAGGTTTTCTCCACTCGTCACTTTCATAATGCTTCCAAGTCTTGTAAGGAAGAGTGTGACTAGTGTGACCAAGTAGTAATGTTGATTGATGAAAAAGGCACCCCAGGACGGTCAAACATCTATCTCTGAGATCCTTTCGAGGGGTTGATCAATCACCCGCCCCGGAAGCAGATGGTCACGCATGCACCAGGACGGTCCTTTGCTGCTAATTCATCATCAACCCGTCCACATCCCAGACCACCCATGCATGGAATCGTTTCTTACACTAGCTTTATAGTATGAATGGTGTTAATGTATCATGTGAGATATACTACATAAATGTGGACAAGATGTCTAAGAACATTGGGGTTTTCTGTAAGCTCTTGTGGTTTCATATCCTCGTTGGGCTCCCCACTACCTGGTACAACCACCAGTACCTCGATGGTTGGTGTGGATGCCTGGCGGGTCAGCGCCTGGCGCCCGCCAGTCCTGCAGAGCTCAGCGCCTGTGGGCGCCTCTCCGAGCCGTCGCTCTTCGACGCTCGCTCCGAGAGATCCGGCGGTGGAAGGGGGGAGAGGAGTGCTTAAAAAGAAGCAGTGCTGATCCGGTCGTTGTCTTGATGGTTGTTTTGTTGATGTTGTGTTTTCCTTTTTTAACAAAATCGTTTTGGATTTTTGGTTGGTGCCTGCTATCGCGGGATTTGAGTTTTTTCTTCTTGTGAGGATAGTAGTAGCGTAGAATACTGTAGCTGGAGGTTCTGCAGTCTTTTTGGGTGGCGTATGACCAATGGATACAGGGTCAACAGCAGCAAGCAGGGAGCACTAGATTTCTTTGCCATGGTCTATCTACTCTATGATACTATATGGTTTGCATGTCCTAGATCGTTTTGAGATTTGTTGGCCAGCGACTTCATGCAGTTCAACCATGGTGGTTGTAGTGCACAACCCAACCCCTTGACGGGTTGGAAGATGAGTGTTTCCCCTAGCAGCTAGCAGGCATTTGTGATTGGTCTACTCAGAACTCAAAGCCCACAACTTCTACTGCATCCTTCGTGCCCAAGTGCATCAGTTCCTCTCATTCGACTGCATCCGACGAGACCAACCCGATTCACGGCCGATTGACCGGCGTTGTTCAGCTCGTGGCGGAGACACCGGGGACACAGACCCTTGATAGAACCATGATAGAACCATGAGAAAAGCAACAGAACGCACCAACGGCCGGTTCCGAGGCCCGCATTATGGCACCTGCAGTTCACCACTTCGTCGGCTTGTAGAGGAACAGACGTCTTCCGATAGCAGGTCCATTTTCATGTTCCATGTGGGTCTCTTCTTGGGTGTATTTGAACTACAGTATTACAGTATTGAAACAACCGTGCAGTCTGCAAGAAGCGTTGTTCTTCGCGGGTGTTGTTGGGTGCTCCTGCTTGCTCTACAGCACACCTTGTTCCACTGCTCAGGCTGGGTGCCCAGGTGCAAGTGACCTGCGCCTCCTGGATGAACAGGGGGGCCAGGGTCTGGAGGCTCTCACAGACAGATGCGTGTTTGGCAGAACGAAATCACCACCAACAAGGCCAGTGGTTCAGGAGAGATATAGAATTGACTTAAGCTGTTGCGGGAAGAGAATGACGAGAATGTGGATCAATACGGATCAATTAAGACACCCCATGACACCCCTAAATCTGGGAAAGGATGCAGAAATCCAAACACAATTAGGCTTCGAGCAGGTAATGCTTTTCATGCAAATCAGACATCAGGATTCTAGTCCATACATTTGAACCAAGCGCCATTAGATGTTAGTATAATATAGTGGTTTTCGAGGTCACGGTCAGAGTCTTTGAGTTTCGTGAGTTTTCAATATCTGAACGTGCCAAAGTCCGCTTTGTGAGGGAGGCTGGCTCACGTGGCTCAAGTGGGACGCCCCAAGTGTCCGTTCCACAGACACCCAGCAGCGAAACGTCCGGTTTCGAGGCCCGTTGGAACGGGTCAGAACAAGACCTGCGGTGACCTGCAGAACAGACGAACGTGGGACGAGTCTGGGAAGAAAGAGGGAACAGACGTCCACCCTGAGATACCTCAGGATCCAGCCACCCAGACGAGTCGCACGAGTCGCACAAGTCAGTTGAATGGTCGCCATTGGAGCCTTCCAGAAGATCCTTCCGGATCGCCCCTGGACGGCGTTCACGGCGTTCGCACGCAGCTCCTGGGGCAGATCCGGAACCCGGATGAGACAGGGATTTCCATTGAAATCATCCTGTCAAGAAGCATGGTGGAGCATCCTTCAAGCATGATCCCTCTTGGATGCCCCTGGCAGGGTCAAAAGCTGGACACCCCTCACACTCCCAAGCTCCCAGAGACTGCCATGCGGACCATGCGGACCATGTCTCATGTCCGGCATACATCTACCGATCAGTTGGGGAACCTGGGGTCTTCCAGTCCGGATGAAGTGTATGGGTCAGTCGGGCCATGCTGTCAATCAGCATGTGGGAGCGGCGGATGCGGACGTCCCAGGTTGTGACCTCGCGCCGGTTCGGCCAAAGGCGAGAACATGAGCCATGGAAGCTGGGGTGGAGGAATTTTGGTCCGGTTTTTGGGAGGTGGTTTGGGCTTCGAACATGCCACCAGGTTTTGAGGCATTGCGTTGATCGACTCCGATGGAAAGGGGGCCAGATTCTGTAATGGAAGGGGGCCGAAATATGGATGCGAGCGACTCCGTGTTGCAAGGAACCTGTAGAATCCTTGGAGAAGCAAGTTGGAGGATCATCATCATTAGAACGTAATGATACATTAATTAATAGTTGCTCGTTATTTTGTGAAGTAAGAGGATTGTCCAAGAACGGACACTTGGTCACTGCAGGATGTTAGCGGGGCAGCACGGCGGTCATTTTGTTGGACATGGTAGGCCGTCAAATATGTAAAGTCCTTCCATGAAGATGAATTACTAAGTCCTTAGCCTTGGCATTGTGTACAACCCAGCCTTCCATGCCATCGTTCCTTGCCATTGTGTATTCCCAGCCCGTCGAGCGCCGTCGGACGGAACACTTGCTGATCGCGTGCGGTGTCAGGGTGTTGATCGGATGCCTTCCAGAGACAGGAAGAAAGAACTTACGTTCCAGAGACAGGACAGGAAGAACATGGAAGAACTTCCTGATATGCTTTTTAAGTTGCTTCTTTTGTTTTAAGTCACCATAGGTTACCTGACTTACCAGGACTCCGTTGGGCGCTTATTGGTGTCGCGGATATGGCTTGATGGATCCGGAGCCCGAGGTCCGTCCAACTTCCGTTTCGGTCAAGTCGCCTTTTCAGCGAAGACAACCACAGACATCCACAGACTCATCCAACCGAGAAATTTCATATAATAAATTAAGATGGAATGATGGACCGCTTTCTTGATAGATCAAGCATGGAATTTCTGGACTGTTCGTATCTGCGAACACCGGTACCTCGACAAGTCCATCGCCCCCCCCGCCTCCCACCACACGCCGGTACGGCACGCCGGTACGGCACGCCGGAGGCGGTCCTCGCGCAGTTTGTCGACCAGGGAAACTTCCTCCTGGTGGCCTTCGATGCGGCGCTCGCCGCATGGAACGGCCCGGGGTCCCCGAGGGTGGCAGCGGAAGCGCTTCCGGACGCGCGAGGCGTTTTTTTTTCTATAATTGTTTTGCAAGCAATGGCTTGGGTGGGTGCGTTGCTGGAACTTAAACCGTCAATCTAAGTGCAATGCATTGATCTGTTGGAGAACTTCTACACTGACCTCTTGTAAACTGCACCATTGTAGGATCACATGGATCACATGTTCTCCGATCTACTTGAATGGAAATTCAGGCCACTCTGAAGTTCCATTCCAGATTCCAGTAGTTTGGAGATGCAAAAATTGGGTGTTCCAGTGTCCGACACCCCCCCAACCGAAGGAACTTCCACCGATGTTTTCTATTTTGGATCTTCACCGAGCCTTCCACTGATCTCGACTTTCGCAGAAGGATGGGACCCATTCTTTCAGAGCATTTGGTGAATTGGCCAACGGGGCCCGATCCTCAAATCAAAAGAGACATACGTGTGTGTGTGTGTGTCGTGCCCTTTGACATCCCTTTGACAAATAGTTTTTGTTTCCACCCATTGAGAGAATTCGTCCAGGAATTCTGAAGCAACAACATATGTTGACCTTCAGCTAGCTGAGCTAGTTAGGTTTGGGATTGGAGTCATTCCACACTGATTCTGAGACACCGGGCACGATCCCCTGCTCAAGTTTGGAACATGAACCTGTCCCCAGCCTCGTCACCTGAATAATTGGGACAACTGCCAGGCTTTCTTGGTGGCCGACAGGGCAAGCACGGCACACATGTCCAATGTCCATATGCAGCTGCGACCGACATCGACATCCAAGTTCACTCCCTGAAACATCAAGGGAGATGAGGGACATAACCCCAAAACCTCATACTTCAACCACCTTTTCCACCTTCATCTTCTAACCAAGTGAAACTTCTTGGAACTGCACATCCAAGCAGGGCTAGCCACGGTCGCTCCGCACCACAGAAGCCACGCCACGGGACCTCGCACACCGGGTCTACCGTCCTCGACTGGGAGGCACCGACCTCGGAGAGGAGATCCCCTGCAGCGAGTTCTTCACGCCCACCACGGTGCGGCGGGACGGACCCGCGGGACCGGTCCAGTGGATGGAGTTCTGGCCTTTGGCGTGAAGAATTCGATTTGGATTGAGAGCTGTTTTGCTTCACACAGCATGTCGACGTGCTTCCTGGACCAGATGCAGGTCAGCCGTAAAATTCCAGTGGCACAGCCCACGTGACGAACTTGGGACCTGCCTTGCAAAAGGCACGTGTGAAAGGGATGTGTCAGATATGCGGCTATTCCTGGTTTTTGACCGTCCACTTTTCTGTTGCAAAGCAACCGGGCGGCAGCAAGTTGCACTACTAATATCTACTAATTACTGTAACAATAGTATTTGATGGATTGCCTAAGAATGTGTTTGGAGAACGAAGCAAAACTAGATGTGCTTTAATGACCTTGAAGCGTGTTGCTGATCGTCTACGGATGGTCCTTGTTTTCTTCTTTTCCATGACTTATTTCCTTGGAGACTAACACGGAGCCTGAAAGCCACTGCTTGGTAGAGGATGACCATCTTCCAGGGGGCCAGGACGTGATCCATGTTAGTAAGTCGCTTTGGTATATCATTGATACCCAAAACCCTGAACAGACTACTGTACATGTTATGTCGTTGTATACCGACCCCGAGCACGGAACACATCCACTCGACAGTTCGGTGTTCTGATCGCATCGCGGAGCGAGGTGGCCGAACTGGGAGACCGAGCTGCTTGCATTCAAGGCGGAGAGGGTTGATGACGGAAGAGTCAGACGAGGATGAGTGGTTTTTTTGAAAGGCTATTCCTGGGGAGTAGATGAGTACAGTAGATAGAATATGGGAGGATCCAGCAAAAAAACCCATCAGAAGATCCAGCCCTGGTTCGTATCCTTTCTACTCCGAGGATGGATTTTAGGTGATGACTGACCAGCTAAGCCGGGACCTCGTGTTTCTTGGCATGGATGTTGTATGGACATGGGTTCATCCCTGCATCTTTGAGGGAGAGGGTCTTTCAATATGTGCTCTATTGCTTGAAGCAGCCACTCAGCACCGAACGACACGGATTTCGGGGACCTCCCCAGAAGCTGGTTGGCCAAGAGACAAGAATTATCACGAATTCTTCACGATCTTGATGAACTCACTACAAAGTGGGTCCACTCAGAGCCTTTGCTGCTGATACCATCTATATAATTGCAAAATTTGATATGTTGACCATGTTTGACCATGTTTGACCAGAACCAGGAAATCCTGAACCTCATTTTCGCTGTTGCGATTGGTCTTGGCTCTCCCTCCTTTCCGGGCCAGGCTCTCCACAGCACTTGTTGGTGCGCTTGGGCTTTGGAGCTTCCCTGGGTGAGGCGGACGAGTCGTCCACCCGGCTCGCGCTGCTGCCCGACCGGTCCACCGTCCGGACGCACAGGTCCCGGGCGAGGCACCGATGTCCAACGTCATGGTTTTGGGTGCATCCCCGAGCGTTTTGGGCTCCTGTCACATATCCTCAAATAAAGGTGGGCACAGACCCCCCCCTGGCACCCCAAAAATGTTAAAACCATTAGTTCAAAGAAGTCTTATAAACTCAAATTATAGCGGGTTAACAACTCAATAACTATTTGCAAAAAAAAACATAACAACTAACCACAATTACCTCATTCATTCCACAAAATCATCACTATTAACCATATCATCATCTCATTCATTTTCATAAATCAAAACAACCTACAATCTCTATACCTCATCCATTTTATAGAAATCATCACAGTCAATACATCATCACCTCATCCATTCCATACCCAAAACAAAACAACCAAACAACAAACAAAAAACACACCAAACAAAGCACAACATTAAAAAAAAAAATAGACAACAATACATATAATTCCTTAGTCTTTAATAATTCTATCGTACAAACCCATAATTCTAATAATAGTACTATTAAAATTATGTTACTAGTAAATGTCTTCAATAATTACTACTTCAAAATGAAATGCGTATTCCTATGATACTATCTTTATCATTGTCTTCATCTATATCTTCCTGTATGAGTTATCCCTAAGTCAGATCCTATATTAGATGGCAATTGTCCAGATCTGTGTTAAATCTATGTGCCCATGGTTGACGTGTGTCACTGAGTCAGCTGACACTTGGTGAGACTCGAGCAACAGATTACTGAGGCCTTTGATTTGCAAGAAGTGCATCTAGTTCCAAAAAAATGTTTGTTCCACAAGAGGCAAAAAACAGCATGCATACCAAGATGTAGGTAGTGGATTGAGAGTAGGCAGTAGGCACAAATCCATACAAATCCCAAGATCACTTTTGGATGTGGGTCCATATAAACAACCAAACTTGGGGTCACTTGTGCCATTGGTCCTCTCAATCCACTTTTTGACAGCCCAACTCTTGTGGGTCGTGGTCAGCCATTGTGTGGAACAATGAAACGCATGTTGAGGGAAATGGCCTCCCTCATTGGGAGACATGCGCACTCCAGCAGAAAAAAAACGCACGGAAAAAATAATGACCCAGTTTAGTAGGCCTCGCCAGTGCTAGTGGAGGGGTCCATTTCCACTAAACTTAAGGTGGCTATGTCCAAAGTCTAGAGTTAAGGTGGCTTTGCAAGTAGTTGGGAGAGAACTTGTGGTTGAACACATGGTGGTTTTACATGTGTGATTCAAGATGCGCGAAGTATTAATTCACCTCCAGCAGCAGCGATTTGCACGTGGGGTGGCCTGGGGTTGGTTCCCTTCAACAGCAATAGCAGCCCTTGTACGTGTTCTCGCGGTGTGGCTCCAACCTGTATTTGCATGATAAATGCCTTGTATCAACCTGCCCAGCTCATGCACTCCTTGCCCAGCTCCGGTTCGCTGCTTGCAGCTGCGAACTAAGAAAAGCTGCTTCTGGGCATCGACTTCGTGCCACCAATGATGGGGAACGGACCCATTTGAGAAAGTCTATCAGTAGGCTGACCCCTCACAGATCAGTGGCTGCGATGCCCATGATTCGGTAGCTGCTTGAGAAGTACCACATCATGTGTGCTTGCTTTTTTTTGTTTAATGTTGCCTTATGAGTGTTGCCAGAAGTGGGGGCCATTTTGCAAGTCTCTCATGCATCCGAGAGTCTCTCTTTATTCCACATCATCTCACGGGTTCAACAGCAACTGCTGTCACCACCGCTGTGGAGGCAGCCACTGCTGTCTTCGTTTTGGTCAGGGGCTCAGCACTGGTGACCAGTCTTGGCGACGGGGCAACGAGCTCGTTCGACCCGTTGCTACCCGTCACGAGGTCGTTCACAAGGAGAGTTCTAGCCCCGGGTGGTAGAGGATAGAGGGTTCATATGGTTCATATTTCATGATCAGCACAACTAGACAGAACCAAAGAAGCATTCCCTTTGATGTTAAAGATATTTGTAAGTAGTTAACCTTGCATTTGCAGTTTCTTGGTTGGGACCTAGGATTGTGGGGCTTCGGCAGGCTTCGGGTGCTTCAAACACCAGTGGTTTTTCATCTCACCATCGCTCCTCTGCCAGAGATATAACTATATTAAGTTCCATATATACATATATATATAATATATATATATGCAAGATTATAGTAGTGGACCATTACAGTAGTTGAGATTACAAAACTATGATAGGGACTTTGGGCATGATAGGTGAAGCATTTCTCCACCTTTGAGGACACCGCTCGGCAGTACCAGCAGATCAACTCACCTGTGGAGGCCGAGCGGATGCCACCGAGTTGGTTTCGGATTTCCAGCCGAGGTCTGGTACTTGCGAACTGGTCACCCCTCATAGCTGCCATAGCTTATATAAAATAATGGAAACCACATCTTTTTTTTGAGGAGCTGTTCTTCGTCAAGCAACAATTGCAAAGAACCTGACGTGTGCAAGTTTCAGCTTGTCCAACTAAGAAAACGCACGAAGAACCGCTGGAGCGACCATGAACTAGAACCAAGATCTCCAACAAACACTCATGTAATGAAATATAATGATCTGAAGCCACAAAGATCCCAAAGCTGTCAAAAGAGTGCCTATATACCTACCTATATACCTACTGTATGTTGTTTGAAGGCTTTGGGCCACTTTATGGGCAGTTAAATATGAGTTCCTAATTTTACCAGGATGATGCCAACCACCTGCCCTTTAGAGGAACATGGACATGGTCCTATCTATCGAGGCACGGGCAAGAATGAGTGCTGCACCATGCTAAACAATAATGGGCTGTGCATTTCAGCCGCCCGTGACGCCGTTTTCAGAGCTTTTTCGATGTGTCGACGTCGGAAGAGTGGGAACTGGGAGCAGCAAGTTGGCGCTGTGAATCAGCTGGCGCTCCGTCTCTTACCCATTGCTGCTTCTTCCAATGCGCCAGTGGCTCTTGGGGGAGCTATTCCAACGCCGAGGCGGTAGCCATCCGAGAACCCGGGAGCGGCCACGGCCACTGCTTCTGCTTTTAGGTGCCAGACCAGGGTGACCAAGCAGATCTGGTTTGGACCTTCCTGGCGACCTGGAGTCCTTTGCCCCAGGGTCTGCTGAGAAGGGGCTCTCCGAAATGGCGGAAGTGAGGCCCAACAAGTGTGGCAGTGCTGACGGGGGGGGCAGTGCGAACGAGCACCGGCCTGAAGTGTGAGCCAAGTGAAGGACCAGTTCTGCTTCGAAAGGGTAAGAGTCGGTCAGTGACCGTGGCCCTGTGGCGGAAAGCAGGTGCAGTTGCTGGGATCGTGCAAAGATTCAAGAAGATATTGGGTCAAAGTCTATCTCCCTATGACCTGTGGATGCTGCCCGTGTGGGATCAACAGCCTTTAGTGGCAGGCTCCTTAACTGGTGCTGGTGGCTTGCAACCAGCACTTGCTCAAGATTGATGAACATCAGCAACTTCTCTATAGCTTCGCCTGTGTGGGCACCTATAGTATAACTTGTGCACCTGGCTATTGGCTGCTGTGCTCAGCAGCTCTCGATTGCAAGGCATGGAACTCAAGGCCAGACATGGGCTGTTGGCGCCTGTTGGGGCCTTTTCCTTTCATTGGCGAATCTTTGAATCTGAAGATAAATGCGCTAAACTTGTGTAACATATCTCAGGTGCTGCAGAACCTTGTTTTCCAATGGATCCATAACCAAATCAACTGGGATGTCCAACTCCACTGGGGTGTTCACAACTCAAGAATGAGACCCAGATTCAACCTCCCTTTCCCTGGACCTCAAGAACATGGCTTGGACTTCAGTTCACTGCTTTTGAAACCATTGCGAAGGCTTGAACCCCTGGCCGCCATGTTCCAACTCTTGGTGTCCACCTGCTTTCAGCCCAGGGCCCATACCTGCTTTTCCTCTCCAACATGACCTTCGTTTTGGTCATCATGGACATCCCGCCCACTCTTTCTCCACGTCCCGGACCTCCACCGGTCACGAGTTCCCGGTCCATCGGTCACGTCACGTCGACCCGGCCCTGTCTTCGAGTCTCTCGAGTCTCCAGGTCTCTCGAGTCTTCGAGTTCCCGGCGCAGCGGCTCTTCCTGGGACCGGCCCGGGGACCTCCGGAAGTTGGGGGTTCGTCTGCGGACGCGTGGGATGTGTTTGGGCTGGTGCCGAAAGGAACGGGACGCGTCAGATGGACCGGTGGATCTGGTGTAATCCATAGCTATTTACATGTATTAACGGTAAGGTTAATAGAAAACCACAGGATAAAGTCGAGTTCCGCAACTGCGCAGGATTCCGCAACTAG
>CAXAMN010003180.1:206729-258026 GCA_963970005.1 Durusdinium trenchii
GGGGGGGTTGGGTGGGGGGCTAATGACGTTGGTTTGGATGTGCTTCGAAGGTGATGTCACAGGCACACACGCTATCGCGTGATGTGGAGATCACCAGTTGCAAGTTTCAGAAGGCAAGTTGCAGAATCTGACTTTCCAGTTTCAGAATACCAGTTGCAGAATCTGACGTTCCAGTTTCAGAATACAAGTTTCAGAATCCCAGTTTCAGAATCCTAGTTTCAGAACCCCAGTTTCAGAATCCTAGTTTCAGAACCCCAGTTTCAGAATACCAGTTTCAGAATCCAAGTTTCAGAACCCTAGTTTCAGAACCCCAGTTTCAGAACCCTAGTTTCAGAATCCGACCGATTAGTTTCCGAATCCGGCTCTAACCGAAAAACACACACATACAATTCACTCTGTGTGAACACCCTCATATGCGTACATAGTTCCTTGCATGAACCATTTCTGGGTGACTGGGAGACCTCATCTCTCCGGCACTCCGTGCTGTGCAGTGTACTGCTGGACGCACATCCCTGGGAACTGAAGAGCCCCGGTGCATGAAAGAGCCCTTTCTTTTTTTTACGGGTTCTTTACGGACAACTGACAAGGCTGTGAGCCAAAACCTCCTCCACCAAAACCATGGGAAGGTTCATATCCTAATGGCATCTATTCAATTTCGGTGGTCAACCGGTTACCTGTTTGCCAGCCTCGTGAGGATCGGGTTCCCACCAAAATCGCCCATTGTCCATATCATTCCCGAAGTTGAAACTTCACCTGTTGCCAAGCGCAGCCTACGTCAAAAGGCCGTTATCTTCAAAATTTATTGTTGCCACAAGTCCGATTTTATCCTAAATTCGCTTCAAAAAACACTATCTTCCTGGACAAAATTTTTTTTTGGGAGGAGAGCGCAAACAGCACACCCCTGGCCTGGCCGCCATCGCCCGCCGCAACGAGTTGTTGTTGATCCTGACACTGAAGAAAGTCTACAACGCACTCTGATCGATCATGCTCCTCCAGTCCATCCTGACGTGATACCAGAACAATGGCCGCCATGGCCGCCATGGTTCAGTCCGACTCAAAAAGGATGCCGACTGAGCCGTATGACATGACGAAAGAAATCGACGGCGCCGGCTCAGGGACGCTCAACAAATGCCCACAAATACTGTATCTCGATGATGATACACGAGTTCCCAATTGAGTTATCTCATGGTGATGTCGAATTATATAAGTGCTTAATAGTGCTTAATTTGTTCCAGGTGACTTTTGATTCTCGTTGGTGGTGGTTGGCTTTGGGGTCCTTTTTCGGTGTGGGGATCCAGTGGAATCTTGTGCATGTTCTACGCATCTTCATCATGCTAAAAACCCTGGTACTCCTGAAAGGGAATGGCTGACTGGTGCCGGATACGTTGCCCAAGTATCAATCTGTGGTCAACCATGGTGTTTTGACCCACCGCCATATATAAGTACCTGGACCGGACCTTGTTTTTGACGGTTTGGGTTTCTAGTGTATACTCCAGCCAAGCGCAGACAGGTATATAAACGATTATAAAGGAATGGACGCTTGCACTGGAGCCAAATTCAATCATCGCTTTGCAATCCATGTTCCTGTTTTTGCATCTGCACATTTGTTGTTCTTTGGTTGCTCAATGAACATGAAGAGCCTTTGAATGCACCAAGTGTGCTTTGTTAAAAAAAAGATAAATATCACGAGGGCAAAGTAAGAAGCTCGTGTTCATGAAGCCGGTTCAGTCGGTGAAGCCTTGTTTTCAATGGTGCTGTGTGGAGACAAGGGCCAAGCAGGTACAGGTACAGTGGTCCCCAAGACATAAGCAACGAGAGACTGTCAAGTCAGACAGGAATGCTGACAGTCACTTTCACAGCAGATTTTGGAAAATCAAGCGGAGTACGATTGTTAGAGGAGAATGCGCATCTTGGGGTTAGAATTTCAACCACTTCGACCTCCCAAAGCCACTTCGGATTGGCCAAGGCCTTGGGTGAGACCAGCAACTTCGTGAAGCCCACGGTGATCTTGACGCTCGTCGGATGCGCTCTTGGGTATCGAACGAACCCATGGGGGGAAAACAACTCCACATATATTAAGTGCCCAAGGCTCTCATAGCAATTTGCAATGGTCCGGAGTCCGGGGTTGGAAGATCATGTTTCTTTGTTCCAGTTGCTTTGCTAATTGATGTCAATTCGGTAAGTTCATCCGCGACCCAGAGGAATGCGAACTGAAAGGGGTGCCCACCCAAGATGTACCGATCGGCGTCGCAGCCAATGCGGGTTCTGTCTTATCATGTCTTATCCAAACTGCGTTGAAACGGACCGTAGATGGCCCAGCTTGTCTGTATGGTCGTTCCCAAACAAGGTTGAAAGAGTTCTCCTGCACCGGACTTTGATTCTTCGCCATCTCTTTCCAACCCTCTTCCAAGTGCTTTGTCCATGCTTCCCCCTTTATCCCCTTCCCAAATCGCTCCACTAAGCCGCTGTCACCCCGCGACTCTCTGCATCGCGGCGATCCTATGCTCGTCACGAGGCGTGGGCCAACGGTCTGGGGCCAATGTGGAGATCTTCACCTGGACGGGTCCTTCTCCTTGGGCTCCACTGGACGGCGCGGCCATTCCCAACGCGTCTCTCCCCGGTCGGTGAGGATGCGATCTCTCCCCGGTTGGTGGGTGGGTTGCTCTCGCGGAAAGGGGTTCGAGACTGAGGGAAGGCCGTGGGAGAGGAGCTGTGCCTGGGCATGAGCTGTGCCTGGGCGCACACTGGTACACTGGGAATTCGGGGTTCAAGCGGCTTGTGATTCATCTGGGTTTGTTGCGGTTGTGCGGAGATCTCAGAGGGTACAGCTGGGAGCAACATGAGCCAGTTGTGCGCTGCCAAGAACCCTGAAACATCAGAAAGGACCTTACGAGAGGTGTAAGGCCCGTGGTCCATGTCCACTCGCATAATATAGATAGATAATAATCCCTAGGGCTCCAAGGACCTTCTAAGAAGGTGGGACTGGGGTGGGTTTAGAGATATAGTATATAATCTGAAGAATTGAAATTCCCAATTCATAGGAACTCCATTGTGTTGTAGAACAGAATCCGAAAGGTTCCAGTCGGAGCTCGGTTGCGCCACCAACGACCCAGATCGGAGGGGTCCCTCAGTCGGAGCGCTCCGGAGGCCATGGAAGCTGATCCGCTGGCGTTGCACCGGCGATGGCTCCAGCTGCGCTAAGGCGGCACCGGTCGGGCGCAGAGGGTGGACCAACGGGGGGTTGATTCCGTTTTGAAGCAAAGGAGCGTTGAACCATGTTGAACCGGTTTTGAGATGTGTTTAGATCAACACCTGTTCACCTCAAGACGCTCCAACAATGGTTCCTTTTTCTTTCAGGGGTGTAGTGAACCGGTTTGGAGATGTTTTTCGATGAAACATTGACCACTTTGTGGTCGAAAGAGCTCCATCCCCTTGTAATTTGCTCCAGCGCCTCCAGCGCCTTGGAGTTCGCTCCTTGCGCACAGATCGTGGGCTACTTGCCCAACAGCTGTGACCAGCAGACGCTGGGGCCTTGGGCCGGCGGTGGGAGCAGTGGGGTCATACGTCCAATCCTGTGCGAATGTGGAGAGCTTGGGAGATCCACATGAGAGAAAGCAATTGCAAGCTGCGTTCAGGTACCTAAGAACCCTCCAAATTCACCCCATCTCACCCCACATTGTGGAAGGTGCCCTTTGCAACCGCCATTGAGAGGACGAAGCAACCATCCCAGACTCACCCACATGGGAGATGGAGGGAGATGGTGTTTGCATGAAATGCAAACCTGACTCTTTGGTATATTGGACTCTATCCCAGACTCAGTGACCCCACATTCAGAGACAGCCAGGATGGTGCCTGAATCAGGGTTGCAGCTCTTTGGTGAACTCGGTGCCCTTTCAGCATTGCAGCTCTTTGGTGAACTTGACCATCCCAGATCCTTCTCCGGGACCAGGCTCAAGATTGAAAGACTCATAGCTGTCGTACAGACTCTTACTGTCACGAAGAAGCACGAATCCCATTCAGCTTGTTTGTGAAAGCAGCCCGCTTCCGTTTCGCGGCGTCGCGCTCAGCCGCTACACGCTAAGCCTTCAGACTTGGGGTATATTTGATGGAAAATGGTTCTTGATATTCACTAGGCAGGATTGATGGCCCACCCGGAAGGGCACCAATCTGAGACGAACGTGAACCAATCGGGCAGGATTGGTACCGTCGCTCCGTCGCCGGTCCCACCGGGCCGTTCGGTGCACTCGTCACACGCAGGTCACTCACGGAATCCCCGGAGTCCCCCAGAAACTGTTCAGGTTTGACCGAAACTGTTCTCGGTCGCTGAGTGCTGCACTGGTCTAACATCGCAAAAGCCAATGAGTTCTGTATCGAACCAATCATACCCAAACGCTCCCCCCCACGCGAAATCCGCCGGGAAGACACGGCCTCCGATGCGCTTGGCGCATTGCATCGGGCCTCACGAGAAAGCTGCGAGGCTGTCGGCCCCCAGGCTGCGAGGCTCTTGAGGCCCCTGGACTGCGAGGTTTGAACCTTCGGATGATGTGTGCACCTGATGATTGATGCATCTCTTTTGACACATAGACTTCCAAGACCCGGTGAGATTGTTCAGCGGTTTGCTCACCCGAACGCAAGGGTACCCAAATGGTGCCCAATATCGGTTCTAACAACAGGATAAGACCTGAATACCTGGGGAAACCGCAGGTTGATAGGTACATTCCCCTGAAAAAGACATCGCACAATTATTGAGAAAATGCATCCAGACCACCAAAACACTGGTGTTGACTGTTGATCATTTGTCAAACCGGACCTGCAAGGTCAAACTCAAACCGAACCTGCCAGTCCCACACCTGGTGCCAGACGACCCTTGAGGGTGACCCTCGCACCTCCTAGGCCGCTGGAGACCACTGGCTTGGCCGTGGGACCGGTGCCCTGTGGCCTCCGTGCGACGATCCCCGAGGCGAACGGCGAACGGCGGAAGCGGCGCGGCTGCAGCCGCCGTTCTCTCCGTAACCGGAGAGGTCCATGTTGAGCTACGCAGATACTTCGTGCACCTTGTTACTGTAGCTTCTTGCCCCTTTGATCCCCTTTGCAATGATGTGGAGGGAGAGAGAGGAACGACATGAGCTTGTTTGTTGGTCGGACCAACAACAACAACCACGACGATACCGGTTGTTGCTCCTCTGCCTTACAGCGTCTGTCTAGGCGTTGGCGGCACACTGTTCACTGTGGGTTCCCGAAAATCCTCTCGACAGATAAAGGGCAACGACCTGATCGCATGCTAGATGAATTTGTGCGGCGACCAAAACCGTGCGAGACCTACCCACAGTCAGTCCAACAGAGGTGGGTGAGAACCCGACTGTTCGACTATCCCACTTGGGCACCCCAGTAATTATAGGGTGATCGTTACGGTCACTGAACATCTCTTGGGTGGATAACCTCAAAAACTTTTTTGAGGGAGTTTCCCGCTCGAACCAACTGGTGAAAGGATGAAAAACGTACACCTTCCGAATGAATCCGGTCCAAATGTATTTTGAATTGTTGCGAACTTTGCAAAAGAACTAGTGGAGACTTGCCTGGGATCTTCCAAAATCTTATACAAGTCCCGTCTGAATGGCACGAACGGCGCTCGACAGCACCGTGCGAACGGCGCAGTGCGTGCTGCGCCGCAGGCGGTGGCCAGCGATTTGACCATCTCCCTAGCGACCCTGGAGGTGGATGGTTGGGAGGAGGGCGATGGTCAGACGCGTGGATGGAGGGCCACGAGTCGTTTTAGTGGTTTTCTTTTAATATTGCTATATTATGTCACTTCTGGACCTAAATTTATAACCATGGTATGATGCAAGCTGTTGGACTTGTACGGTCTTCATCTCCAGATCCACAGTCTTCCACTTTCTCAGGTAACCAAGAGGCCGACCTCGGAGTCTTCGAAACTGGGACGACTCCTCCCGTGCTCGAAACCCGACGAGGGCGCTGGATGGACTACCTGTACAGGGAGGATTTCAACAGAACACAGAGGTTCAAGTTCCAGATGCAAGTGACTGTGGAGCGTACAAATAGCAAAAGTAGCAAGATCAAGGTTATTGTATAATGTGTGTATCATGGACGTATGCCAATGTAGGTGAGGGTCGCCGCTGGCCACACTGGCTATCCTTTTCAGGAACTATTTTGTGGCTGTCCCACTTGCATCCATGCATAGAAAGTTCCTGAACACCAAAATGAATCAGCCGAAACAAGCATAGAGGTGAAAGTTCTATGGATTTACAGAGAAGATGGACGATGGATTACAGAGTAACAAGGCAGGAGACAAAAGACTGTTATTGTTTGTTTCAAGTTGCAGAGCTTCCTTGCCTACCTGTTTTTGGAGGCCGAGAAGCTCCGGTTAGTACCACACCACCTTGGATTGGGCTAGGGCTAAGAAAGTAATGTATTACTTCTGATGTTGGTATCCCATAATATCGCATATATATGACACCACGACCCCCCCGACCACCGACGACCCCTCGACTGCGGTCGACTGCACTGGCCTCGGTGGGAGATCCACTTGAAGCTGGAGAATGCGATGGGTCTATGGGACGAGGCGCAGCGGGTCAGCGGAGCCTGCGGCGGTGCAGGCCGTAGCCGTCCGGGGTCGAGCCGTCCTGGGTCCCTTCGTTTTGGGAGAAACCAAGAGCCTCGCATTGAAGGACCAAGTTCAATGAAACACGCATGCCAGGTCGGTTGGATGGTCAAGACCTAGGGCGATCCGAGTACTCTATATGTATATATGGCCTTTGGAACCGCTCGTCACATCGACTTTAAAGGCATGAACTAGCTCATAGCTCTCTCAAAACGGATGTGAGCTCAAAACACTGTACACGATAGATGTGATTGGAGTGATTTTCAGTTCCACATCCGGGCCAACCCGGAATGACCCGAATGTCAGAGACCTCTTGAATCCTTTGGAGTGCCTTGGAGCAGAAACTGTCCCAATGGCGGTGCTTGTTGGGATGTGTTTGCCCCTGCTCCGACGTTGACGTCTGCTCCAAAACCGACCCTGTTTCCGTCAAGAGGTGCAACGTCCCTTGGTACCAACGGGCCAGAGGTCAGTCGCAAAAAGACATAACTGGAATTGACGCTCGGTAAACTTGTTTGGGAACGACGGGGAGACGAGACGAGAGGCGTTGGCCTGCCGTTTGTGTCGCCGAGAGATGACAGCTGAACCAGCAAGAGCTGGTGGCCATGTGGTGGCCATTTGATGATTTGAATGTCAAAAAAATCGAGATCCAGAGGAGATGATCAGAATTAGATAAAACTATATATTACCGAAAATCCAATGGCCACGTGGTGCTTCATGTTTGGTGCACCACATGGGGTCACGGGAGACACCAGGAACGGGAGACGGAGGAGACGACACCGGTCACTTCGATCCCAGGAGTTGAACGGAGTCGAACGGACGGTCGTCCTTTGAAAAGGTCCCCCTGCAATCGTGACATGGTCAAATCAGATGTCCTCCCACAAATGACATCTGATAGCGGCCTCCATCCAAAATGATTTGACCATGTCACATCAGATGTCAAATCAGATAGCGGCGGCCTCCATCCAAATGACCATCAAGAAGGGCCCAGACAGACCACCGTCCGGCCCGGCCCTCGCCCTTCGCATCCCTGTAGGCCGTCCATCGTATCCGCTTCACCGTGGATCGGGTCCCTATGGTTTCGGCGCTCAGCCGGGCGAAGGGGGGGCCCCTCACACTGGCAGAGGGCTTGTTGGCTGAAGCAAGGTTGTGAGGTCTTGATTCATAGACCCCCCCAACAGATGTTGCAAAAACAAGCGAAAACAGCATGGGGGGGTACGGTACGTGTGTTTTGTGTTGTTTTAAATGTGTTTTTGAATTGCTTTCTAGTGTAAGTTCTGTGTGGTGGCCGAAAAAGAAGACCCGCATGGTTCAGACCCATCCTCGGATGGAGGTAGGCTTCGAGCGACCAAGATGTTCAACACCTTGAGAAGGGAGGCTTCGTTCCTTCACCAAAAAAACAAACTCGAGACGGGGTGATCCAGTGATCCATATGCCATATGCCTAAATGAGTTCAATATGTGGCCCTGAAATCCTTGGTTTTGGGCGGACGTTGTGTTTTGAGGTTGCCATTTGAAAGGACAGCTAAAATTAAGGGGTGAAACATGGTGAAACACTATTATACAATTATGACCCAAAGCTGGAGATTGGGTTGTCTTGGTTGTTTAAAGAGTATTTTACTGGTGAGCATGTCCAAGTCAGTGAGCTGGTCCAAGTCAGGGAGCTGGTCCAAGTGCTGGTGTCGCTGGTGTCGCTGCTTTGGCTCTGGCGCTTCGTCTTCCTTGCAGGTAGCCACAAGTGGCGCTTCGTCGAGTGGATTGAACAGGAATTTCCCGTGGATCCCAACTCCAGAGGGTCTTGTATGGCGAACATCGGTTGAGAGGTCAGAGACCACGCAAACAGCAGCCATGTGCACCCGCGCCCAGGGAAGGTGGCGCAACAGGACGAGGCGCAACGGGACGATGAATGGTGACCCATTTCAGTCGGATTCACTGGCAAACGTCTGCAATGACTCCGAATCTACATGCAGCATGCAGGCCCGCATGAGGTCAACCAATGCAGGCAACTGGTGGATGAAACCATCCAGTGTGGTTTCCCAAGCCGACCAGACTTGCTGCATGCTGCTGCGCCATTGGCACAAACGTGCCAAACATGTAGCGAGGACAGAGCCCGCATGGTTTGCAGGTTTTGGGGCGCTGATGTACACTTCGGTTGGAAACCTTTCGAAGCCGTTCGCGCGGTAAACGTCTGAAATTGGCAGGTCAAGGCGTGCGCGCTGGTATGCACGTAAGAACGGATGAGACAGCTTGAATATGACGTAGATTCATAAAAGCTTCAAAAAGAACATACTGAGCAGGTATGTTGGCATCACACCACCAGGCTCTTCATTGGCCACTCCCTGGTGGTGGGTGGAGTGGCCCCCTGCTCTGAGCAGAAACCCTTAGAAACAGGGCGTGACACACACACACACACACACACTTTGAAGATGAAGTGCGCTCTCTCTCTCTCTCTCTCCCTGTGGAGCAGATTCAGTGAACTGCTGAAGTGCACTTGCTCCTTCTAAGCTATGTTGAATTCTATTACCTGAACTGCAGTGAAACGGAAAGACGACCTGTGACCTGAGAAGCAAATTTGCGAAGTGACCACAAGAACACAAACTTGTTTCTGCATCACCAATATTTTCCCAGAACAGGGTAACGGTCTTTGATCCTCCTGCGGTATAACGTACGGCGGCGTGTAAAAGCGCCTGCAGTAATATACCTCAGAACACACACATGCACACTACGGCAAGTAATAGTTGAAGTAAGCCGCGTTCGGCTGAACCAAGCCCAAGGCGACCCAAGCAACATTTGCGGATATTTTTTTCAGCATTTGTTGGCTGGTTCCTTGAATCTCCATCAGCTTCCCACTGTGACGGTCGTAAAAGGTTAGCCCCGCAGATTCCCTCGAACAGCGGTGCTTGTTATATTCTGTTTGGACCTTAGGAGGCGCCAAATTCCTGGGGTGCCACAAGCTTAAGGAAGTCCTTGTGCAAGCCATTTCACAAACTTTACTATAGATGCTTGCAATCACAAAGAACCTTGCTAAACGGATTGCCTGAACCATTGCCAGATTAGATCTGCTATGATCTATATACTTGCCCGTGGGAGAGCGGGGTTGATACAATGATAAAAGAAACGCATACAACTCAATTGTTGCTTTAACAAAGGTCTCCCAGTTTCAAAGGAAGATCTTTACCCGAGGCTGTAGCCCTCAGCGATCCAGCCATGACCGTGGATGAGGGCAGCAGCGTCAGGCGAGCTGTTGGATGTGGAACATGTATGATTTTTGTTAAGGTTAAAATCTAACATGTTGATCTTCGTACAACACATAATATCAATTCTGCTTAGTTGGGCAACAGACGAGGGCTAAGTAGGGAAAGTAGATGAGCTCGCCCAGAAAAAAACGTTGGGTGTCGCTCCGATCCCATCTGTTTGGTGTCGAACACCGAGCAGGAAGCTCGGGTTCACACCTTCACAGGAAAACGGGCTGCGGCTCCTCCCCAGAAAAACCACGGTTCTGTGCCATGGAATCATTGGGAGCCCCGGTGGGAGCCTGGTTGACCCCTGGTGGGAGCTTGGTTGTGCTGGTTGGACGGTGGGAGCCTGGTTCGTCAGTTGCAGTTCAACACCGAAACCGTGCAGGAGTTGCTAGAGAGTGTTCATCCAGGAGCGGTCCGAAAACCGTCCTCTCTACAAACTTGACATATCTTGGAGCCCCTTTTTAGTCCTTGATCAACTCTCGCAGCCACTGCCAGACCATGTTTTGTTGGCTTTCAGATAGTCTATCTATGTCTATCTCAGATCCTTCTGACCATTCTTCTTCATCTGCCCACGCGCCCCACCAGAAAGTTCCCATGTTTCTCCTACCAGGCTTGAGCTCTCGGTGGGCCCGGCGCTGCCGGTGTGGACGCCCAGAGCCGTGTCGGACTCGATAGGAGTTGGGTCTCCTGGGATGGGATATGGGATGTCTTGATGGAAGGGCGTAGGTTGCAAGGAGCAATGTAGACTTATAGTTAACCAGCACCACCATCCTGTCGGGGTGTCCTGGACAGCCAGGACACCCACACTACGCTTCCAGACAGGGTACCCCGTGGATTGGTCCAGGCAGTTAGCATAACCTCTAATGGTTTTGCCAAATAGTCAAAAACGCGTCAGACATGGATGATACAAACTCTTCAATATGGGAGTTCTAGAGTCCACATTCCGTGGGGGTCCCGGAACAACGAAACTTTGACTTCCAAATTTCCCAAGGCATTTAGAAGAGGGGATTGACATTCTCTGGAATACTACGATCTATGTCATGAATCACTCTCATCCATTTGAACGTGACCAGGGCCCTGGTGTGATGGTTGAAGCGGGCGAGTCAGAGAATTCAGTTTGAGGGATGTTTTGTTTGAACTTCTTGACGTTTAATCGAACAGATCTGACGTGAAAGGGACCCCGAAAAAAAGGAACCCCTTCCAGGGGGTTCGAGCATGTCATGAATTGTTTGGTTCATCCTAAACTTTTCATCTTAGGGCGTTGACCTTTGACCCACCAATCCAACTCCTGCACCGTTCAAACCTTGGTCGATTGAAGGTGACTTTGGAAAACGATGAAAACGAGTGCTTGGAGGTTTTTCCCAGGTATGAACAGGGTGATGGACTGGATGAGGTATACTCCCTGATGTCAGGTGGTGTTCGGGTGCTTGGTATACTGAAGTTGTTTCTTCGTTTTCCGAGGTGGCGTCTTTAGGTGCTGGATCTTCGTTCCTTGGCGTACTGGAGCAGAACGGAATCGGCGTACTGGATTGATGTGTGAGAAACTGAAGGTCCAGACGTTTGGCGGTTCCTGCGTTCTGGTATTACAAGCGTTTACTGTACTAATTAATGGGATTTGCTACGAAACCACTACAGCTGACTGAAAGCTTCAGCAGGGAATCTAAACTGGCAAGTGTTAAAAGGCCAAAATAGCTGGACATGACAAGTGTCAAATGTGTCAACACTAAGTGTCCCAATTCAGGCCATTGAAATCAACCAAACAAAGATGTCAAAGACATTTGTAGTCGAAGCACTTTCCATACTTTCTGATCGATTGGGGGTTCACTGCAAGAATCTGATCTGGGAGGAGTTGTGCGGAGGAGGACCTCCTACCCCAGGTGAGCACCTTCAAGAACGAATAGCAAATCGACCCTGCTTCCCGGTAAAGAATTGCAAATCTTGAGTATGCTGGACGTCAACACCTCCACTTTCAACATGATGTCTTCCAGTCGACATGAGATCAGAATTGTGCTTTATAAGGGGGTCCGGGATGATCGCAAAAACACCTGGTTCTATGTTGTTGAACATGGAGAAGGCCAAAAGATGCAAGTGAACAGCTGGCCCTCAATGGGTGATGAACAAAGAAAAGGTTCTGAATGGTGTCTTCTGGATTGGGCCTGATTTGAGGTCAATTAGTATCTACCATCATCTACCCTTATCAAGGGTTTCCCAGTGGGTTTCTTTTTTTTCACACCTTGAGGTAGTGGGCAGTGGGGTGATTTGCCCAGAGCCCCATGAAATTTGGGTGATGGGAGCACTAGGATCACCTTAATGGGAAACCAACCTTCGACAGCGGGTTTCTCAGAAATCTCGGCAGCCAACCTGAACTAGCTATGACTTGATGATTCAATATCAAAAGATAGTTAGAGAGAGCATGTCGAAACACCCAAAACTCCCCCCCAGGCGTCTCGGAGGTGGAAAAATGCATAGCCCAGTCGCAGTCTTGTAGTTGTGCCCTTGTAGTCGTGTAGTACTGGAGGTAAACACACTTCTACGAAAAAGTGGTCATGCTTCACTGCCTCGCTTCTAGCTTGGTGGGTTTGTACCTGTGCTCAGACAACAGACAACATGCATGTAGATACGCAGTATAAGTTATCACTTTGGGGCATTGAAAAACCCTTAATATGCAAACGGCAAACGGTGTTCTGTTGCATTGCCTTGTGTGGTGTTCTCGTTCAGTTTGACGTTCCGTGGACGGAGCTTGCACGAGGTTTCTTTTAAGACGTCTGGGCGAAGACGTCTGGACTTCCATCCCCGTTTACAACTCTTCCACGCCCAGAGGTCGCTTGCAGAAGTTCATCAGAAAACCATCAGTTTTGTTCATGGACGTTGGATGGATGGCTTGAAGATGCTTGAAGTCTTGATAGAAGTCTCATGTTTCTTGGCAAACTTCAATGCTTTCCACACCCGGTCAGTGAAAGCCACCAACCATCAACCACCGGCGCTTCCACCGGTGTTAGCTCGCTCGCTCCGCTCGGAGGTGTGGAGCTTTGGGTCCCGTGTCCTTGGAGTGGCGCTACAGCTCCTTGGCGCTACAGCAACGGCCGGTGCTTTGTATGCACAAATAAAGGCGACAGTTGACGGGTGAGCATCCTTCTTTGGTGGCGGGTGAGTTGCTGCCATGCAAGTTCCTTGCCTTGTTCTCTACTTCTGCAAAGTGTTGTGACTTTAGATACAAGACAGTTGCTTTAGCATTGACATGAATTGAGTAATAAAAACTCTATTCTGATTTCAGTTGAGGAAAATCATCTATCATATGACTCATATCCAATTGACATACCTGGACAACTTGTTTATCCTTTGTTTTCTTTTTTTAGAGGACTGCGAACGCGTCAGCTTCACATTTGGAACCGTTTGACCTGTAACGTAAGAATGCAGCTATAAAAGGGGCACACACACAACATACAACATACATGAGCAGATGTTGTGTACATGAAAGCCACCGCTTGGAACCGCTGTGATTTGAAGCTAGGATAATGATTTTAGAACGGGTTGTTTTCTTCAGTTCACATGCTTTCCTGACCGATGACGGGGCCGGATGATGGCGTAGTCCGCCTAGGCTATGGAAGCTTGCTGGATCCCAGCCAGGCCTCGGTGCCGTCCGGGCAGCACGGTTGCTTTGAAGCAAGCAAGATGTTAGCCAAGTACAACTATGTCTATGTTTGATCGATTTCCTATTAGTCTTCATATGTCTTCATCTTCAAAGTGGTGTCATGTGGTAAGTTCCTTTCATGGTCCTTTGATCAACACACCCAAACCGGTCCAACCTGCCCAGAACAACACACTCCTGAAGAAAATGGGCACCCTTCTGCCACGCCAGGCGTGGCCCAGCCTGACGAACACTCCGCCCTCGCTCATCGCTTCGTTGGATGCCAAGACCGCTGCCTTAGAGGCGGGGAACAGGTTCCCCCTGCAGCTGGCGAAGCTGAGTGGCGCTCCAATGGCGATATGGAACATGGTTCAGCGCCGCATGGATCCCTTTGGCAATTCCTGGATGTCTATGGCCCGTCGGATGGTACATCTTCGCAACCCCTGAAAGAGTTACTCAAAGGCATATAATAGAGTGAACCCATTGAATTGAATTACTGTAAAACATTTAATGGCATACCCGATGTTACATCGAAAAAGAAGCCCGGTCACAGCACCGGCCTTCTCGAAGGCCTTCTCTCTTCTCGGGCCGCGCATCACGGGTGCTGCCGACTGCCAGGGGACGTTGGGTGATTTGGACGTCCCCGGGAGCAACTGGACCCTCGTGGCACGTGACTCGGAGGAGAAGAAGCGGCGTTGTCCTCGGAAATTCGTTTCGTGGGCGAGCCGGAAAAACCGTCGGGTCACCCGAGTCTCCCAGAAAATGGGATCAACTGAAAGACCTCTACGAGCAGAAGCCACCCTGGGTGGCAAGTGAGGCTCCTTCAAAGTCTTTTGGTATCCACAACGCTCCATGGGACTGGAATAGTTGCCTACATAGGGGCCTTCTTCAATCAACCCCAAGTGAATCCGAATCTCAGTGTATATCCTGAAAAAAACTGCACTTCAGGGTGGACCCCAGTAATGAACCAGGTAGAACATCACCATATCTGGTCTGGTTGCATTCTCAGGGGACATCAACTCTTACGGTAACTGCACATCGCGGCGCCTTGCGGGGGGGAGGCGGATTGGGACCACAAGTCCGATGTAGGGGATGACATATCATATATTTATACGCAAGCTTCACCATAAGCTTCCAAGAACAAACATCTCGGCAAGGGCTTGAACATCAGCGCTTCCTGTTTGCTGAACGAGGTGTCTTCCACACAGCGGAGAATGCGGCACCTGTTGATGTGCCTTTCTTCCTGATGGTGAGGTGCGCATGCTGAGCACGCTGCGCCTGGAAACAGGAGGACAAGTGTCCAAGTGTCAATAGTGTATCTTGTAGCATTTACCTGATGCTAGTTGGCATTGAGAAGATGTTTGGGATTCGTAGAGCATGTCCAGATTCTATCCATTGAAAGTACCACCTGATTCGCACGTCTGGCACGAATTGCCGAAGTTGTCTGGCCTGGTCCGCTGCATGCTGTTCATCGTTATTCATGCCATTCCTTGCATCTCAGTGGGAGAATGGCCGTTTGAAAAGCGAACACGGGTTGCTCGATTTGGCTAATATTTTTCGATCAAATTGTTATTCCGTACATGTTTGTACACAAGCTTGTTGAGCAGCTTATATCATTCTTAATTCTGCATCCAGTGTTCTTGCACTCAATCTCACGATTTCAGGCCGCAACCTCCTTCCATCAAACTGCAGGCGGGACCTTGCACCTGTGTGGAACGGTCGGCCGAAGCTGAGAGAACGAAGCAAGCGAACACACATATTTACGCCTGAATACGCCTTTGAAGACGACTTGGTGTTCGAAACAAGCATGTCATATTTGGAGATAGATCATTGAGATCTGTCCCAGGATGGGTACATCAATGGTTGTTCATGGATATCATGTGAAGGAGGTCATGTTGGTGACCTTGTAGGACCTCCACATGACTGCTGATAGAAAAAATCCTGTGGTAAAATTGAATTTGCAATTAGTATTTTAGTTTGTGACCAGGTTAATGTGTTTTAGTTTTCAATGTTTGTTTTTCATTTTTTAAATGTTAACATACATAGTATACATACATACATATATACATATACACACCATATGCATGTATACACATAAAGAACCATGCTGGAATTGGTGGAATGCAATATTTAAAATAAAGTGGTTGGGTCCTTGCCTAATCGCTTCAGTTCCTGTGACTAGAGCCCCAATCGATTTGACGAAAGAGATATGCACTATACATTTGATGCAGCTGCAACACCTGGAACATGCAACATCATCCGAATCGTCAGAAAGAAAGACCTTCAACGTTAGGATCAGTGCTTTTCCCCAACATTGAAACAGATGTCAAAGGATGTCAAAGGCAAGTTACAAGTTTTGTCTGTGGATCTCCACTGATATCAATCTCAGAACCGACACTCCAACCGACCAGCATCAAGCAACCAAATGGCACTTTGAACACCATACCTTTCCTCTACACTGCGGGAGGGCTTCACGGAAGTGGGTCAGCACACTATTTTTAGTATCAAGAGATCCAGCTGAAACCTGGTAATCCGACAGTGAAACACCTCCTTCTTGGATCCTTCTTGGATCGGTCGATCTGCTCGGTTCCACATACAGGCGCCCAGCGAGATTTCCAACACCTGTGGCTTCTCAGTCGTCGCCCATGCAGGTGGGCGGTCAAATTTATCCGGGCGCGGCTCCCGGGCGCGGCTCGGTTGTCCAGTTGTGTTTGGACCCAGCGACGGCAGCGAACATGTACAGCTCCCTACGTCGATCATCGGAAACAATGGTGGTTTGGACCATCACAACTCCCACCATCCGAAGAGGGGAACCATACACGGAAGCTCGTTGATACAGATTGGACCTGACAAATTCGTTCATATTGTTTCGGTCAAAAAAAGGATTTGTGCGGGATAGTTTGCACAAATGTTTGCCATGTTTACGCACATACGTTTGCCTGGCACTTGCTAGGGAAGAAGAAAATCAAATTAGACCCAGTGGTTGGAGGGTCTCCCTCCTGTAATACATATACCTTGCGTTGTTCATCTTTTGTTGCGGTGGTGGTTTCAAAAAGGATGCACAGTTACTTGTTTGACAAAGCGGTTGATCATTTCAGTCAACCTGAGCCCTACATGCTACCCCATGAAGCAACACATCTACACAACACCAACAGCCCAGTCCGCGCTTTCTGGTTCTTTGGCCGTTTTTGGAGCAGGTGGCATCTCTGGAGATCCCTATGTCACTTGGAAATGTCCGGTCAGCCCAGTTGAGACGAAGATGACCACTCCCAGATGATCGTTGTCGCTCCATCCAGACTTGTCGATCATGAAGCACCCAGTTTGGTCGATCGTGGTCGGAAGGTAAGATAGGGTCCTAATGAATATACTACTTTCCACCCACAAGGGGTGCTGGAGAAGTTTGGAATCCTTTTGACATCGTTGCCTACAAGGCCACAAAGCTGTGCGACTGATGCGCAGCGCATCAGAAAGATGTGAGGAAAAACTTGTTGGCTCGGTGACTCCACTGAGAAAAATAACTAACTGGTTTACCTTTCCAAACATGAAAAGCAGGAGGACCCCGGGTCTATTAGTGATTGACATTCAGTTTGGGGGTCCTAAGAATAGGCCTTTTTGGATTAGATGGGCACAGGCCCCTACCCTCAGTTAGGGGTTCATGTTTATATAACTTTTATCTAAGTGATTGTCGGGTGGCCACTACTCCCCAACTGCTTGTAGTTAAATAATCTGAATGTCAATCATACCTTCAGAAGCAAGAATTTCTTGGGAGATGTTTTATTGGCCAAACAGACATGTGAGACCCCCCCCAAAAAAAGAAACAAAACTAGCAGTTGCTCGTTGTTTCGGACTCATCAATCACTGAGCTCCGAATGCAAGGTCTGTTCTTAGATGTGGCTGGGGACCTCAATGCGGGAGAGTCTTGGGGACCTTGGTTCGCCATGGCGCCATGTCCTCGCGTTTCGGGCCATGGTTCAGCGGCAGTTGTTTCATAACCCCCAATGAATTCATGACGAACGAGAGGCCTGGCAGGTCTTTTGTCGACTGCTTCTGTGTTAAAGCTGCTTCGACGTCCACCGAAGTACTTGCAAGCTCTTTCCCTGTGCGCTGCCGATGGAAACCAAGAACACTTGTGGTGGACACCTATCAGGAAAAACAAAAACAGCATGTGGCGACTCCTGCGGACGACTCCTGCGGCGAAACCCTAACGGCAGGATCCAGACATCCAAAACACACGATCAAGGCGAAACTCTCAAGGTATCCCGGCTCCCAGCCCAAGGCCTCTTGGGTTCCTTTTGTTAGATTCTACTCGAACCCTGTTTGGTTTGGCCAAGTTGCTTTGGTGTGCACTGCCAGAATAAAAGCTTCTTAGATGATTGAATTCATCCTTGTAAAGAGAGTCTCATCCTTGAAAAGGCATGTCTTGAAGATTTTTTAAGCTTTCACTGTTCGAATCTTCACCCTAAAAAGGACGAAACCAAAAGAAACCACCTGTATTCAAAGGACCTCCTACTTAAAATAAGGTCTTCTGAAGTGGTTTGTTAATGTCAGCTCCACTGTAGGGGGCTGTTCTATTTTCCCATAAGACTTTCCTGTTGTGAATAAGGCAGGGCACGCTACGTACGGGTACTGTATCACATTGTATCACATTCGTTCACGAGTTTCTTTTGAGCATTGTCAGGTCCCTGTGAACATTGCTTAGGATCCGTATTGGAAGCTCCCTCTTTGATGGAGCATAATGATCTCCTCCTTCACATGCATCGAATCATCGAACTCTTTGGCCTTTGCGGCGGGCGTCTGACTCACTCCGTTGGATCTCGTGTACTGACGGATGTCCAAAAGGGGGGGGTTTGGAACCCCGTACAGCGGTACAGCGGTACGGATCGACTTTCAAGTGCACACGGAATTGCAACCAGGCTCAATGACTCCATGGCGACGGGGCGTGTTGGGGTGACTCCGACCTGGCAAATGGATGGCCTGGCTGTTCACATTCCATTTTGCAGCAGTCCGCCCTTCTGTCGATCCAAGCACTGACTCCGTGGCAAACTGTCTTTGTGTCAGAGTCTGAAGCATTTCGACGGTGACGGCGAACCTTTGGAAAAAAAATCCTTTTCAATTCAGAGTCTTGAGGTCCTTGGCACGGACCGATTGCCTTTCATTGCTCAGTCCGATGGATTCGGTCCGGCGCAGGTCTCCGTGACCGAGCCCGTGTCCACCGAGTGCGCGGCACGGGCGATGCAAGCGCGCGGGGCGGTGTGGGGAGCCCCGAGTCGTCCCGACCGGTGCGTTGGGCGTGTTCCTGGGTCGGGACACGTGGGACCGGTGGAGTTCGGGTCAAGAGGGGACTGGGCAAGATGAAGAGGTCCAATTTGTTCGCAGTCCATTTGTTTCTGAGTAGGGTTGATGACATTCTTTACATAAAACTTGTTTAATTGTGTCATTCAGAGATCATGATGCTGCCACATGTTTGTTTATGTTTGTTTCAACTTGAAGATTTTGGATGAGAATGGCAAAACATGAAGAGATCACCCATCATTTTTGATATTTTTAGCGACTCCGTGTTTTGGTGATTGTTTGGTCTCCGTGTGTTTTGATGCCTTAGGCATATCCTGAGCAGTGGGCAGAGTCCACTTGAACAGTTCACTGTGGCCTGTGTCTTTCAGTGTGTCTTTCATTTTGGGTGAATATATTGATTTTCCAGAGGTGACTGCATTGCCAGGGGTCAAATCTATAATTAATCATTGGATTGCAGGAAAACCCTTTGTTTGAGCAAGTTTTTCTGCATAGCGTTTGCAGTGAAAACGGTTATTCTTTAGAACAAACTCTAATTCACCCCACCAACCAGTTCCAACCAACCCAACCGGTGCCCTTCCCCATCCACCCAGGTTGGGATTGCCAGCTTTAACTCCTGGGGTCTATCAAATTGACGCAACTGCCGGAGTGCCCAGTTGGACGATTTGGGCGAACTCCTCGAGAGGTAGATAGTGCCTGTGCCATGCCACCGGAGTAAGGAAACAGGGTGTCCATCGCTCTAAAGTTTATACATGATGGAAACACTATGTGGTTACCATGGCAACTGGATCCATTTAGAAGGCATGCCTCCCAAGATTTGTGCATTGCTTCCCGGACTATGCTCTTGAAGCGCTCTTCAGCTGCTTGACTTCGGCCATTCATTCCAATGAGTCCCTGTTTGAAATCGATTCATGCCGGATCATGTCCGGGAATTGACTCTTGAGACTCGATTAGGTTGGAGGCCATCGCTCTTACTTTAAACAAATATCTTAACATATATATATATATATATCTATGTTCTCTTGAGACTCCAGATCTTGACCGAAGCTGCCTTGGACCATCGTCTCCGCCAGTTGGACGATCCCTCCAAGCCCAGTGACACCATCTTCGTGCGCGTCAGCGCAACGGCAGGGCCCGGAGCCCAGCCGCGCCACGGGACGGTTGCGGTGAACGTTCGGAAACGGGACGGTCAGCCGGGGGACACCGAAGTAGGGGACGGTTTAGGGAGCAGGGGACGGGCAGGATAGGGTGTTCAGAGTTTAGAAGGCTTTCACCACCTGAGGTGGACTCTCTTGCTGAGCAGCTGAGTTGTCTTCAATCTTCGCAGTATTCTGGAAGTGTTTTTCATGTCCACCTTCATTGCTTGCAAAGACCAAGAGAAAACGACCTGTTCCTCTACTATATGACTGTGTTGCATCTTAAATAATACCACTTTCAACAACATATTGGTGTATACAGTAAATAAAGATATAGACATGTATTATACAGTTATACAGTATATACATCACATAGTATATCTTTCGTTCCATCTCCTTGACTTGACTTCTTCGTTTCGCAGGGCCATCCACCGGAGTCGCCCCGGAGGCCCCAGGTGCGAATCTTGGAGCCCATCGAGCCCCGAATGCTTCGAGGCGCCGCGCCGGATGGGTCGGAAGCCGCGTCCATCGGGGTGGGTCGGGTCCATCAGCTTCAGCTTCCAGGTGGGATGGGGCTGAACAGATCTGTAGAAGATTCTCTCTGACAGTGAAGAGGTTGGGAGGCAGAATTCAAGGTTTATGGGAAATGCAGCAAGGATGTTGTGTGTTTTTGAAAGACCTTTCATCCCACTTCTGCTCCCTTCAAGAAGCCATGTCATCATGGGGTAGAGTGCTCTTGAGTTATCCTGCCAGTGGCAGCCCCAGGCGGAGTCACAGTTCAGTAAGATGATTGCTTTCGGTTTACCCTTACAACAAGACAAATCAATTATAGGTCAATCTTGCTTCGGCATCTTGGGGAGCTGATTGGGGAGCTGATGTAACGTGAGGAAACTTGATCATCATACCTGGAGCCTCTAGATCATCATCCAAAGGGTGTCCCATGTGGTCGATGGCGTTGCTTCAGGTCTTTTCGGGTCGATCGAGAAGATCCGATGAGGGCAGTGGTCGAAGTGGGGGATGGTCCGACAAGTTGAACATGATGCTTACGCTAGCATGCTGCATCCATCATTAGATTTGCTGAGCTGCTGATGTTTTCCAAAGAAAACAGTGATTAACTGGAAGTTCTACGGAAGTTGGCGTTCAACCAGTGGTGGTGAAAAGTTGTGAAAAGCTGTCCTACTGGTGAAAACGGCTTCCGAAGTTCTGGAGATCTACCTTTATGTTTCTTTCTTCATCTTGGCAGGTGATGAGGCACAGGTGCGAGCGGTGCTGTTGGGGCTCCGGAAGAGTGGGTATAGATCGGCTATCGATAGGCCCATCTTCGGTCAATCAATATGATGGTTGCCAAATGGCGCAATGCATCACACAGATCGAGGCATGGCCTGCCTTGGCCATCGGATATCCATTGGAAGCATTTTCCTCGCACATGGCGGGAGATGGTGAGTCAGACCAGACCGACCAGACCTAACCCGGTTCCCCGCAGGGTCCGCATACGGGTTTCTTTATTTTTGTCCCGCTGGACCTTCTGTCCCGCTAGTTGGGTGAGTCGCGACGGGGGCAAGTTGTTCGGGGTTGTGTTCAAGGAGTCAGGCCTGCAGTCACTATTTTTGAGAGAGGCCTGCAACCAAACCATGATCACTGGGTCCAGGGAATGGGATACATATATTATATACCCAAGATTTGCTTCCAGTGTGCATGAGACACGAGTTCCTGATCGGATGAACTTGGCACTTCTCTGGTGCGGTAGAAGCATGGTGTGGTGGGGTAGAAGATGTGGCCCCAACTGAGCAAGCCTGCCATGAGGGTCAACGAGTCTATAGCTGTATATTACGAAAGCCAGCCTTCGTAGAAGGCGCTAGCGGAGTTGTGTCTGGCGAACGAAGTGAGTAGTTAGGGGGTCTGGGGGGGGTGGCCCGAGAAAGGTATACGTCAACTCAGCACATGCTGGGGGAGGAGGGTGCTCCGAGGGAAGGTTTTTTGAGGTTGTGTTGGAGGTGGTTTTTGAGGGGTGGTGATGCAAGAAATGCCAAATGCATCATTTGCATCATCTGAATGGAAAGGTGTAGTTGGCACCTTGCAAGGTAGAGAGACCTAGGGTAGCTATAGTGCAGCTACCAGGTATAGTACTTCAAGTTCCCTTTCCGTCAACCGCTTGAGAACCTCTACACACGCACAGCAATCCACAGCCTTGAAGTCTCATTCGTGCTTTGAACTTGTATAGGTGTGTAAGAGGTATAGCAACATACTATTTATACGGACCCAGGGTAGCTACAAGTAGCTACAGTTCTGGTATGGCGCGCATGAGGCTTCAAAGCTGTGGTTTTCAAGCTAAAGTCAAGGTGGCCTGAGACCAGGGTTTGCTGCCCTAAAACACTCTGTTCAGGCCACCTTGAAAATAAAGGTGTAGTTGGCACCTTGCCAGGTATAGACACCCAGGGTAGCTATGTAGCTGTGGTTTTCAAGCTAAATTCAAGGTGGCCTGAGACCACGGTTTGCTGCCCTACAACACTCTGTTCAGGCCACCTTGAAAATAAAGGTGTAGTTGGCACCTTGCCAGGTATAGACACCCAGGGTAGCTATGTAGCTGTGGTTTTCAAGCTAAATTCAAGGTGGCCTGAGACCACGGTTTGCTGCCCTAAAACACTCTGTTCAGGCCACCTTGAAAATAAAGGTCTTGTAGCTACAATTCTGTTCCCAGGTATGGCGCGCATCAGGCTTCACAGACAGTGGAAATAGCTTCTTCCCGGCTTTGCACTGCGAATCAGCCCCACAAAAGCGCTGGCTTTCGTTTTGCAGCTTCTCAGGTATAACATGATATGAATATGCACAAAACTATGTATATATAGACATTATTAGACTTTATATATATGAGAGAGAGAGACAGACACAAAGGGCAACTATGTGTATACTTGCCATCACCAAGGACCTGTACTTCCACCTCATCCAAGACATTGAGAGATGACATAACAACTGTTCCATTTTCATCGAAACTATGAAGGCAGGCGGCAGCGCGGACAACATTCAGCCAGAAACGTAAGGAACAAAAGCGAGAGTTACTGACAGCCTCTACATGGAACTTAATCGAAGAACGTCAGAACGCGAGAAATCATGGCAACGTGGCGGATGAAAACAGACTCAACAGAGACATTGCAAGACAAGCGCGCAAAGACAAACGCAAATTTAGAACTCAATGCCTTGAAGATTTATCGGACACACAAAAATGTTGGCAGCATATAAAGTTGGAAAGGAACACGTCCACCCCTAATTTCTACAGCATGAAGGACATGCATGGCAATCGTACTCCCATTGAAAATAAAGCTAGCGCCTTGGCAGATTACCTGTATAGCAAACATTGGAGTCCAATTGCACATCCACCAGCACTGGAAAATCGACCTAAAATAATGCATAATGATTTACCGTATGATACTCTTGACTCCTGATATCACAACTGAAGAAGTATAAAGTGCAGTCGACAAATAGAAAACAAATAAGGCACCAGGACCAGATGGGTGTATCACAGAACTGTTCAAATTTCTGGACCACGGCAATATTCAAAGCTTGACCGCATGTTTCAACGATTTTTGGCGACACTTAAATATGTTCCGGATGATTTTACCCGAGCACGCATTTACAAAAAGGGAGATCCAGATAATCCTGAACACTATCGTCCTATCTCATTACTGAACACACGTTACAATTTTTTTGCCTACATTATCAAAAAAAATATTTCTGACATTATTGACGGACACTTGGGCAACACACAGTTCGGTTTCAGAAAAAGCAGATCCACAGTAGAACCAATATTCTGTGTCAGAAGACTCGCTGATTTCGCTGAGCAGGGTAACGACCTGCTGTGGCTCATCTTCTTGGATTGGGAGAAGGCGTTTGATAAACTTGACCGTGAAAAAATGTGTGCAGCATTATCTAGATTGAATATACCACATAGCATCAATCACTCTACAGAAACCCTGAGTTCAGAGTTGCTGTCAAAACCCACTTCAGCCCATGGCTGAAACAAAGAACGGGAATACGGCAAGGATGTCCTTTGAGCCCATATCTTTTCATCCTTGCAATGCACTGCATGTTTCAAGATGTAAAATGTAGTTTCAACGATCCAAGAAATCAGAAGACCTTCCAAGGTATCAATTTCAATGAACTGCTTTATGCAGATGATACATTGCTGATAGCAAAAAAAGTGCCAGGCTTGCAACCACGTACTTACATTTAGTGGAAGCAGAATCTAATTATTTTCATCTGAAGCTTAATCAAGACAAATGCGCCTTTATTTCATACAACTCAAATGGGTAGTATCTTCTTCTCCAATGGACAGCAAATGCAGATGTCCGAAGATATCTCTTACCTCGGCATACCTGTGACCAAGAAAATCGATCCAAAACATGAGATTAGGAAGCGCATCTCGACAACTATGGCAGTCCTCAAACAAGACATTTTTTTGACTCAACACTCGCTGCAGCAAAAAGTGGAAGCTGTTGGTATGCGATGCATGTACTACCAGCAAGCTTTTATATGCAGTTTGGAAACTTTAGAACCCACACAGGGGGGCGGCGCAGCTTCTCAACACATTCCAACTCAAAGGACTTAGAAATTCCTTAATTTGCGAACTACCTACGTCCAACTTGAAAATACCAATGAATTGGTTTACAGCACAGCCAATGAAGCGCTCAATGCGCCAACTGCAGGGCCATTCAGGAAAGTAAAACCCATGACAGAGAAACTTGAAGAAAGGAAACTCAAATTACTCCGACACGTGCTCAGAAGAGAAAGACAACACCCTCAACACCAAGTTACTTTCTCCACAGCATCAGCAATGCCAAGAGAAACGACAAACCGCAGGGTGGGAAGACCAAGACTCTGCTGGACCACAAATCACAAACAACATGAAAAAGGCCGGGGACATTATGTATATCAATAACCAAGCTCAGCCAAGACAACATTTCAACAAGTATAATCGCAATATGAGAGAACAAATTATTGCACAAGCAAAGCAATATCAACCACCCTTTCTATAATATCTATTCAGAAAGCAGTCGCAAGAATCGCCTCTCCGTATGAATATCCTCAATGTGAATCTCAATGTGAATCTCAGTGTGAAATCACCTCACCTTCGCACTTCATGCAATTGCTTTTTTGATCGCAGTCAATGGTGGGGACAGTGAGTGTGCCGGTTAGGTTGTATATGTGTATAGTTTCTGGAAGTAGGTTAGTGCCAACGCCTTGACGCCTTGATAGGTGGAATAGTTATGGCGTAAAAAAAAGGACCTGTACTGCAACAGACACTTGCAACTTGCAAGAGACAATGTATACATACGCTTGCAACCCCAAAAACATGCCGAAGAAAGGTGTTTTCCCTGTCGGATCCCTGTGTTCTTCCCGGTCCAAACGGCGCTCGGCGTCCCTCGCCCGTCCCGAACGGCGCTTTCACCCAGGTGCGCTTCCGAGCGCGCTTGGAGGCCACGGCCTGTGGTGCTTCGGCCATGGCCGCCGCGCTGGTCGGAAGACCTGGACAGACGATGGGGCCCTGTTGGATCTTCAAAGGCCAACGAAGATGGCCTCCAACCTGAGAGTGATGGCCTCTGAAGCGATGGCCTCCAAGCATGCATAGGAATGGTAACATCCAATGGTAGGGTGTGTTTGGGCCAGGACACCAGACAGGATGGTCCAGGGATGGTTTTTTGGGTTAGTGTTTTTGGTGGTGTCCAACATATATGGTAAGTGTTTTTGCTTCTTTGCATGGACCTGAGTTTCGTTTCTGCCATGTTTGGGGTCTGGAATGTGATTTCCTTATAGAGCCTTGTGAACCGCAGACTAACATGGAAGACCATTTCCTGTGGTTCTTGGGGCTCCATGTTCTGCAGCGGAAATAGTAGGTCACATGGAATGGGTTCGCCGCGATGTGAGGGTAGACCCTGCCTTCAAAGACCGCAAAACAGGTCCAGGTGGGGGAGCTGTGAAGGGTGGGATGACTTTGACAGGAAGTGAGGGCGAGTCTTTCTTCGAATAGTGAGACCTGCGAGGTGACAAACCTTCCAAATTTAGAAAATTGACCACAACCCCTAAATGGGGCAGCCGGGGTCCCTATATTGATATATATATATATAGTGAAATTATACTCACCCATGAAGTGAGCTGTTCAATCCTCAGGTGTTGTAGTGGAGAAAATTTGATGCCGCAGCTTGGGTAGATGTTTCGCGCCCTTGGATTTCCGCATGGGGTCACTGACCATGACCCCCCAAAACAGCTTCAGCAAACCGGTTTGCTGCAACTAGAACATGCTGCGGGTCCAGGGTCCAGGGTATCTCAGCCACCCACCACTGAAAACACCATAGAACTCCCTGAAATCATCCCAAAAAACGACCATCATCACATGGCATGGCATGGCATGGCCGGTCATCATCGCATGACACTCTCGGACGTGCATCGACACCGAAGACGGCCGTTTGACCGCTCAGGTGGTGCGGTCCTCGGTGCCCGGAGAGGCCACACAGTTGGCCAGGCCGGGCACGGGGTGGGCAGGAAGTGAATATGAGGCTCAGGTGTGGTGTGGCAGGAAGTGAATAGTATTGTAAAGTATCATTGGAGAGAGACATGTGATGGACAAACACTGACAAACACACCAAACATCATCAAGAAGCTGGTCATGTTGGATTGGTTCATGCTTTATCTACTCCACGACGGCTGTGTAGACTCTTCTATGTATATAGGCTAATTGTGCACCATGGAATACTTTGGATCATGCCGAAGCATGTCTTCCGAAAAGAAGGTGTCCAAATCATAGGGGTTTTGAAGGGGTTTGGTAGGAAGGCAATGCAGAGTCCAAATCACGAAAGGTAGCTTGAGCTACCTGAGTTCTCCTTGCTTTAGCAAAAATGTGTTACAATCAGGAGTTGGGATTGTGCATTGAATTTGGTCCTGTAAGAGTTGATTCTGTTCTTTCGGGGGGGGGGCCCCCCCTGGATCAAATCCCCCCTGCGCCGGTTCACGCCGTCATGGACTTCTACCAGGGTTACTTGTGATTGCCTGCTACCTTTCGTTCACCCCCTCCTCTCTCAAGTTAAATGACTCATTTTGGCCCGTCCAGTAGTGGTGGATTATGACTACCAGGTGGGGTAAATTGAGTCATTGGAAGTTCTAGGCTTTGACATGCTCGTCACTTCCAGTGTCGACGAGTTTCTCTTCCTGCATTGCCAGCGCTGCATGTTCACCGTGGACTTGTGAAATATTCCCCTGCACAGTGTTTTGCAAGGACACCTGTGCTCTTTTGCTGTTGTTTTTTCCTTCAGTGTCTTTCTTTTCGGGATAATATATTTCAGTTCAGTGAGTTGAGTCAGCAGCTTGAGAGAAACAAGGTAAGAGTCACCGACCGTAGAGATCCTCCACTTTGAGTGTTTTTTTGTTTTGCTTCGGTGGTTTACACCGCGCGTTGATTTGTCGAAGCGGCAAATCTCGCTGTACACAGTTCATCCGCCGATCTCGCACACTCGCCACCCCGCTCCGAGCGCCGAGCGCAGAAAAAAGAGTGACCTGCCGGGCACCAGACCCGCGCACCAGGCCGTCGATGGTCTTGGCCACGAAGGTGATGAACTTCTCACAGGATGTGCAACCGGACGACAACTTCGAGGTGGAAGCGACGTTTTTCTTTTTGTTAAGGGGGGGGTGGAGGATCCTCACAAAACGGTTCCACGCGGTTTGAAGCAAGGTCATGAAAGAGACCATATCAAAATGGTTGCTTGAGGGCAAGGATCCACTTCGATGTGATGACGTAACAAGTTGGATCAGTTGGAGTGTAAATAAATCCCAGACACTCCATGGGACTGCCATATATGCCTACATTGACCCAAAAAACACCTCAATGTAGGCATATATGGCATAGGGTGCCCAAGGATCGTCGCAAAAGCAGGGATTGGGTCTCCCACAGGACCATCCACCGGAATCACTGGGCTTGGGCTTGGTTCGGGTCCAGACCCCTGCCAATGTAGACTGTTTTACAACCCCAATTGATCCCAATTGTTTGTTTTTTTAATCCACAGTCTACATGACTCATTACCATCATGACCCATGGGTCGTGTCAAAGAAACAGGGTTCCAGACGCCGGGCACCGAGGGACCTGGAGCAATCCGAGACTGAATCCTCCCACCGACCTGGACCTCGGAGTGATCGAGGTTTCAAGCCCAGACACGACCTGTTTGGGACTGATAGGACTGCCTTCAAAACGGCCAGGGGTGGACTGTTTTGGGTGTTTTGGGGCGGCAGTCCATCCTGGCAGTCCCAGACAGGTCGCGTCTGGGAAGGAGTCGGTCGACGATGCGTCGACCTCCAAACGAGAGAAACCCGACTCTGCACCGCCCACCAGCACGGTCGCATGCGGTCGAATCGAGCTCCGGGCGCGACCTCGGGCGGAGTCTGGGCGGAGTCTGGGCGGACCTTCCAGCGGGACGACAGAACAAAAGACTCCCTGCGGCACTGGTTCGGAGAAGATAAACACATACACTCCCATTGAGTGGAATGTTCCCTTGATCATCCTTGATCATATGTTATTATTATTATTACTTTTTTTGTTATTTTATATTTCCATTGATTGGTGGTCTTTCTATGCGCCCATGTTTGTCTTTTATGGTGGTGCCATCGACGGAAATCGCGAAAACACGGAGACAGATCGAATACCAGGACCATCCAATGAGGCCAATGGAAGCAGGGCTATACGTCATGTAGTGGGGTAAGTTGATTGGAGAGCTGTTGGTCCAGGTACCCCGGCCATCCATGCAACCGGCATGTTTGTCTACATTGACCCTTGAAACCAGTGCAACTGATCGGTAAATAGGCCATACACGGATGGTCCAGGTATATTAACACCTTGCCGTTTGCCCACCCGGATCTTCAGAAGAGGTGGCCGCTAGGCTCCAAACCGGGCTTGGCTGCCAGCTTTTGTGGTCTCGAGCCAAGAGTTATGAGGGGATCAACCATCATCTATATAATTACTCCAAAACCACTCCGGTATAAATCCATCATGGTTTGCCTTTTTTCAAAGAGCTGTTGATCTGTTTTCGGGACCTTCCAATTCCGATTGGGGTGTTCTTTCCGTGGTACCACTGCTCTTTGCAGGTAGTACTTTGTGAAACAGTGTCATTTCTGTTGCTAGTTCAACATGTATGGCCCCTAGGCGTATCTGGGTGCAGCAGCTCATCCTTTCACGTTTAGCGTCCAGGGCGTTAGCCCAGTGGCTCGACTTGGCGCCCGGCCGCAGCCCCCTTTGGCACAATCCGCCGGCGCCGGCGCCAGTCGCAACGCTAGAGTTGCCATGGCCTTAGACCGCACAGGCCGGAATGTTCGGAAAGCTCTTCCAGGTGGAAAGGGCACTGGTTGTGTGGACGCAAAAGAACATATGACTCATATATAGGGTATACTTTCTGGCGTTTCAGCCTTGTTGGCAGTGCAGGTTTGCAGTCCTTCAGGAGGTCGATGCAATTTTATGGCATCATCAGTTAGTTAGAAAGGTGAGCAACAGAACATAACAGAACTGTTTGTATTTTGGTGGCTTCAGTGTTTATGTTAGCCACTCTATATAGATCAATGTATAGGTCCAGTGCAGGTCCGCTGCCTCCATCGAGCTTGGCTTCGAGGAGTCGGGAAAGATTAAAACCACTTCCCAGGACCAGCAGGCATCGAGACCGCTGCTTCCAAGCCGTGGACTCTGGTTGTCTTTTCTCACGTCGAGTCCATGTCGGGTCATGTCGAGTCAAAATAAGGGCCTCCCAGAAAAACCTGGAAACCTGGCTGCCAGGGTGTTTTATTTGTTGTTACTTTTTCCGTAAAAGAACTCACGAGGCATGTTTTTTTTTCAGGTATCCGGTGAATCACGTGAAGAGGATTCACGCAGATTCACGCTCATACCAGACTATGTGGCCTGTACAGTGTTGATATCTGTTGATGCTCGTTGAATCAAGGCTCAAAGCTTGCGTGGTTGGCCCAGGGGGTAAAGGTCATCGTCCTCGATCCGTGGTTCATAGTTCCTGATACCCCCAGAATGGTTTCGATATATGATGATAGATGGAGCCAATACCCCCCAAAAAAACAAGGACTTCTCAAACAAACACCTACCAGGACCCTCCAAGGGGTGCCCTGTCTGGAAGCCCAACTATAGGTAGTGTGGGGTAGTCCAGCCAGGACAGCCCTTGGAGGGTCCAGGTATGTACGTACTTGCTATAAGCCATGGTCCTAACCGGTCCTTTCAGGTCTCTAGGCGCCACCTCGCCAGGTTCGCCACCGGTGGCGACCTCGCCGACGGTGCCCAAGCTGTCGCCCTCCGCATCACGGCAGAGCTTATCCTCCGACGTGTCCTCGAAGACGTTGAGGCGCCCGGGGACGTTCGATCGATCGGGATTTGACGCAAAACAGACGCGGAAGGACGTGAGCCATGCGAAAGGAACGGAGCTCCACGTGGTTTTCCTTTTTTTCTATGGCAGATCTTCCCAGATCATCCATGGAACTGAAGCACCTATAAATTGGACCCAGGTCAACCACCCCAGCGTATTGTATGGTCTGGAATGTCTTTTCATGTTTCCAAGTTTCCATCTCGCGGACTGTCCCATGTCATCCTCCCATCCCCCCGATCTCATCCCGGTGACTTCGTCGGTTCGGCCCAAAAGACTCCTGAAGAAGTTCCTATACCAAGGGCCCCCCCCCGGGTACTTGGGGTGTCCAAGCTGGAGCTCCTTAGAGGTGATTCGGGATGTCCATGAACCACCCCAACCCGGGGGCCCTGGTATGCCATGGTACTGTAGTCTTTTGTTTCCATAGTCGTTTCAAGCTGACAATGTCCTTTTGCACATCATCCGACGGCGGGTTCAGCTGGAAGACGTTGTGAGCTTCTGGGTTTCGAAACGTAGATCGATCTGTGAACAAGACAACTCGAGGGGCACCTCCTACGTCTCGTTTTATGAGGGAAAGTCCATGAAACTTCTGCCGGTTCATCTAGTCTCCAAGTAATTACTTTTATATAGACTGTCCAAGCCGCAGGATGCTAGCATAAAGCGAACAAGAATATTAATGATAATGTATGATATAATGTATGATAATGTATTCTGACCATGCAGTAGAAAGCAAGTTTGAAAACTACCTGCCTGACATGTGCTTCTTCTCAGAGCCTGCGTCTTCCAGCCAACCAACCAACCAACCAACCAACCAACCAACCAACCGACCGAAGAAAGATAACAAATAAACAAACAACCCTCCAAACCCAACCCGACAACCACCCCAACCAACAAACCTAAGCAACCAATCCAACCAACCAATCCAACCAAACCCAACCACACCAACCCAACCCAAGCCAACTCAAACCCCAACCAACCAGAAATGTTGCAAATAGACTAGAAACGTACATGAATCAGTAACATTTGATGTGGAATTGTTTGTGTTGAACATCGTTGTTGCCTTTGCGAAGATGCACTTATCATCCTTGGATTCAGCTAGCAGCTGCTATAACTAACATGTTGATTCGGCGGTCGCCACGGCGCCGCGATGGATGACTTGTTGCACCATGAGACGAGTCGTTGCGCGTCGATGCGTGGTCGAGTCGACTCGAACGGCGGATTCGGTCGAGTCACAGTCTACGTCGAAGTGAGCTTGTTCACGATGGTGATGGGGGCCTGGTTGACCACTGAACATGAAAGTTATATTAGACGACCCACAGGTTGACCAAGAAGTAAGCAGGGTGTCAAAACAAAAAAGAATTGGCACCAGGTGCCATGACGTTACAGCCCTATCATGATCTCACACCTGGTCGGATGTGGAAGCTCTTCTTCACCGGCATGGCATCCACTTCCCAAACCGCAAAGCTCCCTTCGGAAACCGTCCAGGAAAGCGAGCTTCTTGGGGCCCGACGACAATAGCGAGGTGCATGCCTTCACCTTGAAGAACTTCATCTACCAGGACCGACTTCCAGTTCGGAACCGTGCCAGTTCCGACGACAGTTCTGTCAGGTGTCCCACGTTTCCGACGTGTCCGTTTGGTCATTCACACCGCGCCGCGGTGCCCGGCGACCGACCCCCCTGGGCGCCGAGAGACTGGAACACCAGTGATATAGAGGTGTTTTTCATGATCGGCATGGACACCATTTCAATATGGGAGTTTTAAATGGAAGATCTCTACCAGGATCTACCAGGTAGTCTAGACATGGTGATGTTTGTAATGCCCCCAGCCCTAGGAATTAAAAATAATGGGGGGTACTGAGTCTCAAATGAAATTTCCTCATCCAGCTACGAACCATCATAAACACTCCCCTTCATTGCCAAATTAATTACCATGTAAAACATCAATTTACACTGGTCTAGTCTCAATTTAATTAACTCAAAAGGACTGCAATTAACTCAAAAGGACCTAGTCCCCCCCCTAAGGTAGGGGGCATTGTTTGTATTGTATTGGTGTCTTTGGGTCAAAGGAATTGACACCTAAAAACCAAGTGGTGGTATACCGGGAGGTTTGTTAACCAAGTTCAAGCCTTAGGGTCCAAAACCCACTCCTTGGGGTGTCTATAGATCAATTTATGGTCCATTATCGTTTATAGTAATTACTACATGAAGGCTAGCCTGATTCTGTTGACTGGGGTGACAATCCACTAGGATATCAGGGGTATATTCCAAGATCAAGAGCCAAAACAAGTGTATAGAAGTCTTATTAAATCCTGTGTGAATGTTATTTGCTATGTTGAGACCTGAACCCCTTTCAATGCATTTCAACGCAGGAAAAAAAGAACAGACCAGACCACTAATAATATATATATATATTACAATATATATATATTGTTAAATCTTTGAACGAACACACACACAAAAAATAAAGGAAACGATTTAAGACGTTCACTGGCTTTTACCAGGATAAGTTGGAGACGAAGATTCGACATGAGCTTCGGGCCACGCAGTCCATTAGAGCCTCGGCCGTCAAGGGCGGAGCGAGCGAGCGAGGAGGTCGTTGGGCCTCTCCATCCGTTTGGGGGCACAACAACAGACGTCTTTTACATAGGAAGATCCTCTGAAAGAGGGAGGAGGCTTGTGGAATAAGGCTTAAGTATGCTGATATATGGGCCGGCCATATATAATTTCGATACTTCCGGCAACTAAGTCATCGAGCCATGGTGCTGGTGCCGAGAGTTGACTCTTGTTCAGCCTTTCTTGGGATCCCAGTGCCATGACCCCCAGCCATTTGGCTGCCCGTTTCATGGAGTGTCTGGGGATCATGTGGATGCCGTCGGGTGGCACAGACTCTAGACTCTATAGACTTGGCGAACTGGATGTCTCCCGACAGCAGCGACACATCGACGTTGACGTGGCATTTGGCACCCAAACCCAGACACTCCATGGGACTGCCATATATGCCTAGGGTGGTGCCAGGGGGGTCAATGGGGCGGCATATACGGCAGTCCCATTAGTCGTGTCTGGGAAAAAGCAGGAGACGATGTTCCGATCACACTTTCGGGGGGGCTTCCACCATCTTCCACCTTGGTGAATGATCTGGTTGAGTGGTTCCATTGGAGTAGATCAATCATGATCAATCCATGGTTAGAATTGTTAAACTGAAAGGCATCCAACAGCAGGTGTTACTGTCCCCCAATCAGGGACTATGAAGCACAGTCATCTCCAGACATTCAGGCTGGAACTTGAGAGTCGAGAGTCCAATCTTCCCATGGTGGCACTGTGTCACTCGGTGTCCCTGGTCATGTAGACGGTTGATTCATAAAGGAATAAAAAACAAGCCAACAGTCTAAACGTGGTTCTACACAAGATATGGCATGCGCCATATGTATTTAACCTGATTAAAATTGTGTCCCCAGCTGCGGCATCGTAAACCGAACCCTTTGTGCTTTCCCGGTCCGGTTTTTTTCTGTGCGCGCTTTCTAGCTCCGCGCGAGAGTCAAGCGCTGGGCATTCTCCCAGGTCTTGAGCATGCGAACAAGGCCGAGGCCAAACACGAGAAGAACAAGGAGGCATTTCCCGATGGCGAGGCCTGCCTTTGCCCCTCGGCCGCCTTTTCCCGGGAAGGCAAGGCAAGCATTGCGCCGTTTGTTGCGCCTGTGGTTCGTTTGGGTGGTCGATTTCTGCTTGGTGACCTTGGCGCCCTTGCCCTGATCTGTTGGCGGTGTTGGTGGTTGCCTGTGGGGCGCCGCATTGACGGATCCTTATCATTTGTTGCTTTTGGGCTGTTGACTCTTGGCGGTTGCTACTTGGGAATGACCGCGCCTGCCCTCAGACGTATCAAGCAACTTCAGAGGATAGATGGAGTGAAGGTTGATTCAGTGTTGGAACGGGATTTCTCGAAGATGGATATACTATTAAAATCTATTAAATCATATTAAATCTACCTAATGGAGGCCCATTGTAGCTAGGCAGCTAGTCAATGACATCAGCTACAAAGCTCCAAGAAGGTCGGTTGGACATCAAAGATTCCAACATTTACTGGTTTGACGCTCCCTTGTTGTGAGACTTACACCAATCTATAGCAGCACAACATTTTCTCGCATTGTTTGGTAAGAAAATCCATCCCCAAGTGAAACAAAGCATGTTCTGCTGATCTCAACAGTTCAGCCTGCTGATCTTGACCTTCTCCACATGTGCTCAGCATCTTCAAACAGCCCGCTTTCCATCCTGCGGATCTGGCACGCTTTCCTCATCTTCACCCGGATCCACGAAGACGAAGGTAGGGACTGAGCCTTGAAGGGTATTTGACTGACCCTCCAACACCTCCAGGCAGATCTTCTGTCTCCCAGCCTTTGGGTCTGAACGGTCGCGGATCGCGTGCACGTTGATCTCGCTTTCGACATGAAGCTGCCAAGGTGACATCACCACGGGGCAGAGCTTGAATAGCAAAGTAGCCAAAGAAGCGAAGGTGGTCACCATGGGCATCCGAGGCTTCCTGCGGAACCCGCATGAAGCACATGTCGTTTTCATAGGTCAACGTAGATGGCCGGACCTAGACGGTGTTGCTTGGTTGATGGGAGGGGACACCAGGATACCCCACGTGTACAGCCACTTGGTAGGTAAGTGGCATCGACCCCTTGACTCTTATCGTCACAGGGACAGCACGACGATTCGTCACAACCGAAAACTCTCACCATGGCAGAGAGCATCTCCGGAATTGGATGCGGATTCGGAGGTTGGCACAGAGGGATCCTGTGGGAAAGTGGTCAAATGACGGACATGGGCAGGGTGCACGTTTGATGATGTTGAGTAGGTTGCCATGTGGCTGCCGAAGCGAGAGGGTGTTCTGCTATTTGGAGGATCCAATACTGTTAGATTCAGATGTTAAGTCGCTCCTAATTACTTGAGAGGAGGTGGACATACAGTATATCATTTCATAGCTCTTTTACATTTGGCATTTTGGGTGCTTGAACCGCTTGAGGAAGCTGCATGAGAGGTCAATATAGCTGATGGTTGATAAGAAAGATCCTGCGCCAGTTCAATTGATAAAACACTCTTGGAAGAGCGGCAACGTTTGTACACATATATGATCATACCAGGATCATCCAATGGGTGTGTCCCATGGAGGTCCAGTCTAGCAGCGTAGGGTAGTCTATTGGACACCCAAACAGGATGACCCAGGTACATGTTCGTTTCCCTGGTCGATGTTCCGTTTCATTTGCGGTGACACATGAAGAAACCCTCGGCTAAGCGCTGCGAAGGTGGCGCTGCGAAGCGCGTCCTACTGCCAGCTGTCCTGGAACTGCAGGGCGAGGCGCGCGTTGTGGGCGGCCACGAAATCGGGCACGGTGCCAGCTCGGTTGAAGGACGAGGTTTTAAGGGGGCATTGGCTTTTCTTGGTTTTTGGGGTGCCATTGACTTCCCGGTCGGAGTCGCAGCATTGGCTTCGGCCATTCATTCGATGGTCGTCGTCGTGGCAGAAGATGTGCATTGGGATGGTCTCCTGGAGACGGATCGGGTGAGGTTTAGACTTCCCGAGCTGGGGGAATTCCGCTGCGTTTTACTTGACTTACCCAGACGCGACCCTGCAGCCTCGGTTCAGTAGGGGCCGGACCCGAATCCTTTGGAGGGGTCCGGAGCCTCAAAAATCCCTATAGGGTTTTGAGGGACCAAGGGCTGTTTGGAGCGTCTGGGTATCTTATTTTTCTTGCCCTGCTTCCTGGATTCAATTCAAGTCCTCAGAGCCGCGCTTTCAGCACTGAAGCACGAAACAGGTGGTGCCACAGGTGAAATCCACACAATTTCAAATAGCAATTCACTGAGGGAAATCCTCTATGAGCAGGTGTGTTTTCCCTCCATGTTCCATACTGTACATGTTTCCTCGGCATGTTTTTCCTCTCTCCGGTGGTAGAAGCCACGCCTTCCGATCGAACTCCACTCATGTCCACTCGCCCGGGGCCCGCAGGTGCGGACGACCTTCTCGTTCCTCATGAGTTTGGCTTTCTTTTTGCTGTTCTCCGCAGCCTGTCAGATGCCGCTTGGCAAACAGACATCCATGTGTCAAAGCTTGAACTGGCGAGCCAGGGGGTTGAATCCATAGGTATCCACGACCATTGGCATCTATGGGTATGTGAATCTTCCGCGGGAAGGCTCAGACCAGGCCACTCTTATGCTTCGGACGACAGGTGACCTCAAACCATATCGGCCTTCAAACCATATCGGTCCGTGTAAAACCGAACGGAATGGACTCTCGGACTTTTTGGCGAAACACCAAGCCTGGAGAGGTTTGACCAAATGATGCCTGTTCATCAAACTTGTATAAACTTGTCTATTTATACATCTTTATACTTGCTATATACTCAGTCGCTCCATGTATGGAATATATGCCTACATTGGGATGGTTTGGGGGGGTCAACTGATCGGCATATATACCAGTCCCATTAGTCGTGTATGGGATATATTATAGAATAATATAAGAAGCAATCCTATGGGGCCATAGCCTTAGTGGTCCAGGCTCGGTACTTCGAGGCTCAGAACCGAGCTGGGCACGCCCGCAAACGGGCGTGGCCCGCCCCCCCGTGGCACCGCTGGAAGACTCACTGAGTGGACTGAGGCATTACCGAACCTATGCTGTCCATTTGCAAGAAAAGCCACACGTCGGCGATTGGCAGGTTGGACAGGTGGTGTTGGACAGGACGTGAGGTTTTAGGTGGTTTTTGATCCTTTGTCCATTTGGGCTGCAGTTTCAGAGATGTGGTATTTGTTATGACTCAGTGCGCCATGGTGAGATCGGCAGGGCAGGTTGTTGGTCGATTGCGCCAATATATACAATGTGCACGGCCAATCAGTGTGGATTTGGCTTCAACCAACCCAAACCGGAAAAATGGTCTTACTGGAGAAGTGGAACTTAGTGAAAGTGCCAAACGGGATATTTTTGTATGTTGAATTGTTCGACGTGTTTGTTTCTTTTCTGCAACACAAGCTGATGTGACATATAGTAACCAACATCAACCGACCAAATTGCACCAAGAACCCCAAGCTGAAGCTACATTTGTTTGGGGGGAATCAACAGAGAGGTAGGATCATCAGATTTGCAAGCCACGTTCATTGGTTTCCCCACTCCCCTGCTGAGCTCCACAATGCTAGTCATATATGCTCAACCCGTTATTCTCAGCTTGTAGTGACAAAGACAAGTTGTTTAAGGGAAAGCATGCCCTAGGGATCCACATACCTTCTCAGAAGGTACGACTGGGCCCTCCTGGCGCCTACATAAATAGTCTCCAATCACCGTACCTGAGAAGGTACGACTGGATCCCTAGGGATGGTGAAACCAGACTTGAGGCTCAGTGGAGTGGATGGAGTGGGTCGGGCTTCGACTGCTGCCAAAAAACAGCAGTCGAAGATCGGTAGACCAAAAGGTGGGCAATGGCTGCCGGGCGTAAAGAAAGGAATCATGGTGTAAATGATATGATGATGATGATGATGATCATCATCATCATCATCATCAGCATCAGCCTCATCCAGTGTCATGTATTTCTTTGGGGCTGAACCTATCCAGTGTCAAGCTTCCAAGAGCCCACGATGGATGTCGGACTCAGGAACTTGAGGATTCAACTCACCGACGCAGCCACGGAGGTGAACGAGATTCCTCAGATGCCGCTGAGTTGCACCAGTCATGCTTCGGCAGTAACAATGCGAAAAGGTAAAGAAGACTGACTTGGTAGAGCTACTTGGTTCATGGTGCTTGGTTCATGCTGCTTGGTAGAGCTTGCAGCCGTTCGTTTCATTCGGGTTCGGCAGACTGTCCTGTTGAAACCGAGTCCGAGAGGCGGAGTCCGGGAGGTCTGGGACGATCATTTTTTCACATGTCCAGTGGCGACCAGGACGTTGGTGACACCCCTATGTTTGGTGTGTTTGTGTTTGTGTGTGCACGTGTGTTTAACTGTATTTTCTTTGACTGCCCCGCCCGCCAACATCGCTTCAATGCATCCAATTCCTTCTCGGGTCTCAGGTCGCTCTTCCCCCCGGTCCAGCGGTCGCTCGACGCCGGAGATCCGATGGTCGCCCCGATGTGCGCTGCGAAGGTTCGAGTGGATGGAACAGAGCTGGTTCCCTTTTCTTTGGTCTGCGCCCAACGCTGCAGGCGCAACTCCGCAACGCTCCTAACTCCGCGTTCCTCCGCGCTCCCGTTTCGGTCTCGCTGGGCCGGTCGTTTTCGGGTTGGAGTGGTTGCCGACCCGCTGTTTGGGGGGGGGGAAATGATCGAGAACATGATTGGAAGGAGTTGCTGAGGTTGCTGTTGTTGCTGTCGTCTCAAAACCTCCATCATTGCTTGTCCCAATTGCAGTTGTTGATTCATCAAAGCTCGGTTCGATCGTTTTTTTGGTTGGTTTCAGTACGACTGTAAATATGACTTTAATGGTCCAATCCCAAATCGCGGAATGGCGATGTTTGCAACATGTGCCCAGATTGTATGCGACCAATCATTTAGTGAAGACACTTGCCGCGGTCTATTGAATATTTGTTTACACGGTAGACCCTCTTATTGCAAAGGGGTTGGCAGGAGAGAGAATACCATTTCTACCTCTTGCACCTGTTTGTACCTCATTTCCTGTTGTAACGCGATTGGGGCTGGCAAGAATTGGCCTCTTGTGTCACTTATACAGGGTTTTCATGCAATCAGGTCCATGCAATCTGGGGGGCATTGCTTGGCAAACATCCCGGAATGGCTGGGACAGAGTCGGACAGACCCTGATGCGGATTGAGATCAGGCTCGAGGTATCCGGCCGTGTCTTTCGTTAAGTTTCTCACTGGCATCGTCGATCACGGAAACTCAATGCCCACGGAAGGATTAACGAGCCGTTTGGAAAACGAAGCCCATGTCCAATCATGTTCACTCAACTCTGACCCAGACCATTTGTATCCATTTGTTGGATCACTTTTCTCAGACAGTCAGACAGTCAACCAAAGAGCAGCACTGAGAGTCTTCTTTGTTTGTCGACACGCCAAAGCGTGGTTTTCGTCCTCCAGGCACCACTGAGAGTTTGCTGCCAAGTCGACAGCTCACGCTTCTGGGCGGCTCGCTGCACCTTGGTGTGGAGGGTGAGGAGGAGGAGTCAGTTCGTGGGGTGGAACTGAGGAACTCGGTGCCTTTGTTGGGAGGGTGTTCAGTTCTTGCAGTGTACAATGAGACATTGAGAGGAGCCCTGAAACAGGATACCAAGGTATCAAGTTCAATCCATTTCATCTGTGTGGGTGCAGAGGGTTATTTCATATAAAGATGCAGCTGGGGGGGCCTGATTTTGCAAAGACAGTGATTATCTTTGTTTGTTGAAGGTAGGTGACTCAAGTTTGTGAATGCTTTTCGTAACTCTGCGTGTTTAGTGCGTGTTTTTAGGTTGTTTTTTTTTCAAGTTGTGGATCCACATTGGAATATCTGGGTGATTTTTACCTTCACCGTGTACATCATACCCACTTCAAAACTCCTATGAGACGCACAGTCATGATGCACCTATAGTGTATGGAGCTGCCATTCGATTCTGGGCAACCTCTGAAGCCCTGATTGTCGCACAAGAGCCCCCCACGAACGAAGAAACCTTCCACACTATGACTCTATACATCCCTCTGTCTCCCTCCCCCTCTCTCTCTCTCTTGCAACATATGCATATATGTTTGTTTCTTTTTGTTCCTTGCCTTTCTTGTTGATGTTGCTGTTGCTGTTGCTGTTGCTGCTGCTGTTGTTGCTGCTGCTGCAGTTGTTGTTGTTGTTGTTGTTGTTATGAGTTGCCAATGTTTTGGCAAACTTCTAGTTACTAAAAAGGGGAAGCTTCCAGGTTTGAAAGGCAAAGGTAAGGCAGACAATCAATTCACCGACCAAAAAAGAATATATATCATGCATATTCCTGACATTGCAGCTTGGGAAGCATGCTCATACTGCCTTGCCCACCAACCGTGCCCAAACATTTGCCACCTTTTGCTCCAAAAAAAAGGCATTGCACTAGGAGCAATGACGCTACTAGGGGCTCCTGGCCTTACTACTAGGAACAAGAAGCTACTAGGGGCTCCTGGCATCGCTACTAGGAGCAAGGACGCTACTAACTAGGGGCTCCTGGCCTCAGAATCCACTCGGCTCGCTCGATGTCAGGCTGAAGGTCATCAGCAGTCCCGCCGAGCCCTGCATCTACGTCTCCGGCGCCACCTGTTACGACCAAGGTGCCGATCTCGAACTTCTCACCGGTTGATGTCAGGGTGAAGACCGGTTGATGTCAGGGTGAAGCAAACCGGAAAATGTTCCTTGAGACAAGTGCTGGAGCAGAAGTTCTTCCAGTTTGAGGCTCCTTCCACACCGTTGGCTGAGTTTTCTGGTATAGCCAACCACCGTATTCAAGCCCATGACGACCTAGAAGAACAGGTACTTTGCAGGGAATTCCAAGGATGCACAACATATCACAAAATTATAGCCGATGAAATCCGATGGATGAAAGAAATGCCGCTATAGGCTATAGTCGTGGACAACTCCCGGACAACTTGTGCAAAGGACATGATGGGGAACTGGAAAGGACATAAGAGGTCGTGGATTGGGCATGATATTGACACCTCTTGATCAATGTGAAGATAGCCCCTCCAACTGTCTTACATGTCCCTTTTAACTGATGTCCCACATGGTCGAGCAAGTCTCCCCACCTGCAGTTTTCAACTTGCATGGCCCAGCTTGGCCCTTCCAAATATGCATCATGGGAAGATGTTCGGAGTGTCCAAATAAAGGTCTCTTCGCCATGGCACTCGCGACTTCCGCATCAGAACGCTTCCCACGGCTATAGCGGCCTTTCCTCGGGTATCTAGAGAGAATCTAATTCGCTCATGAACACTCCCTACTTGTAGGGATCCAAGTACCTTGTCTGAAGGTGATTGGAGACACTGTTATGCTATGTAGGTTTGGAGGGTCGTCCAAGTTCCTTCTGCGAAGGTCTGTGCAGTATGTGGATCCCTAAAGACTGCGATGGACTGCCAGGTGAGAGGGCCTACAACTATGACCCGGTGCTGAACGGCTGGGAGGTTCACCGCCGGCTTAGCGAGACCAGTCTCGACCCCAACTCAAACGACGCACTGTACCCAGGCGCTGGGAATGGACCGGAGATCGTGGTGAGTGGGTTGAGGGGTCGGTAGGTTGGGGTCGCCAGAGGTCTCACAGAGAGATCCCCAGATGGAGACACAGTTCAATTCAACAGTGGAACTGTACACTGTAGTGACGGTATTCTGGTTTATACTTCTGATTCTGGATTCTGTAGAAACAAAAAGAAACTGTGAAGAGCGTAATGATACAGAGGAGCATGGAGGGAGGAGGTTTTGGGAAGTCGATGTTGCCATGACTTTTTGTGAAGTATGCTGGATTTGAGATCAGATCATTAGGGTTCAGGGATGGTTCCAAAGGATGAACAGCTAGAAGGCAACCTGCGCTGGTCCAAGTGAGTGGTCTTTGGAACTCAATGTCGTTGACATCAAGAGAGAGTTTCATCATGTTTCATCACGTTTCATTAGCATCAGGTTTCATCAGGTTTCACATCCGCCCTATGCCAAAACCATCCAACAAGCCAAGAGCAGTCAGAGTCCGCCCTCGGACCTGCGCTTGTTGCGAACAAACGCGGCGGCATGTTTGCCAGTCCGGCATCTCCTCCAGGGCGGCCGGGCTATTTGATGTCAGCCTACCAGTGGCTCGACCGGCTTAGAGGCTCCAGCTTGACTGGAAGCACTACTGCTTGGCAGGCGGGAGCTACTATTCTCTTTTTCGGTGTTATTCTCCAGATGGAACGCGTATACACAGCCGAGAAGAATCCAGATGGAACGCGTATACACTCGCCCTGGGCGGAGGGGATATTCGATCGTCTTATCTCTAAACATGGCAGGGATGCCCTACCAGACTCTATACCAGTGCATATTACAGACTCTACCAAACTCTATGACATCTACCAATATCTACCATCGTCTTATCAACAAATATTTGCTTTATTGTTTTTTTTTTTGAGGTTTTGTTGCGGAATCAGCCTGTCTCCGTTTCGCTTGCTATTGGGAGCCGGCAAACCCAAAAAAACACATGAGAATGCGACCAAAAGCAAGATCCGTCGAGCAGGCGAAAGCGACTCCGACGATAGGGGGGAAAACAATTGGAAAACCTATATATGAAAATGATGCTGAACATCGTTTTGTTTTTCTCGGTGTTCGTGGCATTTTGAGCCTCCAAACTGGGAGTCTCATCATTCAATGGGATTGGTTTAAGGGAAGATCTACAGAAAACCATGCGTCTTTTTCACTCCCAAACTTTGGAATCATCTCCGAAGTTCCCTTGCTCGCCTTCCGTCGGCCAGGCGCTGGAGCCTTCCAAGCCCTCCAAGCAACGCCGAGCCCGGGCTCGGCACCGCCGCGTGGGCAATCTGCCGCGCAAGGTGCGGGCGACCGAAGCCGGCCCAGGGCAGATTTGAGGACTTGGGATGCGGAGGGTCTCGAATTCTTGGGCTCAAACGAACGAAGAAACGAAGTGAAGCGAAACGAAGACCGAGTTCGGCTGGTGTTATAGACGAACAGACAGACATTTTTTACGTTGGAAGATCTAGGAATTCCTGGCTGCCTTCCAGGACCTAAGTCTGGCCCGATGTCATCCGTACGTACGGGTCCCCTCTTCTGGAGCTGGGTATCGATTGGAGACCGGAGACCTAGGGTCCAGGTGACCCAGCAGGGTTTGTGTGCTTTTTCCAGATGCCCCAATTTGAATTTTAAATATCGGAAAGTGAACATCACCCCGCAAAAATCTAGTCCGCCGCTCTCGCGTTTCATTTGGGGAGTGTCTGAGTGTCCCACTGAACCAAGAACAGAACAGGTGGAAAATGCTTCAGTCAGTCCTTTAACTTTGAGCTCCACCAGTTGAACGTGTGGATCCACACGACGTGGATATATGGTGTGACGGACGCCATGGAGGGCCTTTTCTTCCGGATTTGGAGCCAAAGCGTGGCCCTTCATCCAAAGAAAGGTTCATCTTGCAATTATGGTGTTTTCCCATCTGTGCCTACCATGAGCTGCAGTATATCTACTGCCCATTGCGAGATTTGTCTTTCATGATCCTAGAATGAATAGAAAAGTGAGCCTCCATTAAAAATCTCCCTAAAACTCCAACTGCATCCCAAGAAGTTACTGTAGTCATAGATGCTTGAAGTCCTCCAGTACATCTCTGACTCTAAGTATACCTTGGAGCACTGAAGGTCGTTTGCAATCCAGTCCGCGTATCTTTCATATCCACAGATCATCGCTTGATTTGCACCAAACCTGAACCGACTCTGGAAGAACAGCGGGGTGGGCTTGCCGCAGGCGCGCAGGGTCTTGCAGGGCGGTTTGGAGGGCTTGCCCAGCAAGAAGACGAAGAGAAGTCGTCACTGGGAGCAAAGACCACCTGAAAAACCGGCCGCGCAACGGACACTGCAGAGATCCAGCATCCAAAACCTCTTCTTTGGGTACTGGAAGTCTAAATCATATTCGAGTAGAGATCATGGTTCAAGGGCATTTGCAATTATATATTATATGAGGAATTCGATTGGTTCAGTGGATTGCTGCAGCAGTTCAATTGGAACCCTTGGTTGCTCAATCATAGATTAATCTGATGCTTCGTCCGCAAGGCAAGAACCGGCATTCTGGTCATAAGTACAGGACCTATCCAATCAAATTGGTTACCCCACACATCCCCAGGCTTTCAACAACAACAGTGTTTTATACAACGATGCAGGACAACCTTGTTATCCATTGTTTGACTACAAGGATTTTGGACTACAAAACCAGGTCAACCGAACTCTTTGAATGTTTGTTGTTTTTTTATTTCAGAAGGCTATGGGTTGCTAATCATTCTCGCCGAAGACTAAGCACTTGGTTGGCTCGAAGATGCAGACCTCCGTGATTCCTTCTGAATCCATCTACCAGAATTGCTGGGCCTGGGCATGCCTGGGCTACATCACGCGATAATACACGATATCCAAAACAAGTTTCAGTAGACACTCCTTACAGAAGGTGCAGGGATGTGTTTTTCTTATTTCTATTTTCCGTGGTGGAGATGGTGGAGACATCAATCAACACGTTGGGATTCCATCAACCCATAATATCGGATTTCAATATTCACACTCTTTGGAAGCTCTAGGGATATGTGACATGTGTATACATGTGTTTGTTTCTTGGGCCGAACATCCTTCTTGACTCTTTCTACGCTGAGACACCAACAATCCACACAGCAGTTTCCGGACCTTCGGTTTGGGACCTGGAAGCCGACTCGCGCCGGGCGCCTGCGCCATCCGTGTGGTTCGGGCGCCCTCGTCGGAGCTGCACCGAGGTCATGGCTGGATGAGAGCCTTCTTCGAGAGGTCAGAGGGCAAGGATCGCAAACCGGAGGATGCCAGGCACCGGGGGGAACCCCGCGGAGGTGTTTTTGGAATCGCACTGGCTGGGTTTCCAACGATTTCAAGGCGATGATCTGTGGATGTGTGAGGTTTCCTCGATGGAAGAGAACCTCATCACTTAAACCCTCGCCACAGATCTTCAGACAGAAGGCGACTTGGGGTTCCGGTCAGACCGGACCGATCGATACACCGGACAATCACGACCGACCGAAGTCATGCTTCACCCATCTTCACCCCGTTTGACATGACGGAAAAAACAACAAGTCAGTTAGTCCCCAGTCTGAGTGGCTATATGCTAGCGTTTGATTTCAGCGCTTCATTCTTTACGTTGATGCCCAAAACATCCCAGAAACCCTTGGGGATTTCGCGAAATCGACCCCCAATTCCAATCTAGTCTTGGCGAACCCCCCAAACCCGCCCTTCCTTCGGACGTCGCGAGGCGTTTGGCACCCACGTCCTCAGCCGCTGGGACGGGACTTCGGGACCGACCGGGACCGGGACCGGTCGGGACCGGTGCGTAAATGGGTCCAAAAAGGGACCAAACAGGGGGACCAAACACAAAGAGGGGTCAACAGAGAAGCCTCTTTGGTTTTCCCCTGGTCTGTGTTGTTCCTGTTTTGTTGAGGGGCCCTGTTTTGGACCCAGAAACCAACCCTTTGGACCCTCTTTCCCTTCTTCCGGGCGTTGTTGAGGGTCTCCCTATATATATATATATATATTGAAGACTGGGAGGTGTTCCGTTTAACATGGTCTTTAGGTGACCCGAAAAGACATGACCTATACTGCGATGATGCCAAATGCATTCCAACATTATCCGACATAGATGAGTCTTTATAGACTTCTACCAGGACCTTCCAACAGGTGGTTTTTGGACACCTCGACTCACCTCTAAGAGGCGCCTCTACCTCAAACGGTGTCGGTCCTGGTATAGGGTACCCAGTGCATCCCAGCTACCACTATATAAGGAACCAGGGATTCTAGGTCTATGGTTTTAGTCTTTGGAACCACTGGTTACCAGCTATAGGCTATAGTGGTAACTGGATGCCCTGGGGTATATACAACATTCGGAGAAGAAGAAGCTCCAGTTGAGATCTACCGCACAATTCCTACTGACCCACTGACAACAGCGTTTTGTATGGTCCCTTCAAAAGTTCCCGCAACATGGACATGATGCCAAATGCTTCTGTTTTGACAGTAACATCACAACTTGTAACCCTATACAGAAACAGTGCACGCTGGTCATTTTGCTCGTCTACATTCCAGGTCATCATGGACGGCTTGCCTGACCCTGTGGGATATGAGAAGGCGCCGCCTCCGCGGGTCATGGCCGCCCACCGCGCGCAGTAGCGGGTCATGGGCTGGGCGGCTGGCCTGTGGCTTTCTTAAATGAGGACTCTAGAGTAGCAAATTATATGTAGCGATGCCCGGAGCCCCTAGTAGCAAACTCTTGCTCCCTTCGTAGTAAGGCCAAAAGCCCCCGATCGTAGCGTTTCGCTCGGCCCTTCGCTCCAACTCGTCGCGATGGCCCGGAAGATCCGCCTTCAGTCGGCCGACTCGTCGGAGAAGGACGCCGTGTCTCCTCGCCGGTGGGGGAGACGACGGTGGGGAGCGGCCGTCTCACGCGCAACGGCCGCCCGGAAGGGCGTGGCAGTCTCACGCTTGGGAAAGCTGATGGACTCGGATGGACATGTTCTTTAAGAGAAGCGCCTGCCACGTGCACGTCATGTGCATGGGTCAAGGCCATGTTCCCCGGCAGGTGCTAGGTCTGGAATTCTTGGAGCTACTGGTATCACCCCGCGAACTGACAAGGGGATGCGTTTACAGTAATGTAGACTCTTATTTAATAAACTAACCTCCCAGATGAAAAGGATTTCCAGTTCAAATGAGTGAGTTTGTTAATAAAGAGTCTACATTAATCACACCAATTCTACTTCTCTCGCCAGCTGTTTGGTTCCTTATCTTCTCCTGGGAGCCGATGTACGTATGAGACGACCACATAGATCAAGGTGTTGCTCTTGCTGATGTTCTGCAGAGAATACTAGCTCCAATAATTTCACATATTCACAATACAAGAGTGTTTTTGTATGTTTTAGTATACCCTCTATATACGGATCCCATTGGTATAATATTGGTATGGGTATAGTCTTATCAGGTTGTGCAATCCCATCCGTTTGGATCTTGTAACAGCCTAATTGGCATAACATAAATTGTTTCGAGTAAAACAGCATAAAAGATGAACTATGACGGACTTCGTTCTTGGTAATTTTTTGAGGTTATCACCTGAGGATGTTTGCCTTTCATTCCTCAGAGAGTTGTTTGCACTGTTGCAGCACCGTTGCACCAACCATGCCGGCACCTCCGACCTCCGACCTGATGTTTTGGACCTTCCTGAGTCGAAGAACAAGGGCGACGGCTCGTTCTGAACACCGCGACGGTCCGGCCCTTTGGGTCCGAACCACCGGTCCGAACCACAAGGACTTCGCCTTCTCATCCGGGTCTATGCCTATGCTCAGCCAGTACGGATGTGAAGAATTTCGGACTTCACCTCCTCCTGTCCACCCGACCTCGAGCCCGCCAGGCCTCGGTGACGGTGATTCCAATGAGTCGGACCTTGGGGAACGTGTCCTTGCAGCTCCAAGCCTGGCAGAGCCGTGGCTGTGCGAACACATCACCGGTTGGTCACCACCGGTTGCGGCGCTTCGAACCGTGGTGGGGTTTGATCTCAACATGATGGGTCCCAATATTCTTCCGGAAGTATAGAGGATTATAGAGGTATGAAATCATGTTCCATCAGGTGCTTGGAGTCTCACTTTCACCAGGGTGTAGTTTGATGGGTGAACTCTACTGAACTGATCCGCAAAAGTTCTGTTACGCCATGCGACCGGAACAGCTGACCCGAGCGTTGACCCATGTCGACGATGGGAAGCTTCCAGTCCGACCAGTTGACGATGGGAAGCGTTGGATCCCTTGGAACCTACTTCACAGGTCACCACCTCCGGACAGATAAGTCTGCATTTCAGCCTCCAGAGCCAGGAGACCGAATTTTGGTGCTGGTATTGGTTATAGTATGGGGTTACGGCTATATTGAACCGCATATTGGGTATACGGAATAAGTAGAACCTGCCAGGCTGATGGGAAGAGGCAGACATCCAGTGCTTGGGTGGAAGACGGAAGAGACATCCGAATCCTATTTCACTGCAAATCCGAATCCGGTTTCAGAGCCCCATTTCGCAACTGGGGTGTTGGGCGAACTGTACATCCAGATTTGCTGATGGGATTTACCTATCTTGTAGGTCTTGAGTTTGGAGAACTTTTTGTCCCCATCCTCTTGGGATGGAGCTACAGTCTCATTTTTGGGGCCTCACCATGGAGAGTGGCACAAGCCACCCAGTTGGGTGTACACTCAATGCCAAAGCACAGATTTGAAGAGAAACTATGAGACTGAGAAACTACTTTTGTGACCATGAGCATGGAATCCAAATCGACCCATGGAATCCAAAACTACTTTTTTACCAGTCATTTACCATGCTACCAGTCTTTTGGAATCCAAATCCATCCAAATGACTGGTAAATGGTGTCCAGCATCCAATCGCACCGGTTCACATGACCAGTCCATGTCACTCTCAGAGAGTGTCCTTCCACGTAGCTCCCAGTGGAAGGACCGAAGGCACCGGAGCTACCCCACCGGTGAAGACCGGGACCAGCGGACGTCTCCACCCAGGACGGACTTGAGTCGCTTGGTCACGGAGAGGACCCTCGTGCCTTGGCGACTGCTTCACCCGCGACGCGAAGGCTTCGCTCGATCTGGAGGCGAATTTTGGGGTGAACGAGCGTGAATCGAGACGTGTTCAGTAGGTGTGTTTTCTGAATCCTTTTTTTCGGACCGGTCCCGTTTGGTCATCGTTTGGCTCCGTTTGGTGCACAAAAACATTGGTTTCTACCGAGGGACAGAATGCATGGACTCCAAAAGTGCCATGTAACATTGCCCGTTTAGTTTGTTTTTTTTCACCGTCTGTCAGGAAACAGCTTTCCAGCGTTTCCAGCTGTCCCAAGAATCAGTCAACGTGTGGATGTGTTGATTCCGGATCCACATATCCTTTGAAACAGTATGAACAAGTTATTGGACACAGACTGTTTGATGGAGCCAGGAGGGTCCAATCGCTTCTGAAGAGTCCGATGGATGGATTCGCCATGCCCCACCCGTTGCACCAAGCGTTTGAACCCGGACACCTTCCGGCGGGATGGTGTTAGATGTTTTTGCGACCTCGTGTGGTCGCTGTCGCCTGAGATCGTGGGTGTGGAGACGATGGTGCGCAACGAGCAGACCCAGCTCTTGCACCTTGACTGTGCTTTTTTTTCGAGTCTGGTGGCGATGACGTAATTCTCCCGGAAAGAATCATGGAACTGGATGGCAGCACCTATTGTAGAGGATTTCATGGTCATCCAGCGTTCCACGTCCGTTCCAGGGACTGTATGATTTCCAACACAGGTGTGAGAACCTGTGTTGTGTACTTACAGACCGTTCAAGGATTTCAAGAGGTCACCATGACTAGTATAGACTACCCTACGCTACTACATCAGCAACGTCCGTTGGACACCCCTTGTTACATTGGTTTCAATCCAATGGTTTCTCTTTAACACAATGTGTTCATCAAGATTGGAACCCACTTCCAAGACTGGTTGGTGTTGGAACAAAGAATAGAAGATGTCAAAGCTTTAGGTTAAGAGAATTACAAGTTGTGAAGGAAGAACCCAAATGTCAACCCCCAAATGAAAGTTCCAATCGGTCACAATTCATCTTCTTCACTCCACTGCCTCATGTTCGTTGGCTTATTGGTAGCCACACACAGTAGAGTCTTGCCCATACATCTCCATCGTCTGGCGCCCTGTCGGACGAGTCAGGGTTCACATCGTCTGACTCCGGTCGTTGGACCGGTCCGACCTCGTCACCGTCGGAGGCATCGTCAGGAGCCGTTCGACGAGCCGTTTTGGACCGCCGAGACGAGCGTCGGACCGTTCGCGTCGAGTCGCCGAGGACCCATGTCTTTGTGAACTTCCTGCTGAGCCGTTCAGGTGAGGAGCGCGTGAACGCTTCGGCGCGTTTCGGTGGGTCCGGTGATGGTCTGAAGTGTCTTGGTGTTGAACCCTTGAAGCGATACAGGAGTCCTGTGATTCGAGCCTTGATGGCGCTTTGTGTCAAAGACCACTGACCTGCAAACACCCCTACTGATTGATGGCTGGGGCCCTGATGCCCTGAACAATCCGACCTTTTGGAGGTCCTTTCCACCGAGCGCTTGACAGCCAGTCTTCGAGAAGGAAGCTCTTCATTGGCTCACCGAGAAGACAAACATCATGTCGGTCCTACTTGCAACGGCCAATCAGAAGGTATATCAACGTATATCAAACAATCCTGCACAAGCAACTCTATCAATCTCGCTCTTGGTGGGAAAACGTCCCTTCCGCAACCACTTTGGCATGCGGGTCACCCTGGTGGGAACTTCCCACCGTGCCGCATACCGTGGATCCAAGAAGACAAGGATGTTGATGGATGTTCTAGGTTTTGAGTCCCAGCACCTTCCCTTTCAGTCACCTGACTGGATTCACAAGCACAACCACAAACACAACCACAAACACACAACCACAACAATATACTTATTTATCTGTGTGTGTGGCATTTTGCGTGGCAGGTGGTCACAGGTTAGCACTTTTGTCTGCCAACTGAAGACCCTGGCGACACCCCATCGCGAACTCCCCCTAACACTAAATTAGCAATCCCAAACCCGCGGACCCACAAGCAAAATTGAAATCAAATGATTGAAATGTCATTGTATTTATTGTAGCGTTAACGTTAAAACCATTTAAAGCCCACTAAAAGATTACTTTACTTCAAGTGACCCCCACCATGGCATTTCAATATATATATATATATATATGTCAATCCTTTGTCTAAAGTCTAAAGCAAAGTCACATGCCCGGCTAACTCTCCAATTGATCTCATTCGACGTGGCGGCAGTTGCTATCTGAGGTCTTATCAGTCAAGCAGAAGCATGTAGCATGTCAAAGCATGCCAATCCACGCCGGTATGTCGCCTGTCAGGTGTTCAGGCATAAACATGTCCGTTGAACAAACATGCCAATCCATGTCGTTGTGCCGCCTGTCAGGTGTTCTGATAGTTGCAGAATGCAAATTGAAACAGTGTTCTGACACTGGAGTGTTTGGTTGGATCTGTAGTTGTGTATTGTGTTTGGGTGTTCGTGCTTGTGTTTTGTTGGTTGTGTATTGTGTTAGTGTTTGTGGATGTGTTTTGTCATTGTGTTTATCATTTTTTTTGCGGCTGTGTTTTTGTGATTGTGTGTTTGTGGTTGTGTGTTGTTTGTTGTGTTTGTGATTGTGTTGTGGTGTGTTGTGATGTCGTTGTGTGTTGTTTGTTGAGGTCCGAGACTGCCCACTGCGATCTGGCGCGTGCGGTTGAGGTCCGGCATTGCCCACTGCAATCCGGCGCTTGCTGTTGAGGTCCAAGACTGCCCACTG
>CAXAMN010003180.1:258036-329787 GCA_963970005.1 Durusdinium trenchii
CCCACTGCAATCCGGCGCTTGCTGTTGAGGTCCAAGACTGCCCACTGTGATTTGGAGCTTGCTGTTCAGGTCCGGCTTTGCCCACTGATCTGATGCTTGCTGTTGAGGGAGAAGGAGCGTGAGGAGAAGACTATCTGTAAAGTTCTCACGACCCTCACCTGACAGGTGGAGAAAGATTGAAACACACACACAACACACACACACACACACACCCACGCACGCACGCACGCACGCACGCACGCACGCACGCACGCAGGCACACACACACACACACATTTTTCTGATGGTGCTGACCACTCCACGTCCACCACCTCCACGTAACCAACCACCCCACCACACACTCCCAGGCGCAATCTTCGTGCAAGTCCGGCTGCTCTCGCTGCACACGGTGAATGACGGCTGGGCACGGATACCCGGGAGAGCGACGAGCGACTGACCGGTCGGTCGGTGTGACAAGGAACCGGTCACTGTCAGGGGATCTCAGCGCGGATGCAGGGGTCGGAGTAATAGAACGGGTGTGTGTTGTTGTTTTTTTTTCATGTCTCCGATCGTCAACTGAGTCAACCTGGTATGGAGATGTAGAAGAAAGTGGTTTCGGCTGTAATATCGTAAACCTGTCACGGCCATACCTGTTGGCTCAACTCCTGTTTTTGAGATGGGGGGTCGATGTAAACCACCAAATTCGGAGGATTGGGTCATCTACTCTCAATCCGGGACGTATATAAAGCTATCCTCATCGACCACCCAGTGGTTTTCGGGGTCCATGTGGTGCTCTTCGAGATGTACACCAGCCTTTTGCATATGTGAATCCACAGGGCCTGCAGCTTAAGGGAGAGGAGGAACATTACAACATGTCGACAAAGAGTCGGCTGATACCCCATGATCGAAGGAAGGCCGGATGGACTTGCAGAGGGTTTGTCCGGAGGAGAACTGAAAACAAAGCCCTGGCGAACCCTAGTTTTTCCTAAGACTTGAAGTCGTTGACCTAATTAGCTGCCTGGTTACTTACGTTTTGGTGAGTTCGAACATTGCGTGTTTTAAACTCACGTTTCGTGCCGTACGTTCCCACGTTTTGGAACTGAGATGCGTTTTTGGAACTTCCTCATGAACAGAAAAAGAAAATCCTTTGGACACAGAAATGTCCTAAAGGCATGTTCAAGAGCCAGAACAATGCATCCAGTAGCACCCCATAGCTTGGACACAAACAATTCTCGAATGCATTTCCAAGAGTGAGAGAAAAGCATCCAGCAGTGCCCCATAGGTTCTTTTTCTGCATTTCCGCAAAGTGGACCTCCAGACCACATAGATGCATTTAGCCAAGGACTGTAGATGCATATAGGTATCTGGATGGGGCCTGGATTTTGGGAGGGGGCTGTACGTTTTGGATTACATGCACGTGCGGAACCTTACGTTTTACGTCTTGCGTACCGGGGCGATGATATTGAACATATTAGGAGCATTCCTCGTGTTTGCTTTTAAATGTGTTCAGTTAATATATAGACATAGACATTAGTCTTGGAAGTAGATGTTTACTTGCCTGTGAGGCCATGATCTTCGCGGGGGTGTGGGTGATCTTTCTCATCGGCTTCATCATGGTGCCGCGGTCGAAGTGGCTGTGGGTCGGAAGGTTCAAAACCATGAGTGAGGTCGACCAGGGACCAGCAGACATGTTGTCTCTTTGTCGAAGGCACTCTTGGCAGGTCATCTTGCAGTGAAAAAGATGGGCAAATCCCCCAACTCAGATGGACCCCGCGGCCCACAGACCAACATGCACCGTGAGAATAACCTCTTCCTCTGCAGATCCAGGGGTTTTGGGGGGATCCATGTTCGATTCAGCGGCCGAAGCTGCCCGTTTTCTCCGTCCCTTCGATCGTTTCTCACCCTTCCGAAAGTCGGAGTCACCTGAGCCCCTTTGACCTTCGCGATCCCATGGGCCTGTGTACTCCAATTTTTATATGGGAACAAAGTCTTCAAATTTGGTGCAAGTCTTTGGGAACATGAGAGTGTGTTGTTTTTTTTTTACATGTCGGAAAAATAGAGAGGTTTTTACACGACTTCAAGTGAAGTCCCACTCATGGCAGTGGTTTTCTCCTTTAAGAACAAGTGCTGTGAAAAAGCAAAGCCACTGTGCCAATGAGGTCCTTTTAGCACAGATCGTGATGGCCTTCTCCAACGGCAAGGCGACCGGGGTCAGCCGTAGACCGAAAGGCGTGGCGTTGGGTGTGGTCAAAACCTGGACTTCCAAAAACCTGTTTCCCAGAACATCCATGTATGGAATATATGCCTCCATTGACCTCTGAAACCACTCCAATGTAGGTAATAGGCCATACATGGATGGTCTGGGTTTGGTTGACTTGAATGGTTCGTCCATTCTGTGGATGGGTACCAAGGTTCGGACACATTACACATGTGTCCGATGTTTCCTCAGAGTTCCGCTCCGTGGTGCAAACATTGGGTTATAGATTCCCAGGCACTGTCCTGGCACCAGTGCTGCGGTCTCCCTCCGCTCGAGGGTGGACGTCTCCCTGTAGGGTGACGTGGGCTGCTTTCAGATCTAGGTCGGTGGTGAAGTATTTGGGCCGGCTGCCAGGTGCCCCCTGGCCCAACGGGGTTTGGGCTTACCTTCCTTCTTTTGAGGGGGTTGAACTGGGAGGTCTCCCTATACTTTTATACACACCCAGGCTTTCGGAGATTGCCCACGCGGTCGTTTTGGCGGGGCCTGCCTCGATTCTATTCTCAGCTCCGGCTTGGAGCTGTTTCTGGGCGAGGCCATGAGCGACCAAACTGCTGGCTGGGTGGTCTCAGATATCTTTACGATCAATTTTTACTTGGCATGTTTTCAACCCACAGGTCCTCATATAGTTCAAGCGAGTTGACGGCCAGCTGGCAGTTGGCACTTGGACTCTTTGAACAGAAACCACTACTTTTGGGCGCTCCGCGTCCCAAAACGGTGGTTTCGAAAGCTCGCCTTTCGCCACGAAACGCATGGTTTCAACGGATAGACCGAGAGCACCTCTCCACTCTCCAAGCACCTCTCCACTCAGCTCTCCACGGATCTTTGTTGGAAGAAAGAGACATGACGGCTCTCCAGCCTTAGTAGCTTCAGGTAATTGGATGTAGTTTCACCCTCCAAAAAAAACATATATTATCCATGTATTCCAACCGCAACTGATTCAAAAGAAGCCTCCAAAGAAGCTTGCCTAACACAACTCCCAACTCCCAACTCTGTCCAAGCTCCTTAGAAGGCAGTGAATCCTTAGAAGCCTCGATGTGGAGCCATCGACTAGTCACTCGACATGTCTCAGGCAGCTGCCCATTTCACTCGCTTCTCTACGATCATTCAGTGGGCCATTGTGCCTTGGCCATGCGCTTGGGAATTGGTCAGGTCAGATGAGAAGGCCTGGTCAGGCCCAATTCAACCATTCCGTCCTCAGATCCATAGTTTTTTTTTTGAGGTGGTATCCATGCGTAGTTGCTTCTGCAGGTACCAGGTGTGTTGATGGGGGGTGGCCGTTGTCCCACCATGTCGCAGAATGCTAGATGTTGCTGTGATCAGGCGTATAATGCAAGCACTATAGCTGCTAGTTGAAGAAGGATTGTTCCACACCACCTCATGATCCCTGACTGAGAACCCCAAGTTCTGCCCGCAACTCCTAAACCATCCATGCATGGAATAGTTATCGACATATATTGACATCAGAATCATAAATGGGTAGTAAGTGTGTGTGTAACTATAGTCAATCTATTCCATGGATGAACTGGGCATTCATTATACCCTAGACGTCCAGTTCGACTATATTTGTTGACCGACTGAAGTAACAGAAGTTCCTTTTCGGGTCGCCGAAAGACCGTTCTTTTAATGGTTTTTTGTCTCCCATCTGTTGTTGCCAATTCTCTTGAATCCCCCATTCCCAAAGAAAAGAAAAATAACCAAAACCCCACTCCAATCGGCTGAGGTGCTGATCGGCGTGATCAGTGTGATCCTCATGCTCACCGAACGCTTGGAGATGAGACGTGCCAAAGACCTCGTTGAGGCTGGCGTGGCCTTCTGGGTCTGTGTGTTGGATGGTGAGCATGGGAGAGGTGAGCCTCTCGCGCATGGTGTTCGTGCCGTGGGCGGAGTGCGGCAGGGTGGAACTGGCGGAAATGGATGACCAATTGATCAGGAAGGTCCTGTCAACCGATTTGGTCCATTGATCTCTTGCCGGCCTTTTTTTGAAATAAGCCCCTGCAAGGTGATGTTTGACCACCTGATGTGACCTTGGCCACCCACGGCTATAGGTGAAAGGTGTTTAGGAAACATGGAGACTGGCATCGTTCCTTCTTTCCTTTTACTATGCAGACGAGAGGGTAGGACCTGTCACCTTTCCACCAAGATCACCAAACACATGTTGGCCATGGGTCAGCAATCGCTTGGACACCTCTCATGTTGTGGTTTCCCACTTTTCCAGGCCGATCTGATCCGAATGAATGCCGCTGAATCAATCTTGCATGCCTTGGTGGTGTATCAGCTCTTGAACATGCCATAGTTGTTTTCTTCCCGCCTCATTCCTCGCTCCGCCTCCTTCCTCACTTCTCAAACCAACGCCTTCCTCGTGGTCTCCGTCGCGGTCCGTCTTCCTCCCGTCGCGGCTCGGTGATCGCCGTGGGTCGCTGTCGGTCGGCCAGGACTACATGAAAGCAAGGCCCAAGGTCTTGGCGGCAACCATCGAAGACTTCGACATCAGCTGGTGCCCGGACGAATTCGACATGGAGCGAGGGAAGATTGGGCGGGACTGGTGATTGGGCGGAGGGACTGAGCTGAACTGGGACTTGTTTAGAACTAAGAACTTCGCCACCCTTTTGAGTGACTTGTATGACTCAGTTGTGGTTCCCTGGGCCTGGTGGCCCAAGTGTTTTTTCAGTGAATCTTAGTGATTGACATGTGAACAGCTATCCATGGAATCATGGAGGCTTATATGACATCTGATGACCAACCATCTAGGCACCCCTGGGCGCCTCAAACCATGGGAACAGACATGAACAGACGGAGAAGTGTCGAAAAACATCAGACCAAACGGAGGATCTCCAAGGGGTGGTTGGTACTTTAGTCCCTTTGGAACTTGGAACATAGAAAAACCACCGCTTTAGGACTGCTCACTCGAAGGATGTGTGTGTTTTTGTGTGGAGTTTTCTCCAAGTGGACAAACGACAACGACTCGAGGGTATGGTCCAAAATCCTTGTTGCGAGGGGATGGTGGAATTCACAGTGAAAGATGGTGTGACATCGCTTGCGAATGGTTGCAGAAGTCCAAGAAGCGAGAAAAAACAATAGCTAAGAAAGGTGAAGCACCATTGATCAGACATGCGTGACATGCGGGACCCTGAGGTTGCGTGGACTTTTCTCACATGGAATTTTGCAGTCTCTCGGGTAATTACCCTGAAAATCAGAGACATCCTTCTTCCAAGGAACAAAACAATCATATGTTGGTGGATCCAGACTTCAAAGCACTACCTTTTCAGCATGGTCATACAGGATAGTTTTAAAGTTTAACAAGCTACGAACCGAGACTCAAGGTAATGAATCATTATATAATAATTGTAATCATTGGTTAACCAATTCTTTTTGGGCCAAGCACTTGGATTGAGGTTCAACTTGCTTCACTTTGTGATCTTCTGGGCAACCCGCGCAGATAGCGGCCTGGCGACTGGCGCACGGCCCAAACGCGGTGGTGCCCGAAGTTGGTGTCGGCCCAAAAGGATCGGAAGAGGAATTTCTTTGGGATGAACCCAAGTCCAACAGTGTGACCGAAGCTGAAAAGGTCAGCAAGACTACAACTCATGGTTCGGGTGGTTCACCTCCCCCTGACGATGGTATGATCCAGAGACCAGCCAGTTCCTGAGTGGTACGACTCACCGGCCGAGCGCTGGTTGGTCGAAAACGAAAGACCACCGAGGACGAGGCGCCAGATGATGAGGAAAGGTTTCGTTCCCTCCAAGACAGGTGGTTCCAACAAAGAACGAGAGAAGAGACTCGTAGATCTAATGGAGAAAAACGACCTGCTACTGATTAGGAGCACTTGTAGTTGTTGTGTTTATTATTTGTTAAACCTTCCTGAAAGTATCATAAAGTATCTACTCTGGGACCTGGATACCACCACGGAACTATTTGCTGATACCGTTGTATATAAAGGTCTGGCATGCATCCCACGCCCTTGGGATCAGTGGAAGGACTTATCTTGGTGTGGACATCACTCGTGGTTCGACTCGTTCGCTTGGTGGGGTGGCTGGAGGTGCTCCAGAGAACAAGTGTAATGTCCAGTGGACATGTTCAACAGGAGAGCATGTTTAACAACTGCAGGTGTCAGTCAAGGAATATATGCCATAGTACAGTTATATTATCTTAGTGAGATGAAACTTACTGATGTCAAAGAATAAAGAACGACATGCAGGTGAAGGGCATTGATAGACCATGTGATTCCAAAAAAAGCCTAACAGACACAATAGCCAAAACAGACACTAAGAGCACACACAGTGCGCAGCAGCTGCCGACAGTTCACCGACAGTACTCCGTAGACATGGCGCCATACACTCCAGGATCTGCCGCTCCGTCACCAGCACAGTGAAATCACCACTTCCCCCAAAGGAGCTGTGGAACCCAACCCCCTCTCTCAAAACCCCAATAAATTGGAATCACCTGTATACATACTTCTACCATACTTGCGCATCTGGCGCGAAAAACGCATCCACCGGCGCCCAATCCCTCGCGATCGCCCAGGTGATTTGCTGATTTTGGTGACCATGTTCCACATCCTGATCCTGGCGCAATTCTTGATCGCCTCCAAGGCCCGGAAAGACGTGTGTGTGTGTGTGATTGTTTCTGGTGTTCTTTCGCGAAGAAAAACGACCGGCCAAAAACCAGGAAGAGTCCTGTCCTAGCAAGGAATAGCAAGCATGCATGGAAATCCACTCGGACCAGTTCATTCTCTGACGATCTTGGGTTAAATGTTGTTTCAATTGCAACATGGAGGAATGTTCGATGTGTTCTTTTTTCACCTTTAAACACCAACCGCTTTCAAGTGCCCGCTTTCAGGGGCAACCACGACTGGCTTTGTTGGTGAACACTTTGGAAATGGCCTTCCAAGACATCGTCCACTTGCTCCTCGCAGGGTATCCGGGGAGCAGGTCTGTTCTCGGCGGGCGGGCGGGCGCGGCGGGCCATCTCTCGGTGGGTCATGTGGGGGTGGAAGAAGGAGCAACTGAATGGTGGAGTTCACGGAGTGTTTGAGAGACATAATAGAGGTTTGTGGGGTGGGAATAGCTCCTATCAGAAGGAAAATGAGATTGATAGCTCAAGGGAGAGGTATATATAGTAAGTGGAAATTGGGATTTGGATGGATTTGGATTGTTTAAACAGCCTAAGCAAATCCTGCAAAAGCAAGCCAAAAAACATGATGGTCACATCTCACCGTGGGTGTTCACGTTCGCCACCCGTGTTCGCCACGTGGTACGTCCCCCAACTCGTGTGCCAATCAAGTTAATCAAGCAGGGAACCCCCCTTTGTGGGGTGGCTTTGGGGGGGTCTAATTAAGAGACTCTGAGACTGTTGAGATTTTTTCACCAACCTCCAGTTCAAAGGGGGGTTATTCATCCTGTTCCATCAATCCATCCTCACAAGGCACCCAAGAGAAGCACCGAATTTGACGACCACGGCTGGATTTGTTCCGCGGAATGTGTATTTGGCGCTGGATTAATGTGTCCCAGACACAATCTCAGCCCGGCATAAAGATGTTTATCTTTAGTTATCTTTATATATTAATATATGTTTAAACTTGAATTAAAGAAATTCAAAACATGTTCAATTCTTTATTTATCATGATTTGTGTGTCTTTTGATGATCAGCGTCAGCGACACATCCAAAGCAAGTAGAGCTATCGGCTCTCAGGCAACTCACGTTTCAAACCGTAACCGGGACGAACCGAACGACGAACCGCGACGAACCGACCGTTCGGTCCCGAGGTTCGTGGTTTTCCTCTTCATCTTCAGCGCTTTCGTCATTGCCGGGCACATCCTCTTCGGCTCCAAGCTCAAGGCGCGACACGACACGACAGAGGGAGGTTGTTCTCGTCGGGATTTTCCGTGGGTAGAGGATGGAAGAGGATGGTTTCAGTCGAAATAAAAAGGGAACACCGCAAGCAACTTATAAGGAACCAATAAGGAACCACATGTCAACAAAAATGTGTGGAGAGTGGACTGGCACTGCAGATAGATTGGCTACTGTGGTGGAGCCATTCTCAAGTAGCTGCAATATCATGTTAATGATGTGCGTATCGGTGTTTATCTTGTTGCAAGTGTAGTTTCCCCCATGTTCTCTCATACAAGTGTTTCTATCCTATAGGTACTTTTGTACTCTTTCTTGGCTGGCCTGTCTCCGCCATTTTCGCAAGACCAAAAAAGGCTCGCCACCCGCCGCCTACGGTTCAGCTCAGGACTTCTCCACGGTCTACGGTTCCTTCGCCAAGAGCCTGGAGCAGGCAGACCAGACCGGCGGTGGCGAGATTGCGGAACTGGAGCTAGATGAGATGTTTGGGAGAAGTTCAAACGACTTGGAACCGATGTTCCTTTTCTTGGGCGGGTTGAACACTTCCGTGTGAAGCCTCCAATCCATCATGAATCATGAATTGTGATCGGGTCGGAGGCTTCATGTTCAGATTCCTTTTGGTTCATCGACCTACACAACACGGGCGGCCCGCATGGCCCGCATGGTACTGCTCGGAGCATGGGGAAGCATGAGGCTCCGGGAGGCCCAAGGAACCACATCCATCACATCCGAAAGCGATGGTGGAGGACAAATTAATGTGTGTTTTCTGTTGCTTTTCGTACGCTTTGAGAAGTGTATTTTGGCAAGATCCATATTGAGCTTTGGGTGGCTCTACCAATCACAGGCATGGCTATAGTGTTTTTCAGTCCGGGATCCTTCCGGGATCGCGTCTTGGGGAGGATGAGACCGTCTTGTAGAAGGTGGCACGAAGGTCGGGTCGATGATTGGTTTGGAAGGTCATGTTTAACATAGTGACATATGTGACATAGCCCTAAGGCTACGCGGCTACATGCTGCTGTTCGGAGTTTGGACGAAAACTCAGACTCAAACCATTCAGGCGTTTCTCCTGGAGATATGGACGTGGAAGACAAGCCTTCCTGAACGTAGCCGGCCACACAGCCCTTTGTGACTTGAGGAATCCAAGTGTTTGAAGATATTACTATAGTAATAGTAGTATATACATATATAGTCAATGTTTCATTGGATAGTAGACATGATCCATTAATTTTTGAGATTCAGATCTTCCGCCAGAACCGGTGGATGATGATTAGGGAGGGTTATGGCATGTTCGCCCAGGTTTATAAAATGTTTGGTCTTTGGGCAGAGCTGCTTTGGGGAGGGTAGACTCCATAGGATTATCATGGTTACGTGGATGGGAACATTGCCCCAATTTCGGATGATGAACTGCTGAATACATCTGAATCCAAACAGCTGCTGGCTTCCATGATTTCGGGAGATTCAGAAGATCCGTGGTGAGCGCCTGTTTCAGGTGGTCTCGTTCAAGACTGACTGGGATGTGATTACTGAGCAGGAGTGGCGTTCGTTGGAGCATGTTGGAAGGAGTCGACTGACCCAAAATGAAGAGACCTTAGGCCCCACAAATGAAGGCCACATTTATTGACTTGCGTATTGCATGAAAACATATGAACATCATGAAGTATATACCATAATACTCAGCTCCAGCACCACCCAAAGGGTGCTTTATAGAACCCCCCTGACTATCTGTGTCCATCTAATACCCGAAGCTGGGTGGTGCTGGCTCCATGGTTCGTTTCGAACCGGAACGGACCCGCCACGACCGGGACACGCGGGTCTTCGGGACACGTGGGGGACACGTGGGGGGCACGCAAGTGTTTCTTTGTAGCCCGATGGTCACCAAGACCACACAAACCCCACCTCTTGAGGTTGGGACACAAGGAATCCTGAAACGATGGGGGTTTCACGGTTTCCACTGGTTGATCGGCTCATGCAAGTCATCAAATTCTTTCAGATCTGCTTCCGGTTTCCACGAAAAGCACCCGAAGATGTTCGTTTGGGACCTGAAGACGTCCGTTTGGGCGTGCCCCAAACCGGACTCTTTGGGAGCGGTGTTTCTTCCTTGGGGAGCAGCTAGAAAGCCAAAAACATCACCTGCTTTTTGCACAACTCATAGCAAAACTCTTCCACTTTGGTCAGTTCCCCATGTTTGCAATCACCTTGGCTTTTGTCCCACTATGAGGCCCTATGCATTCGTTCGGGTCTTCTGACGGTGCTTTTGGGTCCGGATCGGACATGAAGCGCCAGGACTGGTGGACGGCGGCCATTTGGGTTTGGTTGATGATCATCGTGGTCAGTCTGGTGGTGATCAACATTGCCTGCTGACTCGAAGCGGCGGCGACATCATGTGAGAGGTTGAGCTGTTTCTGAAGACCAACACATCTAGACGTCTAGACTCATATAGATGGGCATGAAATGGCATAACTCCATTGTAAAGGGCCAAATCGACCAACACCTGTGGTTTTAATTTCTTTGAGCCGCAGCAATAGGTTTTCCCCGTTTCAATTCAAGCAGATGTCCTGTACCGAACAAAGATTGGACCAATCCTTGCAGTGTTCAAGGAGAGGTTGTAGAGGTTCAACCATTGGATTTAGTTTAAGCGCACCTTTTTTACTGCGAGTGGTGTGCGAGATGTCCTGAAGGTGGCAGAAATGCTAAGGCCGGCCTGCCACCTTCAGGACCTTCATATAATATGGAAAGACATGGAAAGACATAAAAGTTGAAATATCCTGACACAGTGTGTCCTTATCAATCCACCCTCTATACTCTTTTTTGCAGAGGTCATGATGCTGCAAATCATCCATGCAAAGCCACGGATGGGATGGGGGATGGGTCAATCTCTCGCCCATGTTGGAGACTGACTGGACATGTCCTGGACTCGGATTCTCCAGCAACAGGCAACAAAAACTGACTGGTGCTTAGTAAAGAATGAGGGAATGGATCTTATGGTATCTATAGTGAGGGGTCATTCTCTCCGCGACTCTCATTCCCTTCTAAGCATCAGTCAGAAAAGGAGGGGTGTTCTTCCAATTGAACATACTATCCGGGCCCGTTGGAGCGAAGGAGCTGTTTTTGGACTGCGAAAAAGACCATGCAAACATGCAGTCACGCACCCAGTCAGTGGGCGTGACTGGTGCTTTTCCCTGGTGCCCCAATTGCGATGTTTATGATAGGTAACAACGGTATACCCAAGCTATTTAGATCTATTTAGCTATATGCTGATAAATCATGATAAAGATCTGGCTCTTGAACCCATTGCTGGATCTTGAACCCAATCGGCTTTATTCCTCTTCACCTGGGGTCATGTCCTTTCTCTGTTGAATATGGTTTTCATGAGCTAGACACTGGGAAAACTGTGACCCAGGACAAAAGCTGTTCGCCTGAGAAATTTAAGCAGGGCCCCTCTCGGAGGGTCTCAGAAGGTTTGGGAGCATCGAGATGTACCCGCAAATTCCCGCCAATTGCTTCTTTGCTTCTATACCTGAAGGACTCTCGTTCTTGGTGTTAGCTCCATTTACAGTGCGAAGGGCTGTTATTCTCTTCGCAGCCGCTGGAGCCCTCGTAGTAGTGCCCGGCCAGCCTCGCATGAATTCATGAATTCATCCTATGCCAGTCTGCAAGATCAGCATCTGCAGATTTTGCAGACTTTCAGAGCATCACAGAGACGTCATACAAAGGGGAAGCACCATCTTTGGAGAAGGTCTTGGCAAGTGACAATGCCAAACAGTTGCCGTCAGCACTGGAGACCTTGCTGGATCAAGGCATTCTTCTTGAGGATCGGAGCTTGACTCGTGCCGTCAGTTTCTTTGGTCGCTCAAGGCTCTGGCAGCATGCGCTCTACATCTTTGACCTGCTGCAGGCTCACCGTGTCACTAGCAACGTCATCACTTGCAATGCCGCTATGAGCTGTTTGGAGACGTGGCGGAGTTTGTTTCTGCCAAAAACAACATGCCTTCAACAACAACATGGAAGTGGAACTTGTTCTGATCCCTTTTTAGCCGTGAACAAGCATGTTCCTCTAGAAGCTGAGCACGTTCTGCTTCCATGCTCGTTGCAAGGGTATAGACCTAGGGCCCATCCCTGTTTGATAGTCTAGGCCCCAGAGCAACAATTGAAAATGTCTAGGTTTTATATGGTTTTATCATTTTAGCTTACATATCCGTTTTGAACACCCGAGTCCCAAGGAGAAGTGCTCTCAGTGGCAGCTGGCACTGCAATTCTTTCGGGACCGCTGTCGAAAGCATCTCATGCTGGACACCATCAGCTACAACACTGTGCTGAGCTCATGTGGTAAAGGACTGCAGTGGCAGACAGCTTTGCAAGTGATTCTCAGTGGCTGTTGGGTACGTTTCTTTTTCGTCCGTCTAAAATACACCAGCAAAGGATATACTAAACTATCGCGGGGATGCAGATGGGATGCAGGATGATGCAGGGTTTGACACATAATTTGGGACTGTTTCTTCAGACTGATTAATTCATCAAGGCTCCTCTCCATGGCTCGTGAAGGGATTCTACCCGATGTCATCAGCTACGCCACGGCCGGCAGCCTCTTCATTCAATCAAACCACTGGACCCTGGCCACTTCCCTTCTCACGCACCAATCCGTCTCCATCGATTTGATCGGCTTTAGCATGCTGATGAAATCCTGTGACGGTCCGCTGTGGCCATTGGCTATGAAGTTCTTCAGCATGATCACCGCTTCAGGCGATGGTGGCGGTTAGGGATCAACTCTGCAGGTTGTGACAGGACACCTTCAAACTGTCCATGCATCTCTGGACATGAAACCTTTTGCATCGTCTAAGTCTACCTCAATGCTTTCAACGCAATCTAGGAAGGAGTGTGCCATTCTAGTTGTCAAAATGTAAAACACTCTTATGCACAGACTCCAGACGAGGTTTTCTTTTCACTGTACCCCCCAACAAGCTGCCGATGTTGACGGCTGCCCGCAACATTGCAGGCCTTGTCCCAACGGCCGCCATCTACACGGTGGCGATGAGCAGCTTAGACAACTCCGCCTGGCTTAAAGCAGTGAGGCTGCTGCAGCAGATGGCCTTTGTGCGGTTGCTTGGGCTGAGACGATGTGGATGTCAAAAGTACCTCATACCTCGATAAAACAATAATGGGATTGGTGAAGAGACCAGGAAGACTGCTTAGGATGATGTTTCGGGCGACTTTTTTCCACGGCGACGTGGTCGGCGAAGTGACTACCCACACCCCAAGAAGGTCTTGAAATTGCGCCCAAGCCGAGGAATCTGGACACCGCTGGAATCGAGACCTCATCAGGATCTCAACCAACTCTCTGAGCTGGGGAGGAATCCTCAAGACTATATAGTCAGATCCCCAAATAATAGAAAAGTCCCCTTTCAACATGCTTGGAAACCATTTCTACTCTACTGACCGGTATCTATTTAGGGACCACCGTATAGATACTAGAGATTGAAAAGAAAGACTACCCTTGGCTTTGAGGCTGAGTGGCGGAGATTGGACCCTGACCCCAACCCCCAAAAAGGTGACTCATCCAACTCATCAAAATGGTTGGCTTCAGTCCCTACCTGCCCATGTTCAGTCCCCAGCACCTCTAGTCTAGATCAATGAATCAAAGATACTAGAAATTATCCTCAGTCCTTGCCCACGAAAAACAACAAACTCCACCCAGTTGGCTTCTCAGGAAGCACTTGGAAACTCAACAGGAGTCTCAACGGGTATATGGACTGGAGTCATTTAGAGTCTCCTTTTGGTATCCTCCTCTTTAGATCGGCAGTGAGGTTGCAGTCCGAGAGCTCAAGCATCACCAGCAGCTCGGAGCTGACCAGGACTCCCTGGTCTCCCAGAAACAGGGCCATGCCATCCGTAGCCGTAGCCATGATAGTTTCAGTGAGTGTAGCCTTTTCTCCAAGGGGAATTTGTTTCACACAAGCGGGGCTTGGAAGATGTTTTGTCACCAGGACCATCGTTGTGTTTTGTCGACCGTGTCCTTGGTTGTTGTGTCTAACCCGTGGACCAAAAATGACGTAGACTAGACGTTACTAGAGTCTAAGACCCCAAACGCAGACATGTTTTTTCAGGTGGAGACCTTCGACCCGTGGACTATATAACAAGACTAGACGTCTAAGAGTCTAAGACCCCTAACGCAGACATTGGTCCCAGGTGGAGATGAATCTTCGTTTGGATGCGGTTTTGGTTTAACCGTACTCCTCATAGTGAGAGCCTAGTTGGGCGGCCCAGAGGGTCGAAGATGATGGAGGGAATCGTTGGATGGCCATGTTGAGAGGGGTCTTGTGTCCAAGACGTCCTTTGCAAGACCAGGGCTGGACTCCACTTCCATGTTGGGACGGCCAATGAATCTGAAAGCCATTTTCATCCCCAAACGAAGGGTTTCCTGTAGATTGTCTAGATGTTCCATGATTCTCCCTCAAGCCAATTCCTCGAAAAAGGGAAATAATCTCGCCAAGGGTTGCAGAAAAAGCCTCTGAGGTTTCCTCAGTTGCTTGGACTCGCGATGGGAGACCGCCCTCCAGAGCCTCAGCATGGTCGGGCAGCAGCAACTCCAGGTGAACTCAATCCTCATTAATGCTGCCATGAGTTCCTAGGCACCCCAAATCAGATGGTCGCCTTCACTGCTGAGGCACAGCTGTCAGCACCCAATTGGTTTGTGTGGACGGTGTCAGAGAGACCCGTCAAACCACCAGGCGAGAATTTCAAGATTGGTCGTAAGACGTCAGAATCTACGAGAAGACGTCAGATGCTTGACCACCCAAGATTGAGTTTATTACAGCTAAACACGGATGGAATCTCAGCTTGCGTTTGGGTGTACAAAAATGGTATAGTGTGAAGTCTTGAGAACATGAAACAAAGCTTGCATTATCCAAGGGCTTTTGGGAGCCCAAGGCTTTTCAAGACAGGTTCTTGTACTTAACATCAAGTGAATCAATGACGTACTCTTGAGGATCCATCCCAAAAGAAACAAAAAAGAATTGGCTGCGACTTCCAAAGCCTAAACACAAACTCTGTGACGGGCTCACCACGGTTCGCAAGCTTGCCATCGATATGTAAAGTCTGACAATAAATACGCTCTGTTAGGGTTCAACACTGAGCTGGCACAGACCCACTGACAGCCTGAAAATGCCGAAATGCAGAGTGCAACGTCCGCAACAACATTTTTCAGGTTCCAATGAGAAAGCCTTTGACTGGCCGCATGCTTTGCATCTCTACGAGATGTTGCAGCGTCAATCGATGGCAGATTTGATCAGCTACAACACGGCGATCAGCGCCTGCAGTGTCCAATGGACGAAAGCAGTGCAGCTCTTTGGTATGATGAGGAGGCACCTCGACGAAGAATTTATCTGCCCAGCTCAGCAAAGTCATAGAAACAATATATGCTTTACGGGTCCACTATCCACTGGATTGGTGAAGACTGGCTGGGGTATGGGGATGGCAACTTCTCGTCCCCAATGCAGGATGTGCAAGAAAAGATGGCAAAGAACAGTGCAAGCCGCTCAAGCCCGCCAAATAAGTACTACTTACATCTACTTACGCAAATAAGGGAAACCAGTGTAGGTGAACGGCCATAGCAAGGCAACCCGCGTAGGTCAGCGTCTCAGCTGTACGGAGTTGTTGCCTGAACCGTAGATGCCTCGACAGGGAGAGGATCTTCCCGAACATTATCAGCTACAGCTCGACCATCAGCGCCGAACCCCCGTGGCCACTGGCGCTCGCTCTCTTCGAGTCGCTGGAAGAAGCAAGACTGGAAGTCAATCTCATCGCTCACAACGCTGTCATCAGTCGTTTGGATGGGCAACTATAACTACTGGATGGGTGGGTGATGGGTGAGATTAACCTGATTTGCTCATGCAGCAACATGGTGATCTCGAATGTGCGGAATGTGGGGTTTCCCAAGCGTCGGACTCAACGTGTCAGACACGTGTTCACGTGTCATCTTCTTTGCCCACTGGGCCAATGTTGGTTATGCTGCGCAACAAGTTGGTTGTGTTCCGCATCATGTCCCCCCGTCATGGAGAACCATGAGTGGTTTCCAGGAAGGTCACCCAAAACACACAACTTTGTTTCCACATCTAGGGCTTACCAAAAAGCCATGAGGCTATGGACCGGCCATGGAAAAAGCATTCGCACTCGGGCAAGCATTCAATTACACATTTGACGAGAGCCCACCAGCGACTTTGCTGAGGTTCCTGTGAGAAAGGCTCACAGTGGCGGATGGCTTGCCACCTCTTGGAAGTCATTCACCGTAACATCGCGATACCAGATGTCGTCAGCTACAATGCCTTGATCAGCTCTGCTGAGAAAGGACTGGCCGAGTTGGAGAAGGGAACTGGTGCATGTCGTGAAGAATGTATTAAGTCCCACCATGCAGATCCAGAAGGGGTGATATCAAGATGTATCAAGTCCCTAAGTGAGAGGATGTTCTTGGCACCTACCTTTCAACTCCAACTTCTGGTCTTAAGTCATCCGGCATCCTGGAGACCACGATCTCAACCAAAAAGGGGCTGAAAAACGATGCACCATGAGTCGCTGATCGACCACATCTCCATTTGTTTGTGCCACTCTTCAGTCGTTGGGCCGAGACAAACAGTATACAGGCTACTAGTAGCGTCCTTGCTACCAGTAGCGATGCCCTTTGTTACTGGTAGCTTCTTGCTCCTGGTCCTAGTAGTAATGCCAGGAGCATATACAAATTTGGAACTCCAGTGGTACGATGTCGTACGATCGTGTCGAAGCTGATATTGGGGTGGGTGCCTCCTCAGCTCCAAATTCCGTTTGAGAAGGTACCACTGCAGCCCTAGGGGTGCATATGATAACATACAACGGCATCTAGATCAAAAAACACCTAAAAAGAGGTAAAAAGAAAGTATAAAAAGTAACAAAAAGAGCATCACAAAAACATATTCCTGGATAGGCCTCTTCTGCTGCTCTCCTGGCCCTGTGGCCTGCAGGTCCTCTGGTCTTTTAGTCCGCTGGTCCACAGGCCCTTTGGTCCCATCCTTTGGTCCCTTGGTCCACAGGCCCTTTGGTCCTGGTCCGGTCCACAAAGGTGAATGAAAGTGCAGGCTCAGCTCTGACAACCCCACAAAGTTGGATGATAAGACCTTCACCTTGAGCTGTGACGCCCAATTAAGCCAATCAAGAAACAAAGCAGCCCAGCGCTGTCTATACTTGATTTGCATTGCAGGGGAGGGCCTGCATTGCGGGGGAGGGCCTGCATTGCGGGGGAGGCGCTGCGCCCTCCACCGCATCCCCTCCCGCTTTCTTAATAGTTTGCCACTACCCCTGCCATTACCAGTACCTCCAACACCAGTCATACCACAGTTACCACAACTATATCTTCTTCGTGTTGACACTGCCACAAAGGTGGGTGTTAAGGCCCACCTTCGCTTAGCCGTGGCTGCGCCCTACTCCTACTATTACGACGACGACTACTACTAGTACTACTACGACTACTACTACCACTACTACTACTCCAACTCCTACCTACTACTACTACTACCACCACCACCACGACTACGACTACGACTACTACTACTACTACTACTACTACTACTACTACTACTACTACCATGTAACGACTTTTTGAGCCGATGGCTCAACCCCAGCCATCCTCAGTGGGCTAGAATGTGTTTTTTGAGTCCCTTTTTGTTTGTTTTGATCCCCGTTGAATATTTTGTTGATTGTTGTTTGATCCTCGTCATGCCGAGGACGACAATTTCCGGTGTAAAGCTTCGACGATTCGAGGTATCCGGACGAACGGTGCAAAGTCATCAGCGCAAGTAAAAGCAGTCCTAGTTGGCGGACACCAAAATAGACATAAGGTACCGGTACCAGATGGTACCAATGTAATCATGTACTGTATGTTTCATGATTTTTCTATAAGTGCTTGCACACCTCATGTTTTGGAATTCATAGGCTGTTCCTGCATCAGTTGCACAACGTCGCTTTTTGTGTGGACTTTCCGGACCAAACGATCTTCAAGCTGCTGCCTTGGGAAACCCCCCATCCACGGCAAATGCGAGCGGAAAGACATCAACACATCGGAGACCAAAACACTCCAGGTTTGGAATGGACTTTGGCCCTATACTTTTGGTCTCGGATGACAGAGCAGTCCATTTTGCCTACGGTCATCACCTTCAACGCAGCCGCTCTGCCGGAGACTGGAAACGGTGGCCCACAACCATGGCCAGGAGTGCGATGAATTTGGTCCGTGGGGAGGAGACACCTGCCTTCCAACAGCTCTACTTTGGTACCAAACAAAGCAAATGGAACGGAATAGCAATGGCCTCCACCTAATAGCGATGGCCTCCAACCTACTAGCGAATTACTAGCGATGGCCTCCAACCTACTAGCAATGGCCTCCAACCTAGCTCTACTTAGATACCAAACAACATCAACCGTCCTTGTTTCAACGTCCTTGAGGTCCCTCGCTCTTTCTGGCCCGTGTTTTCAGACCATTCTCCTCTACAAACAGTGGATGATCCAGTTCCATGTTTGTTGTAGGGAGCGTGCAGTACATGTTCCTACAAAAACAACATCTAAGACAAGATGGCCAACAAATGGCCTGATCGTCGAGTTTTTCTTTGGTTACTTCCCCAGTGAAACTGGTCCAAGCATTGGGTGCTGTATGGGTTGGACTTGGATGTTCATGTGAACATTCATGGACTTCAAAAGCGGGTCCTTCAATGGGTCAAGCACACTCCCTCAAAAAAAGGAAGAAGTGAATGGTAGTTCGGCCCCCCTCTAAGACAACTTTTTCTCTACAAACAGCTCATGTATACTCATGTGAACTCCACTTCCATGTAAACTCGCGAGTTTTAGTGGACCACCGCTGCGCCCCCCGGCTGCGGCCAGTGTCCCACTGGGCTTGGTTGCCCAGTCGCGTCACTCGAGCGGACGAGGCCATGAGTGCTTGTGGACGGAAGTCCCAGTGGTCCATCTCCGTAGAGTTCTTTGCAAGGAAGCTCGACTTGGAGGTGGACTTAGAAACTGGACCAGTGCAAAAAGATAGCAAAACACCATTGTTGGCCTCGTTCATGGTCTAAGTTTACATACTGGTAGTAGCAGTAGCAAATCATGGGCCAGTGTCCGAAAGCCTGGGTTAGGGGTGGGTGTGTTGAGGTTTCAATCATGAAGGCATGATAATCTCTCTCATGCAGGGGTGGAGGATTCGTTCTAATGCAGGGATGCCCCGTTCTTTCAGCATGTCACAAATCTTCCTCCTTCTTCTCATTCAGGATGGATGACTGGGCTGTCCAGAGAAACCTCATCACCTTCAATGCACTGATGAGTGCATGTGACTTGGAGGAAGTGGAGGGCTGCAACAAAAACCAGGATCCAGGGCTGCACAACGACGACAAAAAACCGTCGCAGTTTCTGCAAGAGTTGCGTGGTGGGATGAGCAAAACGGATGTGGGCACATTGAACATTCTGGAACATCAAATTCACACCTAGGGGATACCAGGTGCCCAAGAAGGCACGAAGGCATCCGGATGCTGTTTGAAAGACTATGAACCATTCTGACTCAGACGAGGAACATGCGAGTCCACATTCATTGGCAGCTCCGGGGTCCCAGGACCAATGGGAAGTGTGGGTCTTCAACTACTCTTTCATGTTTCTAGGATTGCATCAGACACCAGGACCTACAAACAAGGGGTGGTGAATATGGACACCCCTTCCTTAACCTCTGGCAACGGACACCCCAAACAGGGGGCTCTCACACACGACAAGACCACCAATGAGCGAATTGCCAGCCATGTACCAAGATTCTCCTTCCCTCCCTCCCGCCCTCCCTCCGCGTCGGATGTCGGATTGCCGAGGCGAAAATGCCTCCCAGTGGCAGTGGGTCCTGGAGCTCCTTCTGCAAATGAGCACATCTGTCGTCGTCCGACCAGATGTGCTGAGCTACAATGCGGTCATCAGCTCATGCGAGAAGGGCTTGCAGTGGCAGTGGGCCTTGCACTGCTACACCAGCAGCTTGGACGTATAGACATCATCCAATCCTGATTGGACGAGTAGATCGATCCCATGTGATCCTCAAATAGATAGAAACGGGTTCCAATACATCTTTATGGGGATGATCTACTTTTCTATCTATTTGGGGGTCGGGGTATATAGGACATGTGAAGACCACCTAGTGGAGGGAGACCCAAGCAGATACCAGATCACTTGCTGGGCCTATTTGGGGCGTTGCTCCACCGATCACCGATGTCCATCTTTCCTGATGGCTCCTTGGATGAATAGGAACCTAGCCTTCACCAACGGTTTTGGGACACACCAGTTTCCTGGCTTCCGTGCAACATCTGTTCGTCAAGGGAAGTCGTCTTCCAAGGGACCGTTGTTCCACTTTTCGTGAGTCAGAGTGACATTCCGCGCCGTTGCCGATCCTATTGGGCGAGGAGGGTTTTCGGTTCCTGATCACTCATTGCAAACCAGATGGAGACTGGGAGGCATGCTTCCCTACAAGTCAACATTGGAGGCTGTTTGTCTCAACCTTTTACTGGGAGTTCAACATGTTTGCTCACAGAATTTCCTGTTGCACAGAACAAACACTTCCCCAAACCGGCGGTCGGCTTCGCCTAACTTACTCCAAAACCGTTTAAGCCCTTAGAGAGCCACTTCGTGCCCTCTTTTGCAGGCATGATGCTGGCGTCCATTCGCCCCAGCCTTTTGGACTTCGACTTGGTCAGTTCTGCTGTTTGTGCTCGAGAAACGCCTTGAAGAGCGGGCTTTAGACCTGCGATCTGAATTATGAAAAGAAACAATCAGCTGGCTGGTAGTTGAACGTGTTGAAACGATGGTGTTTTTGCTTTCCATGACTTGGCAAGTTCTGTCAGGATTTCGGACCAGACTTGCTTCCGTGCCAAAAACACTACTCAACATGGAACTTCACCAAGAAAACGATTGCCCCACTTTCGTCTCCAGAATCACGGTTTTGCGGTAATAACTCGGCCACTTCGCATCCAGCAGCCTTTTTGCGGATCTGGAGTTATCAATCCGGTGTTTCTTGCAGTTGCAAACGAACAAAACCCAGCCAGTCACACAGTCCATGTTCTTCTCATTTCTTCTCCAGGCATCATCACGTACAACTCCCTCCTCACTGCCTTCGACAAGTCGGATGCTCCCTGGCCTTTGGCTCTGAACCTCTTCTCCGCCGCGTCGTCCGCACACGTGGCACCGGATGCCTTGACCTTCCATGCAGCGGTGCGGTGCTGCTGCAAGGGCCAAGGGTGGGAGAGAGCTTTGGAACTGCTGGCAGGTGCTCGGAAGGAGCTCCTCAGGATGGAACTGTTAAGGATGGCCAAAGGAGCTCACAGCTACAGGGAGTAGGAAGCCACGATGAGCTCGCCAAGAGTTGCTTTTGCGGCATCCGGAGGCAAAACAACGGGGACCGTGCGGCTGCTTTCTTCTTTTTCGCGCGCGGAAGAAGGCAACAGGCTGTGTGGCTTGTGGCCAACTTTAAGGCTGGTTTCTGGCGTACAACAAAGCAGGAGTTGGCAAATGGGTGTGTATTTTTTGCAGTTCGACACCCTGGAAGAAGGAAATGGACCACAATACATTGGTGAACACGTTGGTGGGAGGTTTTCCTATTTTGAATGCAAATCCAATTGGAAAGCCCCTAAGACCACCGATCACCGTCATCATGTGCATGTGCTGTATCTCAGTGGTGAATCCAACCTCACTGGTAAACGCCTTCTCAAAGAACATCCAGACATATCCAGATCATCCCAGACCCCGCAGTTCCTGTCATCAAGAACCCTTGAATCTAGGATTCAATAAATCGGGTTCATTGACCTGGGCTTCCCATGGCATCCCATGGCATGGTCTCCCCAGAGTTGGTGTGTGATATTAGGTGTGTTTCGAGTTAGCGACCCGTGTCCTGTCTTTTGACCACAGCTTCTTACCGCAGCTTGCCGTCCCCACCTGTAATATCCAAGTACTGGTACTTCGTCGTCCAAACGAGCTAGGAACTCGGCAAACTTGATGTACTCCGCACAAACCAAAGTACCGTTGCCTGAAGAAGGTCCCGGTCGACTGTCCGGCATTGCCTCCTCCGTTGTCCGAAGCAATGCAGCAGCCTAAGGTCCTGGCAGTGATCTTCGACTGCTACGGGAAAATCCGCTCTGGCATCACCGACAAGGCGCGGCTTCTTCGTTTTTGTTGCGCGTTGGTAGAATGTTGAAGCCAGCAGGGACAGGTTCACATGCCTGTGGATGATCCAAACATGTCCCATGGTTCCCAGTGTTGGACAAATCGGAGAGGTAGGTGAAATGGATGTGGGTCGAATATGGTCGAATGCCAAACACAGTGGATTTGCGTGGGGGGTTGATGGTGTTGATGTGGATTTAAACCCGATCATTTCCACCCTGTGTATCCGTTCATGTTCAGTCAGCGTGAAACTTTTCAGAGCTCTTGACTCTTGCGTGGTGTCCCCACATGGTTGTTTCTATGGCTTTTTTGCAAGTCATTTAATAATTTAGAAACCAGTCCAATGATGCATGACGTGGGAGTTCGAATTCATCCGCACGTGAGAAGAATCAAATCTTGTCGTTCATCAACACATAGCATATATCAAAAATGATCGGTGTGACCCTCTGGAGACCCAAAGCAGTTCCAACGGTGACCCTTTGGGAGACCCTAATAAGCAGTTCCAAATTTGTAAAGCATTCATCGTTCATATCGCATACCATGAACATCGCCGTTTGTCTTGCAACGATCAGTTAGAACGCCACGTCGCAGATCCCTTTGTTGTTTTAGTACAAGAGTCCCCTGTTTGGTTGGAACTTCCACCCGCTTTCAGAGCCATGGAACTCCTCTTACCGCTTCCACACCAAGCTCGCACAGTGTCGCACCTTCCTACGTCATCGGGCTTGAAGCGTCGCACCCTCCAGAGCGCGCAAGCTCGCTCGCTCGCTCGCGCAAGCTCGCCTTTCTCCGCTCAGACAGGACACTCTGTGGACCACCATCCAGCGGCAAGCCATGGCTTTGAGGTACACCAGCTCGTGTCTGGGCTCGGCATGGGCGATGGTCGTATGGTGTGGTCGTCCGGTTTCAGTGGGTCGCATGGTGCGGTGCTGTGTGGTGAGAAGTGGTGGTTCTTTTGGTGAGGGCGATGGGTTGATCCACATGACCCAGACATACCCAGACCATTCATGGGACTGGCCTAATAGGCCCTATAGGCCCAGTGGTTGACTCTGGGGTCAGTTGATCCGCATTGCCAGTCCTGGATGGTCTACCTTTGTTGGATCTGCTTCAACTGAGCGACGTCGGGATGTGGGTCACGCTCTGGGAATTGGATGCTCTAATTGTTCTCAGCATGTGGTCAAGTTTTTTAGGGATCCATGCCGGTTCGAAATGTCATAATATGGCCCTCAGCTGCTGAAAGCAAAGTCAAGAATCCAAAGCAGATCAGAGATGCTTCACTCTGTGATGCCAAAAGTCCCTCCAACCTCCAACCTCACTCCATTCTTCATGTGCATACCATTGCCACCCTCCAGATCACCCAGGTGGTATGCCACAGTGGACTTGCTCACGGGCATCAAGAACGCCAAGTCCGACAACCTCACCCCCGAAGGTCGGCCCCGCCACCCCCGGACGGTTCGGAAGGGCAACGACGCACTGGGGGCAGCTGGGGCCATCTCGGCCGGGTCGGAAACGACGCTGTCGGACATGACGAAGCATCACAGTATATCACGATATGAGCTGCTGAAGATCTCATTCGTGACTGGCACGTCCTCTGTGAGGACGCGACATGATGAAGGTCTAGGTCCAGGTAACCATGGTATAAAAAGAGGATTGAGTCCTTTGTGTGCAGGGAAATGGTGTTTCCTCCGAGGACATTACGAAGGTCAGCGTAGAATACTATAGAAATTTATACGGCAAAAAGGTATAACAAACACAACACAAGAAAGGACAACATGCATGTGTTCCCTTCTTGGGAGTTGTGTGCTCCTGTTTCGAGATTAAAGCGTCTTCTCAAGACCCAAGCCTCTCAAGAGCCCAACGGCACCAATCTCCCAAGACCCGACCAATGGCTGGCACCTCTCTCGCTGCGGCTGAACTCGCCTTCACGAGGCTTCCGAGAGATCTTCCGTGGCATCACCGACGAGCAGGTGGAACAGATCTACGAGCTGGCGGAGATTCGTGCCAAGAACGTGCGGGTGGCCCAGTGTTCGCCGAAACCCGTCGCCGGGTTCGACTCGCGCGCGCAACCCCCCCGTTCGCTTCGGGCGACGGCGACCCTTTTCTGAGGCGGGCAGGGCCGTGGGCAGTGCGAAGTTTGCGGTGGGTGGGGTGGCTTTGTTTTGGGAAATGTTTATTTTTTTATTAAGGGGCACCCATGCTTTGCAAAAGACAGCTGCCAACAGTAGGATCTTTTTGGTCCAGATTCCTTCATGTAGAATCTTGATTTAATCCATTTGGATTGTAAAGCCTCTTCACATGGGGGGGGTGTTACGAATATATAAGCATTCATCCATCATGTTTTGTAAGGTGAGAAGATGCTTGCAGCAGCCCATTCCCTTCTGCTCCCACTCCGGCCGCATGACCACACTCAAAGGATACCATCAAAGGGCAGCCCACGCTCCTGGGCGAAGCCATCGTCTCTTGGATTTGGTCGAAGCAGGTGGGCATTTGATTGAAAACAACTCTCCCAAAGGCTCATTGGACCCTCAGTCCGCCAGGGTTTTGACCCTCAGTCCGCCAGGGTTTTGGACCTCAAACATGTAGCAGTTTGAGGGTCCATGAGCCTCTGGGCTATAATACTCTATACCAGGACCATCCGATGGGTGTCCGACTATATACCCTACCCTAAATACTTGTAGGCACTCATTGGAAGTGCTAGGAAGGTTGGCTCTCTCGATAGAATGAGGTGATGATGTGGTGGACAAATCATTTTATAATACGTTAGGAATGAAAGGTGAAGGCCATTCTGCAATATCCTACCTGCTTTATTGGGGTGACCTGACTTTTATCTCGAGTTTGAAGCTGCAACTGTTGATGGACATTTTGCCCAGAACAACCCAGGAATCAAGAGGCTCCTGGATGTGTTGGATTGGGAATTGGAGCAGGTTGCGAGACGACTCGAGTCTATCGGGGTGATTGGTGGCACGAAATGTCCATTACGTAAGTTATACCAGACTATGGGTCAGAATACTTGTTTCCCAATTCCTGAGTGTATCCGAGTTGTCGGGGATATTAGGTGCAGGATTCGAGACAAGGATTGAAGAGTCATGAACAGTCACTATCCTTTTGGATGGGTTGTTGCTTGGTGGAAACTAGGACCTGGTCTTGAGCAGTCTAGCCCTCCATGAGGGTTTTATTTATCTCTCCCATGGAACATAGAACAGTGGAGGCTGATCACATCAAGTCGAGGTCGATCACATCAAACACTCATTCAGATCAAGGTCAGCAAAACTTGACTTGGCAAAAGGAGTTGCAGGATTTTCTGGACAAACGCCAATGTCCACGCTGTCCCTGAAGCGTCAGATATATAGATTCCTTGACAAGAAGACATCATGTAACCTCCGAACCATCGAGGGATATAGACAGTCTCCGAACCATCGTGAAGCAAGACAAGTGAAGCCAGCAGAGTTCACTGGAGGCATCACCCCAGGAATTGCAGTTGGGGTGGTTGGTTCTTCAATGCATCCAGTGGATGAACTGGCACTATAGGACACATAGCTTTGATCCAGTTAAGAGAGCCCAGCCCGACATTGATTCGACAAGAATGATATTCCTCCTTCAGAAGGCGGTCATGATCAATTCAATCTTGGCATACCTTGACCCTTTACGGACATCTGGAGGCCATTGCTATTGGGTTGGAGGCCATCGCTCCTAGGTTGAAGGCCATCTCTAGTAGGTTGGAGGCCATCGCTATTAGGTTCCTTTAATAAAAGAAACCAAATATGATCACTGCTTTCGGCCTTTAGGCTTGGGGCCACGAAACGCGGTGACAACTGTTTGAAGGTAGCTATACATACAGGCAGGGTGGATTTGTTCAACAACGACGTGGACGAACACATCATGTATCATCATGTTTGAAGGGAGAGCTGCGGTAGATGGTGTTTGCCTCCATGATTTGTCTTGGGTCCATTTCGATCAATTTCCATACGTGTCTAATTACATGTTTGATGAGTTGGTCTTATTGGTCATCTTTGATCAAATGGATGTTGCAAGTTGCCCTTGCGGTATTGTGCAACCTTAACATGATTGAAATTGATCATCTATAGATTCTCCACGGTGATCGTTGCTATCAGATCTGATCCATGTGATCTCATGTGGTCAACGTGGTCAACGACCTCTTAAGGCCAGCATCCTCCTGGGCATCGACGACGTCCGGGATGGTGTTCGCACCATCCAGGAGACTCGGGGGGTGGTGGGCTGGAGCCCCCCCAGCACTCGGACGACGGTCCGTATGAGGTATGCGGTATGAGGAATTCTGTGGACATGAGCCGATTAGCCCCCCCCCCCAAGCTTTCTTAGAAAGCCCAGAACAAAACCGATGCGAGTCACTAAAGAACACAGCGTCGTCCCTAGAACCTGCCTGTCGGCCTATTTTCCACTTAGAACCAAGGAATTGTGGGCACAACCCCAAGCTATCACAAATTCCAGAAATCAGCCTACAAACATCATCCAATTTTGGCAGCGTATCTCAGCATACCTGTCGCAGAAATGCCGCGGTGCCGCCCCCATCGGGGTCTTTAAAGGAGCGGGGACAGATGTTTGGAGGCTATTCCAAATCAGAAATGAACCCACTGGGGTCTTTTACACACATGTTCATTTTTGGAGATTTGGATCGAGCCTTCTTCATTCTTCTTTCTCACCCCCTGCACCACCCCTCACCCCCTGCACCACCCCCATGTTCCATCTCGAGCCTTGGAAGGTCTTTCAACCACAGGAAAGGCAGTTGGTCTTCCCAATTCCATGAAACCCAGCAGTGGAGAGTACTTTCGAAGATCGACTCTTTACTTAAGTGGCCGAGACACGCAGGACAAGAACTTCAAGAGCCTCAAGGAGTCAAAGATTTGGCTTGAGGTGCTGCCCTCAGTGCGCGTGTGTTTGGTGGTTTTCGGAGCTTTGATGTGTGATCCCCCCCACAGACGAGGTGTCACCGGACGTGACACTGGACCTGACACCAGACGATTCCGAAACGGACGTGGTGGAAAAGGCCATGGTCTTTAGTCCATGGTCGACCTTGTATGCCCTTGAAGTCGCTCACCGATTTAATAGCCGGGTCTTCCCGAAGAAACAGCTGTTTTACTAAGGATTTAGTAACACCATCTACTCAGATCAACCTTTTTGAACATAGTCTTGGACTAGTTTCCGGCAAGACTTCGCACCTGCCCAGCTTTGCCAGATTTGCCCCAGTGCTGAGCTTGCCGGGATCTGGCTCAGTGCAGGGCGCCATCCGTGGCGGCATAGATCATCACAGATGGCCAGTGGTCCTTACTCTGTGGGAACGCACCAAACGCCACGAAATTCGGGTTTGGTTCACTTCAATCCTCGTCACTCTAGACGACCTACTAGGGCTATCAAGCAACAAAATCCTCTGTCCCTTTTCGCCCGTCTCTTCCCATTTGAGGAGTTCAAGCACCCGCTCACCGCGTGTGATCCTGTGTGGGATTTAGGCGCGGAGCCTGATCGAAAGAAGCGCTGACCTGGCTGCGGTGTCCTGCGGTGTGGCTGCGGTGTCAGAGCCAACAGAGTGAACACCAGGAGGCCAGAAACCAGAAATGGAGTGACATTTATCCCTAGGGCTCCAACCACCTTCTCAGAAGGTAGTTAGACCCCTCAAACCCACCCCAACCACCGTACCTCAGGAGGTGGTTGGAGCCCTAGGGTATATACCATGGTTTTACCCTATGTTTGTTTGGATTCCCCAGAGTCGGGACAAATGGAAGTGACGAACATGATGGATGTGAGGGCCTGCAAATTATATAGCTAGAAATACCAACCTCTACCAGCACCACCCAAAGGGCATGAAAGGGTGGTTGTTGGATGGAAAACACATGGTCAGGGGGGTCTAACAGCACCACCCCGAACTGGGTGGTGCTGTTCTATAGTCGTCCAACCAACACTTCCTTTCTTGAGCGACCCATTTTCAGCCTCAGGGGTGGCGACTCTACGTGCGTCACGACCGTTTTGGTCACGCGCTGGCGCTTCCCTCCCGTCCGGTCGCGTCCGGGGTGTGAGCCGGGGTCGCAGAGGTGGGTCGCCGCCGGAGGCCCCAACACTTACCAGATCGTCTCCAACACCGGCTGCGACGTACGCGACTTACCCGACATGGTCTCGCCAGTGGTCACCAGGCGGGGAGGATGGACGCTGCGCGAGGATGGACAGTGGGGCGGGGCCGTCCTGGTGGAACGTTTAGAAGAGGTGAAGATCCCGCCATAGACGACTCCATGGTCGGTTCATTTGCATGTGAGCTCATGTCGTTGACTGTTCGGTTTATGTTCTTCTTAGGCAAAGAACAGTGAGCAGAAAGACTCTCGAGGAACAAATTAAGTGATTTTCAATGAATCAAGTAAATCCCGGGCTTCCCTCTGGATTCACTCTGTTTGCTTTTTCTGACATTCGTTTACCTGATGGTTTTTGTCGTGGGAATACCGACCGGTTGATTTACATGGCTTCAGTCGTATGCTTCGGTTCCGGTTGTTGAGCCATCACACGACGCTGTCGCCTGGTCGCTTGGACGCCTGGACGCCTGTCCTGGCTAGAGATCCCGATAGCAGTAGTGGACTACCCACAGATGGTCGGATGGGAGGATGGTATATACGTTCACTCATTGACCTTTGCGTCGGTGGTTTGACCCCCGAATCCCGACGCTGCAGCTTCGCAGCTCTTCTCACAGCAGCCTCAAGCAGGAGCGAAAAGAACATTGCAGTTGAAGACCGCCGACATCCTGGTAACAGGACGTATACATTATATATACAGGGAGAGATAGGGAGAGTATTTTAGAGCATTACGATTGATACCTATATAATCCTATATATGACCTTTGTTTGGATCGGAAAAGACCATATTTGGGATAATTGGCGGTCCAAAATAGAGGTCACTCAAGTTTGTTTCTTTAAAAGTGATCTATTTTCATCTATTTACTACCGAAGTTCTGCCCTACAAAATAGCTTTTGGATGCTTTTGGGACCTCAAACTGGAAGACTGGCTTGTTTCGGTCACCGGAGCCACAGGCTCGCCAAGGGCGACAAGGTGGACCTGGTGAAAACCCAGGACTACGTGGGAGGCTGGGACTACGTGGCTGTGCCCTCGGAAGCCGAGTCGATGTTGGACCATTTCCCTTCTAAATGGTGCGAGCGCAGCATTGGACTTGGACCCCTGACAGGGGTGGTGAATGGACACCCTGAATCACCTCGAACAGTGAGGAACAGGGGCTATGAATGGACACCCCGAATCTGTGGTGCTGGTGGTTGCTGTTGTTCTTGTCGTTGTTGTTCCTCGCGCGGAGTGTTCCGGGAGGGTTGGAAACTCGAGTTGAAATGGCGCCTTGCAGGTCAGCTGAGCATTTGACCAGTATGCTGTATGCTGAGCATTGTTCCTGGTATGCTGGGCTGGCTGTTGACGCCTTTGCGGTTTTTCCGCCCTGCGGTTGACGCCTTCGGTGTATCATTCCGTTTCACTCCCATGAAGAACCCATGCATGGGGCAATTTAGCTGCTCGCTTCATGTTTTAGAGGTCGTCCCCTTCTGGCGATCTAAATTAATTGAATGAATCATGTCGAGCACCGTGAATGAATCATGTGAACTTCAAGCAGAGAACAGGATTTGGCCAAAACAGATCAAAACAGGGTATACCCTCACTTGTTTCCAAAGCAGGGTAGACCTCAAACAGGGTATAGACCTCCCTCTACTTGTTCGAACTGGGGTTCAAAGCAGATGGTTGCAGACCTCCTTGGCCTCGGGGGGGTTTCTCCCTAGACATAGATACACATATGATTTCTGTTGTACAGAGACCATGTTCTACAGGGGTTTTGACATGATACATGAGACCGATTGGTATCATGTCTGAAGTATTTCACGACAATGGTTAAGAGGACGATCGATCTATCGATCATGCCAAGCACGAAACAGAGGACAAAACGTACACGAAACAGATTTAAACAGATTTCAGGACCAGCCACAGCTTTTGCTGCCGCTTCAGTCTTTGGTGCCGCTGTTGGTTCTTCAACGCTGCGTGAACCGAATTCGCCGCAGCTCAGCATCGGCGACCCCCATTCGCTGAACCCTTCGCCGCCTCGCGCGCTTGCACGCCGCCCGCGGCCAGGTGAAGGCTTGCGGCGTTTGATGGGGCAGTTGGCGGAGCCCAACTGCGGCTGGATCCCGATCTTCGATCCCGAGACAGGCGAGGTGTCGATCTCGCTCCACGTCGAAACGAGAGTGATCTGTGGCCCGAACGTGAACGTGGGGTGGAGGCAGTGACGGTTTTTCAGGCGTTTTTCTTTTTCTTGGTCCATATGCATGGAGAGAAGTCAGTTTCAGAATGTTTCAGACCTTTGTTTGCTGAGAAAGAGGAACAAATCATGGAAGTGGAAGAGCACCTGTTTGTAGGGGCAGCGGCCATCTTTTGCTTCCATGAGTATTTCAGGGAGTGTAAGTCAATTTCAATGAAGGTAGACTGCAGTCTCAGACCAGAATCTCAGAAGGCAGATTGAAAGTCAACATGAAAGTATAGCTGAAACTATAGCTGAAAAAAAAAGCGAGTTTGTACTACAAGAGGACCCTAATTGTCAAAAGATGATCGAAATGACATGATCGAAGGCAGATCTGCTAAGAGGTCAAACCTCAGGGGCAGATCCGCAACGTGAGTTTGGGCCGGTTTGCTTGGCATGGCAGCAATGTGTGTTGTTTTCGCTCTCACTCAATGTCGAGGACGTTTGAACACCCTATAGGACTCCAGTCTTACACCTTCGGGAAACGAAGGTGTAAGAAGGTGCGTGTATACAGGGTCCCACTGGTACCTCATTTCGGTACCGGTATCTCCTAACGTCGGTCGCCCCAATCGGTCGGGTACAGGTGGAGAGGACCGTCCTTGCCTATTTAACCTCAAAGAGTCGTGTCATCTTCTGTGCGAGTCCTTGAGACAGAGGCTGAGGCTTCGCTGAAGACCAGACTACTCGACGCGCCCATAGTCTGGTTGGTGCCACGGGTTCGAAAACGCTTCTTCGTTTTCGACCCGGCCAGTGTCATGTTCGCCCAGTGTCATGTCTGATACTCCTCTTTTACGGGTTCAAGTAGTGGCGATATGTCCCTATTTGACGTGCCTGGATCAATTCCTGGATCGCTTTGTCATCCCGAACGGACGCCTAGAGCAAACAGTCTCTCAGAACAGACGAAATGGACCACCGGTCTCAGCCCCTTAAAGGCGTCCGTGGGGCGCCCGTTGGCGCCTGACTCGCCAGGCTATGCCTGGGCGGAGGTTTGGAAGGAGACTGGGGCGAAGAGGGATCTCAAGATATCTGAGGTTCACGGGATTTTCTAGATGATGGTGGGAAGCAAGCCTCAGAAGCTAGACTTTCGACCAAAGACCTGTCCAATTCTGAGTATTTCGAGGGCATCGCATGGGGGGGGTAGTATATGAAGAGCCTGAAGAGGTCAGGTTTTTTCGAAACAAGTGACCAACTCGCTGTGAGATGTTATCAGGGAAAATACATGGAAAATAATGGATAGAAAGCACCCTTTGGATCCCTTTAATCCCTGGTTACCTGGTTGGAGCAGGTGGAAGGGCTGTGATGTGCAGGATTCTGTGTGCAAGTCGGTTGCCGCAATCAGTGAAGAGGTACTTGTGCTTTTGTTTGCCGGGCGCACTGGATTTGAAGAAAGGCTCCAGAAGTGAAGAGGTCTGCGAACACTGCCTGTAATTTGTCCGATTTCCGTAGGGCCTTAGGGTAATAATACCGTAGGCTTCAATGGCCAAGTTTAACTTGGATGTTATCTATGCACAAGTTTAGCCGAGTAAACTTAGACGTTCTGCTATGCACAAGTTTAACCGAGCGTTTCTGAAAGGATTGTTCTTAGTTTGCTCCTGCCGGAGAGCCTTGATGCTGTTAAAAGTTAAAGCTGTTCCTTTGTTGGGAGGATGAATGAATGTTGAGGAGAACTTGATGGAATCTTTAAGGATCCGAAGGATCCATCTTTCTAAAGGCTTGACACGAAGTGTCAAATGTGATCGCCTACGGTGCACAGCAGAAACTGTGCTGATTGAAACACATAAAATTGTTGAAACCAAGGTCCTTGACTGCTTTTGGAAGGTTTGCTGAAAAAGAGTAACAAAACACACGATCAAACTGATAGCAGGTTAAGCTTAGGCGGGACGAAATGTCTTGAGTAAACTTCATCATGGGTAAATGAACAAGTTTGCTGACGATGTTGGAAGTTGAGGGTGTATATATATATTATATAATATAACTATAATTATGACTATTTGGAATCAAAACACAAAAACTAATTATCAACTTACACTGAGGTGAACGGTTTTCCAATATATATATAGAGAGAGAGGGATAAACATATATATATATACATATTTACAACAGACGTTACAATTGCAGTGTGGTTGTGACCCAGCCATATCTATAATATGAATCACCTCTCCCATGCTTTACTACTGGACAGACATATACTTTCCAGCTTTCACAATAACCTCCATGTCAATTCTTTCAGAACCCACTTGCTTTGCCCAAAGCCAATTGTTTTTCTTCGGGACGACGTCCGCCAGGATCCGAAGATTAAGGAGCCCGATTTCGAAGGTTCCTACACCATCCTCCACGTGTCTTGGGTCGGCAGGAGGGGCAGCACCTTCTGTCCCGACGGGAGAGACACCGATGGTCTGGGAGCTGACGGAGAGAGAACCATGGAATCCCACTGAACAGAAATGTTCAGAAGACTTCATGCCAAGCAATTTTTTTGTTGCTTTCGTTTTTCATTCTACAATCTCAAGATCTGAAGGATTGGTTTGAGGAACGAAAACTAGATCTCAGAGCCCGTTTCTCCCAGCTTGGGGAGGAGAACTCCGAACTCCTACCGTGCAGAGCGTGAATTCGTGGCGGAGCGTTGGTTATTTCCTTTGAGATCGGACACATGTAGATACCGTTCAACAGTGAAAGCGGTGGTGAAAGCGCGGGATCATGTCCAGCATCCATAACAGAACCTGCCGATGAGCACCCATCCAGCCTTCGATTTTCCAAGAAACGATTGACAGGATGTTGACAGATGATCTCCACACCGGTGACCTTTTGTAAAAGAAATGCATTTTTTTCAAGGTGCAGATCAGAACTATGTGGCAGGGGTGCTGTATTAAAACCCTGAGCAATCGGAAATGGGGCTAACACAGTAGGGTATCCATCGAGAATTCACGAAACAGCCGTTAAACAGCCCAAAAACTGATTCACCCAGAAGCATATATATATATATTATATATATATATATCAGTTTGTCACCCGCAATGTTGACTCCATGCGGAGTCATTTTCTACAGCCCCCCCACCCCCACGCTTAATTAGGTTGAACATCCTAGTCCAATTTCTACTGCCGCATCTCCCCTGGGCCACTGCTCGGCCCTTGGCTCGTTGGCGGATGCGTTTTTCTGGTGCTCCGAGGAGAACGCCTGCGTGCGTGAGGACATCTCCTTGAATTCACCGGAAGTGGCACAGCTTGAGGCTGGGACCATGGTGAGCGTCCTGGAGGTGGTGCTGGTGCCTGGGACCGCACGCGCTGTTTGCGCGCGGTTTGCGCGCGGTTTGCGGCGAGCCACGGGGCAGTGGGCAGTTTGGAGGCATTGAGATGGTGCTGATGGTTTTGGGAGGATCCAGCGGGGAAGGAGGGTCCTTTTTTCATGCAAGGCTAGAGCAAGGGGTCCAGTGTGATCGAAGTGTCCGAAACCGGGGCCATCCAAGATGAGACAGTGGATATGCCGTGCCAAGCAAATTAGGCGGTATGGGTGATGAGCTATGATGTCAAAAAGAACGGACATCGTCGGAAGTAGTATAGTATATAATGGTATCGAGATGTATCGAGAGCTTTGGAGGATGCAGAGTGAAAATGCTCGGAGATGAGAGATTTCTTTCATCGCTGGCTTGCAAGGAGTTCAGAGCGGATCCTATCATGGCGGACGTTTTTCGAGCGAAACGAGGGACAAAGTAGAGCAGGTGTTACGTCCACGGTGCGTGGCTGGTGTAGGATTTGATTTCTACGGGGAGTGACTGGGGCGTTCACACAGCACAGAAACTGCTTGCCCCTCCTGCACCTTTTTTTTTGTGCGTCAATTTCTTTTGTTTGTGTACACCCGCCTGGAACCCACAACTACCAGAAGTCAACAAACGGTTGTTCCAATGTGCCGGTCAAGATCGTTTAGAATTCTGGGAGAGACATGTAATCTATCTTTATCTATCCATTTCTGAATATGACAGCAGCATTCCGCATTACCACAGGACACGGACCTGAAAAATCCTGTACGACCTCCACTCGTACTGTGCCAGCTGCGCCGAAACTCACGGGGCAAGTGCAGGAAAGAGTTCTGCATAGACGATCAATGTTCTGTTTTCGATGAGAGACACAGACAGAGTACAAGCGCAAACACAGTACCGTCGCGTTGAAAACGGTGCGGGCACGATTGGTTTGTAAACAAAACGCATGGTCATTGGTGCACCCCGAATGACCCGGATCCCGATCACTGTGGGATGATTGAAACCATGGCACGGTGGCACCGTGGTTTTGTCCGATCAAACTCAGGACTACTTTGACGAGGAGCATTTGGCGCATCGCAAGCGCGGCCGTCTCTTGTGACTTGGAAGATCTTTGGGCCCTAGAGCATCGCCACGAGCATCGCGCGTGGTTGGCAGCTTTGCAGCTGAGGGAGCTTAGAAGCCATCTAGACTGAGATAGGTTAATAGAGGTGTCAGAGGTGTTTTTTGGCTTGGATACGAGCCATGATGAGACTGCTCACCGGTCTTGGCCAGGTACATGAGACTGCTCACGGTTGGCCACAGGTTCGGAACAACACATGAGACATGTTTGGGCTTCCCAGACACTCCATGTATGGAAGAATCTGGGAGAGTTAGCAGAAGTGTTAGCAGACAGGTACCATGTATGTACCCCGTGACCATGTCGGTCACTCGTCCAAACACAGGTCATTTGTGGGCTTGAGATCCAGCTCCGGTGCCAATCCATTGGGACCACGACGGCCCCACGCCCACGTTGGCTCTTCCTCACGGCGGTTTTGTTTGGGCGTCGTGGGTGGACCACATCTGGTCCAAGCCGAGGTTGAGGAGTTGGACCTCCTTTGGGGGGGATTGCATGGGATTGCATTTTCATGGCCCCCCCCAAAAGCAATGGATTCATGGATTGTGTCGTTTTTTCTGGATGCAGAAACCCTCCAAGAAGTCCAAAAAAAGCACCGAAGGGGCGGCGACTTGTTCAACCTGCGTTTTCCTCTTGCCGCGGAAAGCCTGTCCCAGGCATCCGGAAGGCTGGATCTCATTGATGGATCGGGACACAGGGTATCGCTTTGCAGAGCGCTCCAAAATTCAAGAGCCCTTTGGGAAGTGGGTCGCTTGGTGAAAGTTGCTGGGGGTAGGGAGTGCTGCTTGGCTGATGGTTGGGGTTGGATTTGAGCGAGCAAAGCCCTAGGGGTTGAGAACTGGGATTCTGATGGAATCGATGGAGTTCAGTTGCATGGTGCAGGACCTGTGGCGCATGATTGGCTCGAGTTCTTCAAAGAGATAGCTGTAGTTGACACATCATTCACGGGATGTCGAGATGCTTTCAGCAGTGGAGGCAACATGAGACACCATGGAGGCAGCATATCTCCACAGCCACAGCTGCAGAGCTGCATGAAACGGTGAGCCCCGCGAAGTGGTGTATCACTTTCGCTGACCTAAAGTTCTTTCAGTGTGAGATTCATAGAGCTATCCAAAGGGGGGGACTTTTCTCACGAGAGCTTCGAGATGGAGCTGGGGCCCAGCATTTACGCAGTGAATGAACACTACATTAAACCTGTCACAGCCGCTGCTGGCAAAATGAGCTGGGCATTGATGATGAATCCCTATGGGTTTGATTGCGATCTGTTCATTTCTCATGCCTGGCAGGAGGATGTTTTTGAATTTACTGCAAAAGTGCTGACATCTTGGCCTTGGCGTGCATACTATGCTTGGTGCTGTATGCTGGCAATTCCGCAAAATTTGGATGTTTCTGCCTTGCTTCAGTACCCGTCATCATCCCCGTTTGCGCTTGCCCTGCAGAGTTCCCAATACCTGTTGGTGGTACCCAACCGGTGTAAAAGTGTTTACACACGGTTGTGGTGTGGATATGAAGCCTACTTGGCGTTTGAAAGCAACAAGATCATTCAAACTGCCAGACCTCCTATTTGGTGCCAAGTGTTGCATTCCTGGCTCATGATGTGTCCAGCAATTCTGATAGGCACCATGGTTGGTTGGATTGCCAGAAGAGGGCAGTTCAAGATCATCATGCAGCTGGTGATGCTAATGAAATGGCTATTTATAATGGCCAGCTTGCTGAGCCAGAACAGTGGTCACAACAGGCTTTGCTTGATTGCCAACCATGTTGGCATCGCGAGCGGCTTTGCCAACTTAATTGGAAACGCAAACCCTCCGGCTCTTGAAGCTCTACTTCCAACAATGGACAGGAGATATAAAGAGTTGTCAGATTTGTATTTGCAGATTATGCTGATTCTTTTCTTCTTGCTTGCTGAAGTTGACAGGGTAAGGTTGGGAATAGCAGCGCATGAGGCGGATCTGCTACAGAACCAATATCAAGGGTCAATTTGTCACGCATCATGCTCTGAGCTACAAGATGAGCAGAATATTTGGACTGAAATTGGCAAACGGAATGATGTCGACAAAGCAATTCAAGTTCTGTTGAAAGCTGGGATGACCTCCGATGCACTTCGACATGCACATTTGCAGGGAGTTGCACTTAAACATTCCGGGGTAGTCCTTTTGGCCATCCCTGTACTGGTGCTTGGGCCCCTGTTGATGGCGGGTTTCTGGCAGTTGGGCAGGCATGTTGTCCTGCTGTGGGGATGTGACGAGCGAGTCACGTACTTTGACTGGTTCTATGCACCTTTACAAGCACTCTCAATTGTTGCAAGGCTTGGTTTCTTGACTCTGCTTCTGAGAAGCTCTGTGGATGAAAGATGCTTCATGCTGAATGTCATGGCCAAGACTATTGCTTTGGTGTGGTCCTTGTTCTTGTTTGCTCAGAGTCTTCAGAGATGGATGCCAAGCACGTTGACCTCAGTGATCTTGTATCACCTCTCCTTCGTGGTTGTGTGGTCTTTTGCTTTGCTGGGTATCTTGGGCTTTAGAGATCAAAGAAGCCAGTCAATGAGACATAGAATTTGAAAATGAACCACTGCAAAACTATTCTCCTCTACAGACAAACAGACTGGTTGTTGAACCCGGTTCTATGGTTAGCGTACCTGGTGTAAGAGGTTCTACTTTCATTTGACCTGATGGAAGCTTTTGGGGGAAACATGTATAGTATAACTACTCCACAAATCTGTGCTTTTGCCGATAGTCAGAACACCCAAGGCATTCGCGGTACATTGAAGCTGCCCTTTGGCAAGTGCTTGGCCGAAGTCTTCTTGTCCAGGATCATCAGTTGGAAGACCAACCATTGTCGTCATCGCCTCGTGGACACGTCGGATGCATCGTCGACGTCTGAGACGTCTGAGACGCCTGAGACGCCTGAGACGCCTGACTGAGACGCAGGAGTTTGACATCGTTTGACACTGAATGAGTCTGAGACCTTCACATCGCTGGATGCCCTGCGACAAAACGCCCGAAGAAGGTCGGTAGCGCGAGGGAGCGTCACGGTGCGCGACTGGTGGCTTCCGAGATCATGGATCATCGTGGTCCCGGTCATGGTCCAAAATGGATGTCCAAAGAAGAGGGTGTCCAAGAATTGGGGGGGCAGAGATCGGCCATACATGTGGCCATGAAGATAGCTCAATTGATCTTAAGTGGTTCAACGAATGAGATCAAGGGACCCACATGGCGGGGCTGTCAATTTGTCCATCGGAGGGCGGTATCCGAGTTTTGATCCATAGCCGCTAGCCACGTCAATTACATATGCATCACACCCTCCACCCGGACCCATGCACCCTTCACCTTCACTGCACCCATTGTACCCTTCACCTACCGTGCCTTTACAAGTCCGCCACGCAAAGAAAGCATAGACTCACGGCGCTCTTGCAAGGCTTTAGACAAGCAGTGTAACGGCTAGTCAGTTTGTATTGTCTACTCAAAATGTCCTGAGTCTGTTTGTCTCATCCTGAGTCTGGCAGTTGGAGCGGAGAGGGTCGCTTGAGCCCAGGGTGGTTCTCCATCCAAGGGTGACCACGGAAAAGGGCACGAGGGGCACATGTGGGTTCAAGGTAAGAAGGCACATGACCGGCCCATGCAGAAAGGACATGAAAGGACCAGGATGGAGGGGAGGAGTTTCCAGCACAGAGATCAGACCTCACATACAGCAGGACGGATCGATGACAAAAACCCGGCTAGGCCTCCTGTCCCGATCTCCGTGTTTCGCGTATCAACCGGGATCTCCAACATGGTCCATCGCATCCACCCTCGGTTCCGAGGTCGCCAGCAAAGACATGGACATCACTGTGGAACCCACTTCCAGGGAGGCCTTGAGCCAAGTGCATGTCCGGGAACCAAGAGAGAGTCGACATAGTCGACTAGGGCGCAGCATACAGGGCCTGCGGCGAAAAGGGCTTATAGGCACGTCGATAGGTTGCACCTGGCGCGGATGTAAATGTGGCGTGACCAGCACATAGACTTCCAGATTTTGTTGGTCATGAGGTGATTTTGGGGGTGTCTTTCGGACGCTTGTGCGCTTTTAACCAATCATGACAGGTATTGCATGGTATTGCGGTATTGCCCCCTTTGACATTTGCTCGCAATTGGTATACAGCATGCACCGGAAAGCCCCCCCCCAATGGCATGTTTGGAGCATGCACAGAATCTGCATGACCTGTCCACTGTCCACAGATCCACGTGTTTTCTTGGTGCAGTTTTTGATAGTTTTTGCTGTCGCGTGTTTTTATCCAGGTCTGTGGAACCCGAAGGGGCATGAGGATAGGACCATGTTCTCGGAGCACTGGGCACGTTCTTGCCACCAAAGGATACTGAAGGATAGAACCTGAACCTAGTGGGGTGCTCCGGACCCCCGAAAAGGCTGCCTATCGGTCCCAACATGTCCCAACACAAGACTCAAAGATGCTGAAGATAGCCAAACACAAGACTCAACGGAACCTCACGATCCCAGACGTTGCAACAACTGAACTGCAACATGCTGGACGACCCAAGCCCGAAGGAAGAGACAGCTCTTGCAGGCATTTTGCAGGCCTCTTCCCCTGCAGAAGCATCAACATCAGCACACTGATCACTTCAGCAGAAAAAAAAAAGCAGGAGCAGGAGTAGGAGCAGCAAGATACCAGATTCTGAGGTTGAAACCAAGATCCATTTCTCCACTCATCTCCACTCTCCACTCTCCGATGCACCTTCACCTCTCTTCGCCCAGGTGGGCGACGCGGTGGATATTCTGCAGATGCGTTCTGCCAGCCTGGAGACGTCCAAGGCGGGAGGGGAGTGGATGCGGGTCTACCCTCCCTCCAACGTCGGAAAGTGGACTGGCTGGTCTCCTGGAACACGAGTTTCCTCTACAAACAGGGGATTGCCCACTTCCAGGTGTATTTTCAGGGACTATCCTCATGAAACATCGAACACCACCTGAAACAGCAGAGGGAACATGGTCCTCCAAATCACGAGCCGTACTGCCTCCCCTCTCCACCGAGACCCTACACTGTCACCACCGCCTTGGCCGGTCCTGTTACTCGCGGGAAGTGACCCAGGAAGGTGAAAACTCACTTGGAGTGTTGGTGGTTCTGGGGAGCCTGTTTTCCGATGTGTTCATTGCTTCAAAGATCCATCGCATCGAGATGCGCATTTGCATGTACATGGGGCAACATGTTCCACTAGATCCTTCATCACCTTCATCATCCTTGGAACTTGCTGGGAGGGTGGAACTCTTGCTGGGAGGCTTTTGAGCTCGCATAGCAGGGGGTACAAGCCCCCCCAAAACCTTCTGTGCGCGTCCAAGAACTTGGGCTGGTACACCCTGACTCGCTCACATGAGCTTTGGATGAGCTTTGTTTATGCATCTCTATGGCAACTTGTTCAAGATTAACATGACGCCACACCCCGTGGACGGTACCGATGGTGGACTCTTGGGAGGCACAGCAGGACAGCGGTGTCGGACAGCAGGTTCATTTGCGTCTGATCTGATTAAAGGGCATAAGTACCTGGACCATACCTGGACCCGACTTCTAGCCTAGAAAATGGGACATGACTGACCGTAGTTAAAAGCAGGTATTTAGATGTATTTAGTGGTACTTGTACCTAATTGTCCAAGGTACTTTTGAGACTCCAGGTACCTTCTTGGTTGGATACCCCATAATTGAAGAGAGCTGGCCGCTGTGGGAGTGCACTTTTTTCCATGATTTGTAGCTTCATCTGGATCATCTGAACCTAATCATCTTTGCAAAATTTTCATCCACCTGAGGTCGTCGCCAAATATCATTGAATCATTTACTATATAAGGCTTCCAACTCAAAGCCTTCTATCTGCTGCTGAAATGCTGAAAATTACAATATAAACAAGCAATCTCTCTTGCATTGATAGGTTTGTGAAAGTTCTTCTGTAAGCATTGATAGGCTTGTGAAAGTTGTTCTTTTGTAAGGTTTTGTTCTTTTTGGTGAATGAAATATATTCATACCACCAATAATATTCATTCTCTAGAATGGAAGCAAAACTCAAGTAGAATTCCATTTGCATTGAATTGGAATCAAATTAGAAAATTAGATATATAGATCAATTGAATTTAACATTAGAAATCATAAATAAATCAATTGGACATTGGAATAGACAAAATTACAAGTTTTAATGCAAAACAAAATGAAATAGAATTAAATAAGAAATAGATTGGAATTAAATTAGAATTGAATAAATAATATTAAATCAAAATCCATTATTCAAATTGAAATTGACCTAGACCTAAGGTAGAATTGAATTAAAGATATTTAACCTAGGAATTAAATAATAGAACAATATTGCAATATTGATATAGAATTCGGTTACAAATAATTCAATTTAATGAAAATTGCAAATTCAATTTGAATTCCAATAAATAGAATGCAAATATACTTTATTTAGAATTAAATTGGACATATATTGCAAATTCACATATAAATTCAATTTGGAATTTAATATTAGATCCAGAATAATCAAAGATAATTACAATTACAACAAAATTAAATTAGAATAAAATTGAATTACAATTTGATTATAATGAATTTTAAAAATACATAAACTTAATTTAGAATTTAATTAGGTTCACTTTAGAATTGAAATAGAAGCCTATTACATATTCAAAACAATTCAATTTAAAATTCATTTAGATCCAAATTTTTTTCAATAAAAATAGAAATGAAACAAATTCAATTAGAATAAATATTGATTTGGAATTTAGTTAAATTGTATTTAAGTCAAAATTCATAGAATTAAATTAGAATTGAGTTAATAACTATTTAGAAATGAATAAGAAATAATGTTTATTTGTTTAGCAGACCAGCCAAAAGAACAAATTAGACCCATGGAGAGGGACCCAGGAGAGATTGGACAGGAGACATAGATCCAACAAGTTCAGACTCATGGAGGGGGACCCAGGAGAGGCTAGACAGGAGACACGAGTCTGATTTTTATATGTTTTTGTTTTTGTATTGTTTTGGTAGACCAACGAACATACAAAAAATCAGACCCATGGAGAGGGACCCAGGAAAGGCTAAACAGGAGACAACCAAGACTGCAGACCACATGTCCACAGAGTCAGACAAGAGCCCCAATGGGGTCTGGAATTGTGTTATTTTTGGATTTTCGAGGTTTTTGCATGGTCTGCTCCAGATGGCCAGAACCTCGAAAATCCAAAAAAAACAAAAAAAACAAGAAAACAAAAAAAAAAAACAACATCTATTCCTCAGACAAACATTGGTCTATTTTTTGTGTGTTTTTTGGTTTTCTTGTTTTTTTTTTTTTTTTTTTTTTTTTTTTCTTGTTTTTTTTTTTTTTCTTTTTTTTTTTTGTTTTTCTTGTTTTTTTTGGTTTTCTTGGTTTTCTTGTTTTTTTTGTTTTCTTGGTTTCACAGGCATTGCAATCTTGTTTTTGTTTTTTGGTTTGCATGTGTCTTTCGGCCTTTTCACACAATGTAAGAGACAGATGCAGTGAGAGACAGATGCAGTGAGAGACAGATGCAGTGAATTTGCGCAAAAAAGCGCACTCCCGTGGTGGCCTGTTCTGTAATTGAACCGTTCACGGCCTGGAAATGAGCTTCCTCCGTTCCTCGCTGCGATGTTCACCGGTTCCGGTGGCCAAGAACTGGCTCTCATCGGCCAGACTCGCTTCCCTCATGCCCTTCAAACAAGTTTGCCCTTGGATGGGCAGTTGGCACCACAGGCCATGCACCTCTTTGGCTTAACGAAGATCGGAGGCCAATGCACCAAGGGGGGCGGCAAGGAAGTCGTGGTTGGATTGAGCGTGGATGAACATGGGACATTTGTCACATGACCTGTTGCTTCTTTTTTTGGACTCTGAACAAACCCGAGATGGCATGACTCCAAGAAAACGGGTACCAGCTGGGTCTCATTACAATGTGTTCAACCATCTCCAGGGACGTGGTAATGCCTGGACAATGCTTTGGAAATGGCAAGTAGCACTTTGTGTAATTATGCTTGTTGGGTTTCGGAGCAGATGTCCAAGGAAGAGCTTGGACTTTCCCGATGTGTCCAACGGATGAGGTCCAATAAGTCTGAGATCAATGACTGTAAAACGGGAAGGTCGACCTCAAAACCGATCACCCTCAACACTGATCATAGCTACGTTCCTAACTCACAACGCTCAATGAGAAGGTCCACAAAACGGATAACGCCCATGTTTATAGTTGAAGTAGAAGAAATATATTTTGAGCGCTCTCAGTATGTATGTATGTATGTATGTATGTATGTATATATATATATATTTGTTTGTATATGTGTCACGTTAAAAGCACCCTGGGATGCTGTAGCAAGCCCCTGGCCTGGAAAACCACAAGGCTTGTGGTCACCGAACATCTCACCATGTGTATGTGACATATCCCAGACATGATCGTTTGGACTGCCATATGAGGGTGGTTCACCTGGGAGTCGCTGCATGTAGGCAGTCCTATGGCAGTCCCATGCAGTGCTGGTGAATATCAGAAGCACGATGAGTCCTGGAACGTCCTCTCAAACGACCAGTCCTCTCATCTCGGAGCATCCCACGGACTGTCCCTCCAACACACACCTGGAACTGTGATGCCAGATTCTGTGTTTTTTTCTTTGGAACTCGATCAACCCAAACACACCTCGAAGGCCACCCCTCCGGTACCCCAACGACTGGCGGAGCGCGTGCCGCCTCGGGGGAGACCTTGCGGACCTCGGCGGTCGGCTCGACCAGGCTGGATGCCTCTCAAGAACCTGGCCTCCGGCGACGCCTTCGCCGAGGCGAAGCCAGAGCTCAATGTGCCCTGGCGCGAGCGCACGAGATGGCACGAGATGGCACAAGCCCAAAGATCAGTGGTGGATCATGGTGGATCTATATAAATCTATAAGGATTGTTGGGTTCTCAGTATAAGGATTGTTTGGAATCAGATTGTTCTGGCTGCCAAGGGTTATTCAGACTTTGGACCTGCGAACTGCTGGTCAAGCACTGACCCATTTTTCTTTGCCACGTTTCATGACGATCCATTGGAGGGTTGGTAGCGAGAAGTTGCTCGGGCAGATAATCAGATCCACTGCCCCAAACAAAAGCATAGGCATAGTATGGCCAGATATAGTTCCTTCCTCAATCCTGTGGAATATCACGCTTATTTAATGGTCTTGAAGGGTCTTGTATTTGCACGTATTTACATATTACATCATATTATGATCTATTTGCATATGGGGCAAGCCAACTGCTCCAACCAACTGAAGCAGCCATGTCAGTGAAAGGATTGTTGTTCATAGAGTGAGTCGAATGCGCTTATCAATGATTATATACTGTGACATATATTATATATAAGCTAGTCACCAGAAACCCTAGTCACATATGGCCGCTCGCTAGTCACTTGTGTGAAGTCTGTGCCAATCCCCAAATGTGTCAGTTGTGGTGAATAGTGATACCCTTCGATAGGCGAAACTAAAACATGTCCCAGTTCATGTCACTGAGTCCCACACCATCCAATCTCCACCCCGTCGGGAGTGTTCCCACTTCTTCTTCCTTTGACTTTCCGCTGTGGCCGACGCCGGACTTGGCGCTTGGCTGGAGCAAGCCGCTGAAACGACTCCCTTGGCGTTCGCATCGCTGAGGAGCCGGAGATTCCTCCAGAGGAGGACACCGCATTCGGTTGGGATCGATGGGTTCTTTCAGTCGAAGATGGGGCTTCAGTCGGAGTGCGGGTACCGCATCTGTTGGAGACTCTAAATGCACCGGTGGAAGAGCTTGACCCCTTCTTGGTTCGGGGGAAACTGAGGGCTCATGAGTGGATTGGGATTCAAGGTGCTCAGAAGATGGTGCTCAGAAGATGGGTTCAATTGGCAATTGACATACAATTGGCATCAATCTACCATTGCCATATACTACTTTACATATTAAATCATACTTATAGTATACAGTAACTTGAATTCAGCCCCACCCGTTAACGTTCATTATGCCCTCCCCAAAAGTACTCACCCATGCGGACATTTTGATCAAAGACCACCGACTGCTTGTCCATGTTTCTCCTGCCTGTATCACCCCATGTAACCCATTCAGTTTCACATTCTTTTGGATTTCCCACATGTGTTTTCCATTTTCCAGACGGATCCCATGTGTTCTTCGACACCCAGACTAACCGAATCGACGCGGACCCAGACTTATTGGGGCGCCCTGTGTGCGCGGACGACCCGGGTTCATCCGAGAAACCACCGAAGTGTCACGTCTCTGGCGACGCCGGGAACGCGGAACAGCGATCGATCGAGTGCTTCGCTCTTTGGCCACGATCGATCGAGTGGTTCGAACGAGACCCACACTGCGATGTTCCACCACCGGTGTGTTGGAGTTCTCAGTCTCCTGTGGTTTCAGACGCCCCGGGTGCTGGAAGAAAACATCCGGGTTTAGACCCACATGGAACCTGATAGCATGGACCTTTGGAAGATAAAGGAAACCCAGTGTTTTCCAGGTTGCATGTGGGTCTCCTCCAGTGGGTATTTATTTGTTATCCCTTCCAGTTGCCTTCAGCGATGCGTTGGAGCAGCTGTAGTGATCTAGAATGACTAGAAACAAACATTACAAAAAAGACACTTCCTGCAACAAACATGGTGACGTGGATGGCAACCCCCCCAAAGTTGGTATTCGGAAGCATGGTTTTGGGATGGGCCAGAAGACGTCCACGTAGCCATGATTCTTGCAGGGTTAGGCCCGTTAGGCCTTGTTTAAGTTCTTCCATGTTCAATCCCTAGGTTTGATGCCTGACAGCCACACTTCACTGACCGAACGTGTCGCATTCGACTGTCAGGATACCAGCAAGCTTCCGAGGAACCCACCCAGATGGGTCTCTGGGCGCAAGCGGGCGCGCGTCGCCGGTAGCGGGCGCGGGTGGTTCCTCACGTCGGGCGGTTTTGGGTGAAACGGCGTGTGTTCTTTCCAGAAACATGTCGGACGCTCGCCCTCCGTGTTCGCCCTCAGTTTTTGTGAAAAATTGCAAGAAATGTGCGGAGAACGTGGGTAAGTTAGACTGTGTGCAAGTTTTGTGTGGGTATCAACCCACGCACTACGGTTGTGTGGTTTTATGGTTACAACGGTGTTTTGTGTGGGTATGAATCAACGTTCAACTGAATCAACCGTTGAAGGGCGCATTGCCGCACTAATTAGAAGCCAGCAAGTTGGTTGCGGCAGAGCTACACATTCCGACAGGTTGGCATGGTGACGCGACTGTTCGCACGGGACATCTAAGTTGATTGATGGTTACGGGGCGACTTTGCTGACCGATCTGACCAGAGTAGTTGTGTTGGGAGATTGGGAGATCAAGATGCTAACTAACTATGCCACTATGCCATTCATCCAACATGCCAACGATGACTCACCGTTCGGTCAACCACATGTGTCGGAGACATTTAAGCAGAGTGCGGTTTTTGTGCTGGTCCGAGCAGCGGTCTTTGTGACTCGAGACCAGTGCGGTTTTGGTGCTGTTTGGTGTGACACCAAATGTAAAGATATTTGCCCAGGCACGTGTGAAGATTAATGAGGGATTCTGGAACCATAACCAAATAATTGTGCTGCCACATTTGTGGCAAAGTCGTCTGCAGTTGTGTGAGTCATTTGAGGAGACTGTGTATTGTCAATGCACTAGTTGAGGTTCAACCCATATGAATTGAGAACCCTAGATGTGTCCAAGATCGAAGTGACATATTCTGATTTTTGCTTGGAGTTTCAAGTTCCTTCAGTGCCAACTTCCAAGTTGAAAACCAGCTGATGCTTGCCGATTATGTTTGGACCATATAACCATCAGACCGTTCAGGACACAGTTGTGTTTAAGCACTTTAAAGGTGGCTGGCTCAATGACTGGATCATGATGCAAACCAGAAGAAAATGGCCACCCAAATAGCCTCATGTTTCATATGTTGTTTCATGTGGCCAATCGCTCCATGCGCACCCTCGTTCCAAAAGCCTTCAGGAAATTCCTAAACCCGCTTCTTGTCAGCTCGCGCGCGTTTGTCACTGTGCATCATCCATCCACAAGGTTCAAGATGGATTGCTGTGCCACCTTCAACGGCAGCATCGCAATATGATCATGATGACGGAGCCACTTGGGCCGCTCAAAGCGACCTTGAGCCGTTCAGCGAAGATCCACCAATTTTGAGCAGTTTTCCATATTTGCTCGGTTTGATTAAGACTGGTCGAATCCCGGAACACAACGATCGATCGATTTGAGCCCGGACAGGTGCGACAGGGAACCCGATGGATGATCTACCGACGTCAACCCAGTCCCAAGTCGATACTATCCATGTGTGCCGAATCAACATACTCTTAGTTGTGTAGGGTCTGAAGCATACCATGTCCCAGACACTCCATGTATGCCATATATACCTACATTGGGGTGGTTTGAGGGGTCAATGTAGGCATATACGGCATACATGGAGTGTCTGGGTGTTGTTTCCGGTTGTTTGGACCGCTTCTTTACCTCATGTGGACCTCATGCGGGCCTCATGCGAGAGGTCTTAGGTCGGATCGACGCTCGGTCGGACGTCCTTTCGTTGGCACCCAACGGATGTCCAAGACTCTTCAGTCTGTTTCTGGTGGATTCATTGGGGGAGCATTGGGGAACCATTTTGCATGGTGGTTTGTAGGTGAGTCCCTGGTATCTGATATCTTGTTACGCTTCTCAGATGATAGCACTCTTCATCGGTCCATTTGGTCGGCCAGCCTCCCACTTCCCACTCTCGGCCTCCCAATCGATCGGCAACACCGGAACCGTGTGACGTCGCCCGGCAGCCCGGCATGGCATGGCATTCCGCGGTGACGTCGCCCGTCGTGTGCAGCCCGGCCGGTGACGGTGTTCAGGAAGTTCCAAACCATTCAGATGGGCTTTGAGCAAAAGGGCATCAACTTGGAACCTGCACGGGCTGCCCAGCCCAGTGGAGTCGGGTTTGTTTCGCTGCACATGTGGAAAGAGAATATACAGCCACAGTTCTTGAAGGAAGAACATTGTACAGTCTAGAAGAGTTCTTGAGTCTTGAGGACTTGGTAGCAAAGTGCAAAGTCCTAAAAGATACTCAAAGTTTTTTTCAGTGGCAACAAAATATCTGCTTGTCGGCGAGTCAGTCTCTTTAGCTGCAGAAAAAGTATTATTTTTGTTCCTTCTAGTTCTCCTTCAATCTCCTTCATGTCCGTCGCACGAGTTCGCCGGGAAGCCGCCCAGTGGGTGACGAGGTGCTGCCGGACGACGAGCCGCCCTTGCCAGACTTCGAGACGATGCTGAAGCCCTCGCGCTTCGCGCAGCAAAACCCAGGCAGATGAGATGGATATATAAGCACGGTAGTTATGAGTACAGTATGGTACATACTGTGTATGGTACATTTTGATTCAGGTTCATGATCCATACAGCGCCAGGGATTAAGAGCGGTGCAAGGGGATTGAAGCTACATTAGATCATTGGATTCCGAGTGCTCGGAACACTGCACATGATCCCACGGACTTTGGGGTGTGCTGAGCTTGTGTGGTTCTCGACCTTGAGTGCCACATGCGTGTTTGACCAGGGGTTCACTGGAGACGGCTGGAGACGCAGTGTTTTTAGAGGCTCATGATGGCTCATGGACCAAACTACAAGGAGCTCTCAAAACCAATAGCCCTGGCTGTGAGATGAAGGATGCTGTGCACAAGCACTTTTCCAGTGCTTGCCTTGTGCATGGGAATGCCAAAAAGATATCAATCGGTTTGTAAATATCCTTCATGGAAGTGGTTTTTGTTGGGCATGATATTCCGCAGGTCTCCAGCACGGTTTGCAGCTTAGGGATGTTTTTGTATGTTTTTGTATCCTTTTTCAGGCTGAACTGGTCATTTCTGCGGTCCCAGCAGCTCCCTGTCAGAATTCGGTCTGTGGATCTGGTGGATTTCTCCAAACTGCTTTGGATTTGCTTCTGATCCGCAGGTCTCCATGCCAACTTCCATCGGATCATTCATGTACTTAATCCCATTCACGCCATGATCTCCCACCATGTGCTTGTGAACCAAAAACGGCTGAGTCCCTGAGTCTCTGAGTCCCAAGTGTTCCCAATGTGTCCTGCCTGATCCTTCCTTCCCTCCCCTTCCCCCCGCCATTCGGAGCCGCACCGTGCCAGGCCATGTGGCCGTGCGCCGGCCGCTTCAGCCTGCCGTGAACCTCCCCGAGCCCTCGGCGAAGATGTCCTCCCAGGCGGGACCAGACAGCGTGGCCTGCGGGACGCCGTGAGGACGGGATCCTTGAACAAGGATCCAGTCCACTTGTGGTTTTTGACCTAAGGAACCAAACCTGGAGGGGTTCCACTCCAGAAACGAATTCCCGATCCAGTCGTACCTTCTCAGGTTCGGTGATTGGAGACTAGTTACGTAGGTGCCAGGAGGGCCCAAGTACCTTCTGAGAAGGTATGTGAGGGCCTAGGGAATGCAGAACAGGATTTCTACTGTGGTTCAGCTTGGGCTCTAAACCTCTCGCCCGGCGTGGAGTGTTCTTGTTGGGGGCTCCGGCTTCGGCCGTGGAAGTTGTGGGGTTGCAGAAAGGGTTTCATCCGACTTGCGCCAGACTCCGGCTGCTCTTGGTGGAAGGGTCATGTTTCACAAGCCTTTCAAAGGAATCAAGATACACAAGGCACAAGTAAGTGTTGCTTCACCCGGACGGACAACAAAAAAACAGCACAACAGCATAACGTACAAAATGGATGCGCTGGATGAGGATGCCCCTGTTAAATATGTGCCGTCAAGGCTGAGTCTTGTGAGGATTCATGTAGCTGTTAGGGGTATAGCTACAGACACTGAGGTGTTGGTCAAATCTCTTACCACACTAGTAAGTTTCATGACGATGGGACATGTATTTGTGTCCATAAGTGTGTGAAACAGCATAGAATGTAGAAGTTGCTTGCCATTGACAGTCCTTTGGTCCTGTATATTATATATATATCCTTGGGGAAGCATAATAGAAGATCAAAGCTGGCTGCATTTCATCCATGTCCCTCCTGACATTGTATAGATGGGAAAGACCTTAACACGTACACCTATGGAAAAGGGCTTGTTCACAAATTCAGACATCGGCACGTGAACAACCAGTGGGAGAATCCTCAACTCTTGAAGAACCTAGAGATCCTTTTTGTCCCTTCTCTTTGGCCGCTGTCACAATGTCAGCGTGTCCAAGATCCAAAATGACAGTCGAAAAACCGGTCGACTACGTGGGTGAAGTTCACTTGGAAACCAACTGTTTGTTCTTAGAACCACGTGTTTGTTCATAAGTTAAGTCACCTGTGCCTTCGTCTTGAAACCTTCATGAACTCTGGGATTTGGGCGATCCAGGGAGCGCCCCTCCAAAAAGCCTGCTGTAGACTTTCTTCGACCAATCTCTGACCACCTTAAAGGTCCCTTGCCGCCAAGTTGTGACCCATCCCAAGCATCATCCTCTCGTCTCCTCTCGTCTCCTCTCGCCAGTCTTTGAAGAGCCGTTTGCATCACTTCGTCTCCTCCATCTGAGCAAGCCTCCGGCCTCTGACTTGAGCTTTCGCAAAAAGGACAGACTCTATAAAGACCGGAACACATATGAACACATTTATTTGTTGATCTTTTTTGTAGTTGGTTTCTTCCAACTTGGATGTGTACTGAACATCAAGTCGATCCCAGGACCCCCCCCCCCATCCATCAAACTATGCCGTCCCAGTGAATTGGGGTGGTCAACCGCCAGTCCCACGAGATGGACAGAATTTCAGCGAATTGGTCGGGTTTGGACCACCAGGAATGTTGTTCTATTCGTCTAAAGCTACTTGCACTAGCCATGCTACTGCTATGAAAAGAGCGCCCGACTCACTGATATTCTGCTAGCAGTGAAACATCTTCCGGCGATGAGGGTCCGCCTTTGAGTTTGGCTGTCTTGTTTTGGGGGGTAAAAAAGAGGGACAAATACAGAACATTGACTTCTTATTTGGTGTTTGTATGTTCATTTCGAGGTGAGTGTTTATGTCAGAGCTCCTGTGTACCTCGTGCCAGTTGGAGCCCATGGATGCTGGAAAACCGCTTTGTAACTCGTAGGAGGCCAGGTGAAGACGCCTTTCATTTGTAGAGTGAAGAGAACACGGATCATCGGACGCAACTTGCATCATTTTCACCATGAATCGGATGCCGGACGTGCAACTCTTGAGGATGGAGGGTTGAGTTAATTTTCAGAAGTGGCTGGAATGCTAGCCTCGGCCCATTTGAGAATTTCTGGAGGATCGCTTTCCCCGAACATAGTAACGGAACATAGCTTTATGGGGGAAACTGAGGGAGTGAGCTTTCCAACTGGTACATGTGAAATGCTATACCAAACATTGCAGCTTCTTACGTGCTATGGTGTCTATGGTTGGGTGTTACATGCTTTGCATGTGAGAGCTGACGAAATCTACAGGTGAAATCAAATCTTCCACCCCAGGAAACGCCAGAAATCGCTCAGGAGTCCCAGTGTCTACCTTCAGCGAATGCAGTTGACGCACAGCGAATGCAGTTTGCAGGTATGCTTCTGACCGCCTTAAACCTGAATCAGTACTGATGTGTTGTTTATTCCTTCAGGCAATGGCAAGGCCACTTCTCGTGCAGTGGCACCTTACAAAGTGAGGGAGTGCCAACTGCTGAATGATCCGCGTTTTGTTAGCGTTCCTGATTCCGACGAAAGTCTCAGGCCTGCTAAGTACACCGATCACCTACAACGATTTGATGTGAGGCTGCAAGATTTCGGAGGCCGAATAGAATATAGAATCCGGCATGAGGAAATTCCTTTATAAAGATGTTCTCGCGGAACATCAAAGGAGCCAGGATGACCCAGAATGCAATTGTTTTCATCATCTACATCTCAGTCCCAGTGATTCCCAAAGTTGACCCTTCATCCCAGTGATTGTTGACCCTTCATCCCAGGAATTCCTGTTTTCATTTTGTTTTCTGTGACTGCATCCGAACGAAGCCCATGATAGTCTTTAAGGCCACATCAACTGCTGGTTCTTCAGATTTCAATTCTTCCAACATTGAAACACTGGGTGATGGTTCCAGATAGTCTAACTTGTTTGACCTTTACGTGGGATTGAGCCAACCAACTTATTTTTGGTCGTTGAGTTGAAACCAACATCATTGAAACAGGTTTGAACAGGCCTGCTGTGCGCTGCACGCAGCCGAGCAGCGGCATGGTCGCGGCTTCTGTCTGGTGGTTCTTCACTTGGAAGATGACCAGAGCCCGGCAGGGAATTTGGACCTCCAAGTGACAGCAGAAGGCGGTCCGCTCTTCCTAGTGACAGGCGGACCTTGTGGGACGATTTTCGGTGATGATGATGAATCCAGTTGGTTCTCGGAACTGAGGACAATTTTTTGAGTTACTATTGGCCCGGTTCCTGGACAACAACTCCAAGTCTTCCCAAGTCTCCCAGATTTGGTCTAGTGGAAAATCGGATGCGTCTGACACCACCAGCTGCTGGTAAGATGGACATCGATAGCCTACAGGAGCTAAGCTCGGAAGTTCCCGAGAAAAGCAACCAAAGCGTTGAGTATCAATAAGGGTCGTGTGGCTCGTCCCATCCAGTGAGTGGATATCGTGCAAAACAACCTTCCTCCAGGACCGGACCTAATAGGAACTGCTGGTAGCAGCTGCTTGGGTGGAACGGTTCCGAGTGTCAGATCACCAGAGTCGCACCATGGCCACATCTCTCGATCGGTCAAAAGCGATGTCGATCTTTGGAACGAACAAACACCATGGCCATGTGTGTGTGGTTTGTGTGTGCATTTCTTCTAACACCTCATGGATGTGGAGAGCATGTGTGTGTGTTTCTGCTCACGTCCATCCAATCAGTTTATGTCATACGCTGGAGCCCTCCTTAATATAAAGACAATGGAACCAGCCCCCGCTAGTCGGAGCTGGCGGAATGCTTCAGTAGCTGCTTTTGAGGTGTCCTGTTGGGAGTTGCAGGGACATCAGGAAGTCTTCACCTTCCGATCTAAGACCAATCACTTTCCAGCACTCTAGTTGTACGCATTTTGGATTCGTACTGTAGGGGTTAGCCCTGTTCCCTATCATTTGCCGGGCATAAAATTATCTTATAATTATATACATGATATTACTTATTACATTCAAAGGTTTGGGGAAGACAGATATGATCGTATTACATTCATATTGACTCCAGTTTTGTTGGAGTGGTGGAAGAAAGATCAATCAGCTGCGGAGATCCAAGGCCCTGCCGGTGATAGATCCATCGGGAGTGAGTTTGAAACTCCACTCCTGTTTCACAGCACTGTCACTGCGCGTTTGGGAAGGAAGATGAAGCCACTGACGGACTGACGGACGTATTTCTGGGGAGGGGAGGTGGTGAATATGGTAGAGACTCATCCAATGGACGGTGCCGAAAGCGATTCATGCCAATATAATTCATAGTAAGATTCCAAAACGATGACAGTGTCATCTTCTTCAAAGAGACCCTAGCTGCTAGGTCTGGCAAGTGACTTGTTGAAGCCACTGGCCCTTGTGCGAATACAAGCAAATCACAGAGCACATCATCCTTTGGTCGCCGGTCGCCAGACAGGTAAGAAGTGCTCCATTGCTCCATTGCCTATATAACTCGCAGGTGAGTGTACCATCCCTATATAATTCAATCAAACATCATCCTTTGCTCCATTGCTCCACACCCTATACCTCCACTCCCTCGCGGTCAGAGATCGATCCGCCAGGCGTGGATCCAGCTGTCCTCGTTGCCCGTGGGCTTGTGAGGAGCTGAGTCCTTGATGTGGGTCCTTTTCAGAGCTTTTTTTTGATGAGGTAACTTGACATTCCTTCCAGGTGCCAGATCTTAAAACCCATGATTCGTGGGGCGGAGAAGCGCCCAGAAGTAGGATTGCATGACTATGAAGACAATGTTGCACTGTTACGCTTGTCAATGTTGGTCATTCAGTCCTGAGTGGAGAAGTTCTCCTGTTGGGTCGGCAAGAAGTGCGGATCCAGGCACTCCGATCCCGGGCCCAAGACCTTTTGGCTTCAAGGCAAACAAAGTGATTCGCAGATATTCCTGGAGGCCCTGTGATTCAGATGGCTTTGACATTGAAGTACAGGAATGGCTTCATTGATGCAGAGGCTGAGATGCCCCAGCCGCTCCAGAGCGACCTGCCACGTGCCAGCAGTTTGCCACCCAAGATGTCAAAGATGGTCCAGGTTGAGGAGTTCTTGCAAGAAGAGGAGCCGTCTTTTTGCGCATGGGATGACCAGGAATGGTCAAGAAGCCACGTTCTTTTTTGATGTTGCTTTGGGGACATCCTCCATGTTGCCAGCTTCTTCATGTCGCTGTGTTAGCCAATATGGATTTTGAGCGTTCGCCCCTTGATTGAATTGAGGGACCACCAAAAAGAATAAACCCTACCAGCGACACATTTCCTGGGAGTCCAAAAGGGCATCCAACCAGGAGTTTCTCAGGGGTGGCCATTAGACCCAACCCGAGATGAGTTATCTAACTTCTGGAATCTTTGTGCGTGCTTTCCATTGTTTTCATGTCCGAGAGCTCGCAACGTAGGAGAGCTCGCAGACCTATGTACAGATGCTCTCCGAGAACCTCTCCAACCCTCTCGATCGCAGCCCGCTCGCCCCTGGACGAACCCGAACCGGAGCTCACTCACCGAGCACAGAGATGGTGCGCCTCAGTGGGAGCATTGGACACCCGGAGCTTTGCCGAAGGCCCTGTATCTTCTGGATGGCAGGAGAAAACGACGCGTATTGACGTGTTGATGTACTGAATCCCGAGTCCAAGACCATGTTTCAAACATTTTTAAACGGTCTTTATAGGTTCCAAGTCCAGGAATTTCCCTGGGTGGTGCCCAGAATAGTAGAACTGGACTTCTATGGGAACATCAACACAGAAACGAGCAGAAACCTCAACCTTATGTTGTTGTTCTTGTAACGGACGTTGAGGGCATCAGGTTCCTGATGCTAGGACCCGGACAGTAGACAGTAGACACGGTACTTGTTCACGGGTTTCAATAAACCAATCTCCTGTGACTCAGTGACAGAACAAGATCGCGGATGTTTGCAATAAAGCTGACTTCTGGGGTGCGTTTTTCTTCCTTCCCTTCCCCTGAGGACACTGCCAGAACAGTGCTGGTTGTTCTTTCTGCCACCTGACGCACGAGAAGAAGGTCGCCAAGCCGGACAAGAAGCAGAGAAGCTTCCTGCAGTCCTTATCCCACCGGGAATTCTTCGGCCTGATCTCTCACTTTTGCCATGAAAAAGCAACGCTTCTCAACATCACCCAAGAAGCTGGCGAAGTCTTGAAGATTTTGCAAGAGGAGGCTCCGGAGAATATCACATTGAGAAAACCATGGAATTGGAATACACCACCTGTTTGGTCTTCGGAGTTCATAGTCCTCCCTTTGGGCCAGGCCATCCACGTTGGCCCATGATGATTTCAGGGAGCGCAACCCATTGTGCTAAATGTATCTAAGTGTTATAAAGGCCGTTGGCCAAAGCGACCATGTTATTCATTCTTTCAGACCCTTCTACCCTACTACTGCAAGCAGGCAAGCAGTGTTTTGGCCCGATGTGAAGTCACAAGCTGTGACTCTCAAACCGGTTTCTTGTTTAATTTCTTGATGCAATCATTCTACACCTGCATGGTTTGACTTTGACATCACCTTTCTTCAAGGCAGTGGGAGTGTAATGTTTTGATGTTCGCCCCTTGTTGGCCGATAGGCCGTCTTTTCTTTGTGCCCCATGAACGTTCCTGGACACCTTCTCAAAGTCTTGGCGCCTCGACTGAAACAAGCCGGTGGAGAAGCTGAGGTCACGATATATATTATATATATATATACGGATTTCCTGCACATGTCTTCAACTATATATGGGTGTTTATTGGCTTACGCCATGGACCCTGAAAACCACATGGTCGGTAGAGGAAAACAACCTTCCCAAGGGCCATTGTCGGGGTCCATGTTAGCTTTCGGGAGTGAATCAGCACACTCTTTAGTAGACAGATTTGGAGGATGTTCCGAGTGGTGGAAGTACTTTGATGTAGGTTGGTTATGACTTGCTTTCTTGCATGATGCCCTCCCTCGCAGATCCCGGTCAATCTGTTATGTTATTCCTCATATTCACTCCAGTTTGCAGGTCTCCGGCTCCTCCAAAACCCGCCATTTTTCCTGAAACTGGCCACATCCTCACCTCCACGGTGACCTGGCTGGAACGTCTGGCTCCCTCCGTTCCGTAGCACCGGACCGGACCGCGGTTCCCGGGCCGAAGGCCCTCCAAGGCCCAGATGACTTTCTCGCATTTGATCACCCTGGCAATCAACAGCCTTGCCCGTGAGGAGGGCCACAGCATGGTGACAGCGTCCAGGGTGAGTGAGGAATTCGTGGCCTGGTGGGACGTGGTGGCTTCTTTTTCCCAGGAGAAAGGTAAATGATGTTCTCAGGAAACTGAGATCAACTGAGTTGGTGACTTAGTTCTACACAAGCATGTGGCACGGTTCTACTCAGAGACAGATTTGGATGGTTTTGTTCATAGCTTGAAAGGTACCAAGCGTATTGCAGATGCTGCTAATAGATGCTGTTAGATGACCAGCAAAATGAGTCCCCTCGCCCAACGCGACCGGCCCAGGATGAGTTGCGGGCATGCATGCGAACGCGAGATGGTTTCTGAGACACGTGATCTATCAGGATCCACCGACTCTGAGGAGTGCGCACCTTTTTCCAAGGTCAAAAAGGATTGCCCCAAAGGGGCTGCTGCTGATTCTTGTTGACACGCTGGTCCCTAACAACCAGTGGAAGGCTTCAGCAAAGACTCTTTTTCGGACATCTGGAAGATCGCGTTTCCCGCGTAAGGTAATACGGGCACATGAGTGGGCACATGTTACTTCCTGGCGAACACGGATCCGGAATGATCCGGATATTTTTCCATAGAAACATCAATGGAATCTCGCAGCTCATCCAAAAAATATGCAGACTCTTCGGCTGGGCCCAGCCTCCGCGGCTCATCCTTTTGCTGAAGCCGCAGACTTCAACCCCACCTTAGTGGTCGACGACTGTCCACGAAATCCTGGGGGATTCATGGGTGGTTTGGTCGCCCAGGTGGTATGTAACACTTCTTTAAGGGCGAGAACAAATCGTCACTCGTCTCGCTGCTCTTTGATGATGCCTTGGGGTAGCGAGATACAGAGCAGATCAGAAGCGATGGAAAAAGACGGCTGGTCAAGAGTGCGTGCTTTCCACTCTTTAGAAGCCTCATGTTGCAGCCTATAGCGCAGATTCCTCAAGGTGGTACATTTTCCCACACGCATGTGGCGCTTGCAACATCTTCTTCGTTGCGTTTGCACAAGGCATGCACACTCTGAAGCATTGTAGCACATGAGCTTGTCTCGCACAGCAACAGCCCCCAGCCCCCCACAGGTTCGACGTGTCGATCCGGTCCTTCTTCGCTCGACCTCGTCGGCTTCGCCCACCGACGAGGTCTCACACCTTTGAGCTCCTGCTGGCCGAAAGCAGCCAAGCCCGACAGGCTCGGCAAGAAGAAGGGCTGGTGCTGTGGAGGGCTGGTGGGGAGCAAGAAGAAGCAGAAAGTGGCAGAGAGGAGAAGAACAAGAAGCAGAAACAGGAAGAGGAAGATTCGTGTGGCAAACGAAGACTTTGACCCAAGTTTTTTCTTTGATGTTCTACTGTACATGTTTGAGTGATAGTTTGTTTCCATGTTCCAGTTGGGCTTTGAGAGTTTCTTGGGGTAAGGTGGCAAGAATGCCTTAGATCTGCTTAGAGGTGGAGGTATGAAATGGTATCACTGAGTTTTTACTAAGGTATCACAAATATGACATGGGATATAGAAAAACACTGAGCACTGAGTTTTAGAGTTTTAGACGTCAATGCGTGCTCCAAAGGCACCGGGCGAGCAGGAAAAGGACCGTTACGGTTGAGAATTCGGACGCTGAGCACGTGGCTGACCGTAGTAGGGTGACATGGCCCAGGAGGATGGCTCAATGTGTTTTTTTGTTTCAATGTAGTTACAGTCTATAATTTAGGCCTAATGTTCACACGAAGTGCACTTGAGTAATTGGCTGGAAGAAGCCCGAAGCTCCAAATTGTAATGTCCTCGAAATCCTGAGCCAGACCGAACAGGATTCCACTTGGCAACTTCTTTTCAGGAAACCGTCTCAGCGTGCCTGCAGTGCAGCAAGCACGTCTTGCTGCGCATCCTGGAAGCTGAACACCTTGGTGTGTACAAAACCTATATAGACTTCAAAGGGTCTAACTGCCAGATTCCATTTGCGCCCTTCAGTAAGTTGTAAGCAAAGTAAGCCGAGATGTTGTCTCCTGACGAATGAATCTCTTCAATGGGACCGTAATGGCTCGCCAGACAGGTTTTAACAGAGATGGAGTGAGGTGATGACTTATCATCTATATGTCTATATGTTCTATCCATGAAGACCTTTATCTCTCCACAATCCTGGCAGGTTCTGGACAGTCCTGACAGGTCTTATAGCGGGTCGTTGAGTTTGGAAGTTACCATCCTTTTGGAATGGTGTTTGACTCTGATGTGGAACGAATCTCAATTTCACATGAGCCCCATTAGGATTTGAACTAGATGCCAGGAGTTGTTCAGCTTCATGAAGATGAGGTTTATATGGGGAGCAGTGGTACCTCTCTATGAAAGCCTCACATTCAGTCAATGTTTGTCGGATTCTTGGTTCATTTTGGTTCATCGAAGCTTCATGCTAACAAGACCTCCCAGTTCCGCAAGAGCTCGAGCTCGCAGGCGAAGCGCGACTACACCTCCAGCCGCTTTCTCGCCCAGAGACCGTCTCGAAACAGGGCCAGGATATATGGGGGATCCGCCATGGCCAGTTGAGACAGGGGTCAAACACCAGACATTGTCATGAAACGGACACACACACACACACACACTGGAGTTTGACCGGACAGGGCAATGTCACACTATAGATCAGGGGGTCTTTTGACCATGGCACACACTGGAGTCATACGTCTCCATGCATGAAACGGACACGGCCCTGGCACTGAACTCACCTTTTGCACACTGCCGATGAAGAGTGCCTGGGGGATCCTGGGGGTGGGGGGGAGACAGTGACCAGGCTTTAGAGACCCCTCGGGGTCTCTACATCTGCAGGGGTTCACCGCTGGAGATCTGCACCATCTTCACCACCTTCACCTCAAGACCCGCAAAGGTCACGACCACCTCTCAGCCGATCGAAATCACTCCACCATCCGCCTTTCCCGGCACCTGAGGCCTGGCGAGCTTCCCAACCTGGGAGCCTCCAGCGGAGGCCGGGTGTGGAGTAGATCAATCCGGTGGTGGCATACTTCAGAAAGGTAAATCTGGTAAAACCCACCCCAAACCATCCCCCCAACCATCTACGCCTTTCCTATATATGTTCCTTAGCAGATACTTATCGGAGCATCTTGGAGGCCTTTTTCGTGCCAACGTGGTGGAACCAATCCCTCCGGCCTTCGAACGGTGTGGAGCCTTCCCAACGGTGTGGGGGTGCGGAAGTCGCTTTGAGTCGTTTTGAGTGAAGTCAAGCAGTTCAGATGGTCGATTTGGCGTCAACGCGACACCGTTTTTGCGATTTCAGAGGGAATTCCTGCAGGAAGCGGCTAGGAAGATGAACGAAGTGGTTCGGTGTTTTTGGGGCCTCATATTCGGTGGTGATTTGTTTCGCCACTCACCACGGATACCTGGAGGCCCTCATGCAATGACCGGTAGACCGACGGGAAGTGTTCATCCGCCGTGGGGGATGGAGTCGGACTGTTGCCACCCAGATTTGTTCATTTCTTTGACCAGACGTCATGACACAAACCTGAGGTTTCCCAATCTAGTTTTTGACTGGACTCAAACACTTGATCCCTTAAACACTCAAAAACACCCGCACATGGAACGGACCCTTGAGGGCGGAAAGCTGCCTTCTAAGCATTCTTCGGGGTTTGTGAAAGGACCAGCTTGACACTGGACTCAAACCAGTCAAAACCGTTTTGACTGGCTACAAAGGATTGTCAGTTCACGGTATGCTTCTCTACGGCCTCTCAGCGGTTTTTTTTTGGCAGCCTGTGCACAGCTAGTGTTGAACAATATCTCATCCTGTTGAACTAGTGTTGCGTCAGAAGTCATGTCAGCTTTTGTGCAGGTCAACTACAGTCATGCCGCTGCAATCCTCACTAGCAAATCCTCCCCCATCCGGTCGATCACGGTCTTGAGCTGCCGATGGTTGTCCGTTTTGGGTTCAACAGATGTGCCTCGACTCGAGTGGATGTTTTTTGAAGAACAGATCAATTCTCTGGTGAACCGGCCAGGCCCCTGAAAAAGAAACAGGTCGAATCAAGGAACCATATGACATAGCATGGTGGTTTGGAGCCTTCTTGATCTTCCATGACTATTTAGTCAATGTTTGAGTCCCAATTGACTTTTCTGAGTTTGGATCACGGAGTCGTTCGATACCTCAAACAATTCAGTCAGTTTCGATCATCTTCTGCTTCGATCACCATCCCCCCGTGGATTCACCGTCTTCCATCTTCGGCCGCAGGTCTGGGCCTATCGGAGTGCCCCGGTGACGCACGTGATGTCGTGGGGTCGGCCCAGCTGTCTGCGCGACGGCGTAGGAACGACGGACGGTGTAGGAACCCATGTGTGTGTGTGTGTGTGTGTGTGTCAACCCCTGTCCCTAAGGGTTCCGATGTTTCCAAGCAGGGGAGTGAAACTAGGCCTTTTCAATAACTTCAACATGGATGAACCAGGGTCTGCCTTGGAGAAGACAACACCCCCCCTTGCCTAGACAAGTTCCTTACAAGAGTTTGGAGCTTTGTGGAAGCCAGAGGGATTTGCTTGGGCAGAAAATCGATCTCCCCCTCCGGCCAAATTGTTCCGAAACTGACCCCCCAAATAAAAAAGTCCTTTTTGTTCTCTGAAGCATTCAGGTTTGAACAATTGTATGTATTATTTAACTTATAAACCAAGGAGGGTGGCATAGTCTACGGACGTGATGAGTTGTTTTTGCTTCTTGAATATGAAGGAGGTGTGCGTTTCGGGAATCTTTGGTAGCATTCCCAAGTTGGATTGTTGGTAGCGCACTCATGATTAACGATACAACGGAACACCACATCAGACCAGCTATGACCTTTCTGGAAAGGCGTATGGACTTGTCTTCACTTGTGATTTCTTCGAAGGCCCTGCTTGGATGCCCGGTAATCGTGGGCACACGATCGAAGGAAGAACGTGGGTTTTGCTGTATGACCATGTATGACCCAAGCAACTGTCCAAGTTAGATCTCATGTTTTTGCACTGTATCAGGCAATGCGCAGATTTCCTCGCCAGACCAGTTTGAACAAGTATATCAACAGTTTATCGTAAAACAATTCGTGCTCTTATAAAATCCCAACTCTATGATTGGTTGCCATAACTATATATATAATATAACTATTAAAAAAAAAACACAATACACATCTTGTATAGAAAACGTATGGGCAAATCAAACATCTCGGCTGCTTTTTCCTTGTGGCAACCTATGAAGTTTGCCTCGCGTTTGATTCTACTTTGTGGACCAACCAAAGCAGCTGTATGAACTCATGTGTTGAACCAACCTGGACCCCCAGACGTGGAGTATCTTCCCCCCCCGGCGGCGAAGGACGGTCGCCTCACGTCCACGCGAAAGCCGGAATCTGCTACTGAACAACCGGCACCGTAAGATGTTTGTTCAAAGGCTATGGACTCAGGTTGACCCATCCACCAGTGACATTCAGGAAAATCGCTCTCCTGTCTTTGTCATCCAGTCACACTCGCTGATACCTCTCCTGTCGACGGAGAAAGCATTGGCAATGGTCGCGCAAATTCCAACACGAACCACACTGATCACGCCCACGACCTTCGTACCAGGCAGATCACTTCGTAACGACCTTCATAGACAGACACGTCACCATTTCATGCAGCTGTTTCCCTGCAGCTGTTCAACCGCCCCGCCTCTCCGCCAGGGGTCGGCCTGTTTCACCGCTCGCACCGGTCCAGGCCTGCAGTGGAGCTCTTCGTGGACCCACCGACCGGCTTCGACTCTCGGACGCTCTTCACCCTCCGCGCCCGAGCGCTGTGTGAAGGCCCGGCTGGAGGGCCGGGTGGAGGGCGACTGCCGCAAGCGAAGCAGGAAGGGGGTGAGCAGGTTGAGGAGTTCGAAGGTGGAGAAAAGCCTGGAAGTCATGAACTAGGCTGGAAGAACAAACCATTGAATATATTGATTTGTTCTGTGGTTTTTACCGACCACCCTTGATTTTACTAGGTTTTATCCGTGAATCTGGGCGTTCTTTTAAAATGGTTTGGGAAGACGAGGGAATGGTCTGACCATGAATTCTAGCTCTGTCTTCAGGGGTGTAACAACTGTAACATGACCGTTATTGCATGACTCAGCTAGTCAGGAAGATACCGCAGATCCCAACAGTGTGGTCGACACGGTCGCCGGATCGTTTTTTGGGTCACTGCAGGTCGCCGGCACATCGACGCCACATCGACGCCATGGCACAGAAGATTGCTTGTGAGAAGACCGAATACATGAAGTAGACCAAAGCAAACATGAGTCATAGCAAAACATATGCAAACATGTTTACTTTACAACTATAGTCTTTTAGCCGGATCTTCACCCAGTGCTTGCCTTTGTCTCTCCTGCTTAGCCTTGTTGAGCTTTTCCACGAGCATGAGCGGGCACTATGACAAGGGAGGGTGCCAAACCAGTTACCAAACCTTCTTGTAGCAAAACCCTCAAAGCAACAAAACTCTAGATTTTCTCCGAATCGCACTGTGGAGTCAGAGTCGGTCATCATTTTTGCTGATCTGAAAGCCAAGATGAACGAACGAGTTGTTTGTGGTTCAGAAGAAGCTTTGGACCTCTACCCCCACCTTTTCTGTTTCATCAATAACAATCCCTGGCAGTCAAAAACAGAATCTCTGGCTGATCAACATGGAAGAATGACCCTTCTTTGGGCACGATTCATGCGTAAGCACGCACGCACGTCTGAGTGGCCAGAACAGCCCAGGACCGTTCCAAGAGCGGAATGCGTTGGGTCCAAGAGAGGTTGAGAGACCGTAAATAGGACTCTACTGGGGTACCTATGGCATAGCCTATAGGGGTTCTTCAACCTTACATTGGGCAATGTTCCCTGCACACACTGAACCGTTGTCTTTCTTTTCTACACCTCGTGCACAGGCTGCCTCTATTCATTCCGCCTGGCACCACGCTTGGCGAACGACACGAGCTCGGGACTGAGGAGGGGTGGCCATGAAAGCTGCTCCAGGGACCCGTCTCCGATTTGTGTCTATGCCATGCATCGGCATCTTGGGAGAGAGGTAGACCACATGAAAAGGTCCCAAAACACAGGAAACTTGCTGTGTTTTTTCTTTTTAAAGGTGTTTTTTCTTGACAAGTTTAACACATGTTGTATACATTGACACAACATATTTTTGCATTGGACGATTTGTGCTGGAGGTTGCTTTTAACTATGTTGCCCATGAGGTTAAGGGCAAAGGGATGCACAGGGCCTCTAAGCGTGGTGAGATGCAGTTCTGGGCAACTTGGTGCCGGCTCCAACTACCTTCTGAGAAGGTTAGACTGGGGTGGCTGAATGGTCTAGATCCCTTATATAGACGTACTTGGAGTTCTAGGGCAGATCATTCCATATGATCAATCAAGTTGAACCTCCCATGTCTTACTGACTCACACACCCCTCTCCCGAGGCAACGACTGTGATCGAGCCACTGGCAGCTGGCAGGTGAGTCCGGCCCGAACCGCACCGTGCCTAATTCGTACTCTTCTAGTGCTTATACGACCATCATGATGTGCTTCTAAGTTGCTAAGCCTCGTTTTTAAAGAATTCACTAAAAGTAACCTTAAGCATTCCATCATGATGTTCAACTTCTAAGCGTTTGTTGAATTCTTGCTTGGAGTTCTTTGAATGGAGCAAAGTGCAAAAGGTCAGGGCTCACATTTTGAGAACACATGGAAGTGGTCATTGTCTTTGAACAAAAAACACACAATATCAATCCTAAAAACGATACCTAGCATTGCGACTGTACACATCTTGGCATCGTGTCGATTAGAAGCTAGACAGATTATGATACCTTTGGCCTCTGGTCTTTCCTGTTGCGCGTATTGGTTTGCCTTTTTGCAAGGCATGGCACAGCAGTGAAACCAATACCGAAAACGACCAAACAAGATACCCGCATTGTATGTTCGGATGCCTCGGGAAGCCGGTTGCACACTCGAATGGGTACGACGTCCAATTGTGGTAACTTCAATGATAGTGTTTCTTCCGAACCCTACTATTGGCCTTACCAAGTAGCAGTTCTGAATGCTTGCTCGAGATCTTTGCATTCTCTCTCACCAAGCCCACTGCACATTTTAGCGCTCACGAAATGGACAGGTTGTGTAACCGACATGACGACGATGCTTCGCAAATCAACATCAGCAATCGATTGATACCAAAAATCAAGATAACACTCCCAAACCAACTTGCTTTTTCGCTCCGTGTTCGCACCTCAAGGTTCTTCCACAATAACAATCCCAAAAGCAGTTTTCCACCGCCCCTAGTTTGGCCGGTCGCTGATCGTCTATATCGGGGAACGCGGGGGAAACAAACAGCGATGGTGATGGCCATCTCGACGGTTTTGATTTGCTGGATCGGAGTTGGGTTGGCCCGGTGGGTGAATGCCCGAGAACTGGGGAGCATGGAACTGGGCCAACTTGTTCTTTTTTCCTTTTTTTTTGGGGGGGGGAAGCCTTTGACTTAAGGAACTGGGGAACTGCTTGGATTTGCTTCAGGAACATGTTTCTATATTTTTCGCTGTTCCTTCAGCAAATCCAAGCGAACAGGAAGATGATCCCTTTCTTGATGTTTCGAAGGTGTTGTTCCCAGTGTCGCAGGGATTGCAGACGACCGGATTGTAGACACTTCAGACTCGCAACTCCAGTCCGTGTGTTTGACCAACTCGGCAACTCCAGTCCGGTTGCACCATGTTGCATCATGTTGCGTCCTGTTCTTCTCCTCGGCCGAATTCCATCAACACTCCATTCCTGTAGCAGATGTATGTCGTGTTTTTTTTTTTTAAGAGGTCTTTTGATGTGTACGCGCTACACCGCACAAGCCGTGTACGGTACGCAGCGAACCTGGCGGAATTGGTCCCACTTGGCCTTCGGAACGGACCCTTGAACTGCCGCAAACCTGGCGGACCGCCGTCTTACTTGAGCTCAGAGAGTCTCAGCTTTTGCTTACCTTTGTTTTGTATATCGCCCGCAAACCTTTCCAGCTGCCTTTAGAGTAAGTATAGTATAGTATAGTGATGTGATGGAGCAGCTGTAGGGGATCTGGAATGATTTGGATAGACACAAATATCATCCAATACCCTTCCATACCCTTCCTGCAACGTGGAAAATCCTTTGTTTGTAGAGGAACATGGTCTTTAAATGTCTTTAACAGATTTTCAGGGACCATGTTCCACTTTTCATGATTGTTGGATGGAGGGTCTTTGAAGCTCCAAGCACCACCCAGATCCTGGGCGCCCCGTCCCTACTCCCATCCGCGCGGGCGTTTTTTCGCCGCCAGGAGTTGCGCCCCTTGAGTTCCGACCCAGAAGCGGGGCGCAGCACGTTTGCACCAATCACTGTCCAATTCGATTTGTTGGTGCTTGCATGTTTACTGCAGAGAAGATATATACTTATATCCATTGGGTGAATGTGGGTTCCTGAAGACGTTTCAACAGTATAGGATGTCTTTGGATCCTTTTGTTTTATGCTTACTATTAACTATTGTATGTGACAACTGGATCCACTGACGGTGCTGATTTGTCTCTACCTGGTTTTTCCCTTTGTTTCTGCTTGTTTACTTTGTGACAACGGGACGAGCATGTGGGACACAGGGTGGGGATGAATACTTATATACATAAAACGAGTGCCAAAACAAATTTGTCTTTCAAGAACCCCTTGTTACTAGTAGCGTTCTTGAAGAACCCCTTGTTACTAGTAGCGTTCTTGCTACTAGTAGCGATGGCCTCCAAGCCTTGTTTTTTTTCATACATATTCATAAATGGTTGTGGGTCATGGCACCAGGATACCGACTGGTTGACCTACCCGAAAGGTCGTTCGCTACATGTTGTTGGGGGTTCCAGGTTTTGACCCATCCCCAAATGTTTCTCCCTTGACATGCAGACCAGCACCTGGGATGCTTGGTATGAAGATGTTTGAATGCATGAATCCAATTCAGGGAACAACGGACACATGTCACCTGTTCTTTTCCCGAGGAGGACCCGAGTCGTCAAAGCAGCCCTCCTGGCACCGAAAGCTCTCCAGAACCCCCCTACTCAATGAGATTCCCCTCCCACTTGCTTCACCACTTGCATCCAATAGAAGGCCGGGTTCACTGCCACGTACTGGCCCCCCCCCCTCTCCAAACCCAAGCTTCGCTTAAAACCGCCGAAGAACACCGCCGAAGTACTCGTCGCAGCACGCACCACGCTCGACCGCTGCGCCAGGCGATCTTGCCATTGCTGCAGGGCACTTACCTCCTCGAGGCGGAAGAGCTGGCACCGCACCGGAACGACCTGTTCAAAGCGAAAAACCATGTGGCACCGGGGTTGATGACCATGTGGCACCCCCAAGTCGATAGAAGAAGAGAGTGGTATTTGGATGACTTGTTTCATCTTGTTTCTAGATGTATACACTGCATATCTCTATAACATCTATAGGATGTTCGGATGGAGGGGACTGCCAGCTGAGTTCGGCTTTTCCCGCAGGTCCAGGTCACACCACCTGCTGGGGGCACGGCGCGCGCCTGATGCGGCCTCAGTGGGAGTGAGAGGAGGATGGAGCATGACCAAAGTGGGAAGGGATCATTTAGCCGAAGGACATACGCTGTTGGCAAAAGGATCGCATGTTGGGGCACGGAGTTTAAGGAGTTGAATCTGCTTGAAACCTGGTAGGCTTGAAAAGGGCACATGTTAAGAGATGGAGTCCAGCCAACCGCTGAGGGTTGCCAAAATAAGTTTTTTAGTGATTTCGGAGTAGGAGTTGGAGCAAACGAAAAGCAATCTCAGAGTGCAGGATAGGGGACAAGTCAAAAAACAGTGAGCGGAAAGGTGAGCAGAAAGCGATCCAAAGGTGATGTGATTGAAATATTCGGATACCAAAAGCAAGAAGAACGCAAAAAAAAGTGACCAAAACGTGATCAAAAAGCAATCCAGAATCGAAGCCTAATATATAAACATCACAGGTCGTTTCGGGAGGCGTTTCACAATATGTCAGTCAGTATGCTCACTATTTGTTTCTATTTTCTTGCTATGTGCTCACTATTTTCCTGTCCATGTTTTGCTTTCCTATGTCTCCGCAATCACTTTTTGATTGCTTTTTTTTCCACATGTTGCACGAACACCCCAACCTATGTTCACTATTTTCTTGGTGGCTTCCTTACTCAGGACCTCACAAAAAAATAAAAATACATTTCCAGTGGTTGCCTGTCGTCGCAAGTCTTAAGGCACATGTGTTTCTAAGATAGGCCAGGTAGGCCTGGTTTGCGCATCAGACAGTGCGTTCTTTCGTCGCGTTCCACAAGGCTGGCAATGAACTTTGGCTTTGTCAGGACAATTTTGTACGGCACAGCCTTTTGGCTGTGGTTGTCGTCCCAAATGTCTCTCTCCGGTGTGCCCACAGATCTCTTTTCCATATTAATCAGGGGCTGCCGGGTATTTCAGACACTATGTTGGTCGCCAGCGGTTGGCAAACTGCGAACTACAAGTCCACCCATTCAAGGGCTCAGGGGCATCCTTTTTGACCTTGGTGTGCGGCGGGATACGATCCGGAGGACCAGTTTTAATCGATGGTGGCCGCAACTATGTGAAAACGTCTTTGGATGCTGATTGGGAGCCCATCATAAAGCGCTTCAAGGGCAAGCTGGAGAGCATGTTTGAGACGCCACAGCATCGAGCTGAGCTCCAGAAAGGATCAATCGTCGACCCTTTGTGTCACACTTGGTTTTGCCAGTCCGAGCTCTCGACATTGTCGTGCATTGTGAGTTGTGAGCATTGTGTGAAATGAGTGTGCATGTATGTGATGCTTGTATGTTTGTGATGTTTCAATGTCGTATGCGTAGTACCGTGCCCCTTTCAATCTTTGTGTTTTGGATGTTGGAGTTGCCCTTTTTTCACTCCCTGGGGTGCTCCCTAGATCTTTAATGTTTGTCCCGTGTCTTATTGTGATAGCGTTCCGAAGCTGAGATGAACCATGCCCATTGGAAGGAAGACCCGACCAAGCCTGCAGACGCCGCATATAAGTATATAGTTGGTCTGCACGTGCCCGCGCAAGCGGGCGCAGCTCATGCTTCTCTTCTGAAGCCCGCGCGCGGGTGTGTGTGTGTGTGTGTGTGTGTGTCACCCTCCGTATCTAGGAGTTTGATGTTTTTTCCGCAGTTTTGCAGGGGCATCAGGCTTCCAGTGACTAACCTGATCCAACGAAGCTGGGTCACTGGAAGGGAAGTGGTTGAGGACGCTCAACCATGTACCTGCGCTTTGAACTGATGACCACGCCGTTCCACTCTCTCTTTTTTGCTTTCATGGTTGTTCCACATGATACCTCCCCAAACAGGTTTCCCTCTGCGTACGCAGCTGAGCCACCGCAGCCTTCCGCAGTCACGTGGAACAGTGTTGAACACTTCAGTTGAGCTGATTCTGCGCCTTTCCGTTCCCACATCCATTTCACTGTGGATTAGACTAACTGCAAACCCTGTGACTAAGTGTGTGTGTGTGTCAAGTCCTCTTTCTAAGGGCCTTTGGCCCCACTAACTAATTACCTTTACTTGTGCAGATATCGCAGGGGGCACCTGAAGCAGAGGTAGGGCAGGTGCCAGCGAAGACACCACCTATCTCTTGCGACGTCCTGTCGACGTACCTGCTTTTTGTGGTGTTGTCAAGCTGTGACTCTCCGTAAAGCGCTCGCGGGCCTTTGTTCAAGCAATCTGTTCGGCCAACCCAGCACTTCTTGCCATTGAACCAGCCAAGGTCTAACTGCACTGCATTAAAGGCCCAATTGCAGTAACTCTGAAATTCCAAAGCCGACTCCGCTCTTGTGAGCCTCTATCTAAGTGTAGGGGGCTGTCCATGTGCTGCGCACGATGGTCCAACGAAGCGGCCACAGTACACGCGGACATTACGACTGATCACCGTGACGTGTACCTGCTTCTGATTCGGTGGTGCAGGAACATGTTTTGCTCTTTTTCAGCTGAGTTTGCAGATGTTTATGTCGTTACTGCGCTAGATCGCTGTTGTTTACAATATTGAATTGGACGCTGTGTTTGCTTGGAAACATCGCCCCAAGTTTTCGGGCCAGACTGGTCTATACTGATTTTAACCAGAAAGTTATGCACACTGATCAGATAATGGCATGGTGCGATGAGTGACTGCTGCTGAGTCTTGCGCGCTGTGAGAATTCCTCAGGGCACATCCAAACATTCTGGAACCAATTGTCAGTTCCAGCAGGCCCAGGCCAGAGACATGGACACTGGCCTTCTTCGTTTTCCACCAGGAGATATGGCTACCAGGCGCTTGATTGACATTGAAGCTGTTGCCACTCTTGCCCAGTTTCGCTGGCATCTTGTGTGTCCAGTTTTCGACGCAGCGGTCGCCGCTCCTGGGCCCAAAAGTCTCCCGAGAACGGCGGCGGCCATGCAGGATTCGAGCAGCTTGAAAGAGAAACCGCTCTCCGATTTCGAACCCATGCATGCCTGCCCAAACACAATCATTGGTAGGTAGATGCTGGTAGAAACCTGTCTTCCTCTCCCTTCCAAGTAACCTTCATGGGAGACACAGGCGCGGATGATGAAGCCAGGAGGATGTCGTTTTGCAGGTTGTTGCTTCAGGCTTCCTAAATGTAGGGCGCATGAGAACCAAGGCAATTGGATACACTGTCTCTTTTTGTCGCCTGCCGCTTCTTCACTGCCAACAGACTTGATTGAATCATTGATTCAATTTCCTTTCACAGGCTGTATCAGTTTTTCTAGCTCGGCTTCTTTGTGTTCATCTTCAGCTCAAATTTTTTTTTTGAAACAAGAACTAGAACAGTCTTTGCCAAACATTGTTTTATTTACAGTTACTAAGATCTTTGGAAAGGATAAAACTTTCATCGGGAAAACTTTTCCCCAATTAAACACCATTATATCAACAAATTTACTATTAAGGATCAGGTGTCTTCCTGGTCTACGGTGCAATCTTCACATAAAGGATTGATAAAGGAATTGATGGCTTTGGGAAGTTGACAGTTTTGATGAAGAACTAGAGAAACCTTCAGCTAGTGGTTTTGAATCTCAGGAAAGGATATATTGTGACATCCTTGTTGGTGTTTTGTTGTGTTGCCTGCTGGGAAGGGAGGCGGGAGTGCAGGTGGGCAGGGTTCAAAAGTATCTCAAATACGTAACTATTTTTCAGATAAACAAAACTAGGACCCCCAAAACCAGTACAATAGAAGACCATTAAACCAAAAAAGGGTTGCTGAATATGTTTGAACAAGTCGCATTATTAAGGGCCTCTTTGCTACTCAGTGTCCAACATTACACCCGACATACATATATATATATATATATCGTGGTGTTAGCCCTTTGTTAGCTTTGTGCTGTGCAAGGGTAGGACGTGTTAGGAGCCATAAGTTGCACAAAGCGTCATGAAAGATCGACGTCCCTGTGTGAAGGAGGTCCTCCACGACAGCTTTAGGAAGGCCAAAACATACTTTTGTTCATCCTAGTTCTTGAAGATGACCCTTTGAGATCCCTAGTTGAGGTCACTTATACCTCTTTAAAGGTTGCATTCGGGACTCCAAGGAGGTCACTTTGAAGATGCTGGATATTTGTTCCACATTTTCATGTGTTCAACTTTCCGTACCAACCGACACGCGGGCAAGGAGTTTATATTTATTTGGAGCCTCAGTTCCTTCAAGTCAGCTCACTGCCTGGAAACAACATTAGTATACCTTCTCAATTCTTCTCTGCTCCACTCCTCTTCTCCACTCCTTTTCTCTTTCACGTCCCAGGCACCACCGTGGAGGTCACGAAGTCCAACTTGGATCCCACCTTCAGTGGCCTCACCTCCGCTGAGGTGCAGCGCGGATCCATGGTGTTTCGGGCTCGCGCGTTTGCAGCGCGTTTTTGTATATAGGTCGAGTCCAGGACATCATTATACAAAAAACCTGCAGGGACCTTTTCCAGAGTATCACCGACCATCCAAACAGGTGAGTTGGAAGACAGGTCCCGACAAGCCTCGGAAGACTTCAGCCGAACCAGCTCCATGGGAACAGGTTGAAGTCGAATCGAACGCGAGGTTGAAATCAGTTATGTGTTTTGTTTGTTTTGTGCATAGTATAAAAGTGCTGATGTATCCTGAAGAGTGGAGGATTATCGCGCGTGCGCGTTGTCAACAATACACATAGGCCGGCCGAATGATCATGCGCGGGCATTTTTGCCTGGAAGGGTGGGCGATGTTGGATGCCGCTGCTTGATCTTTCATAGTAGATGGCCCCTCCCCCTACCGAACAATCAAGGGTGTCTGAATAACGTCATCTTCGTCGTCGTCATAGTTGTAGTAGTAGTCGTCGTCGACGTCGTAATAGTAGTTTCGTAGTTGTGGTGGTGGTAGTAGTAGTAGCAGTAGTAGTAGTAGTAGGAGTAGCAGTAGCAGTAGCAGCTGAGGTAGCAGTAGTATTTATAGTAGTAGTGGTAATAGCGGTAGTAGTAGTAGTAGTAGTAGTAGTAGTAGTAGTAGTAGTAGTAGTAGTAGTAGT